>MU005770.1:29698-167531 GCA_010093715.1 Pleomassaria siparia CBS 279.74 | reverse complement strand
AAGGCTCTAGACCCAAGCACCTTAATAGAAGACGATTCCCTGCATCTTCGGGCCATGCCAGCTATCCGCACGTCGCCGGAAACGGAACGACTTCAAACAAGCCTCCACTTGCTCCCCAGATCCCAGATACTTCGACTACCCAGTCGGTCGCCCTGGTCCATTTGCAGTCAGTGCTGAGCAATCATGTCAATTGCCTTGCCACCGTTGCAGGGCACGCTCTGGAGACGCCCTAGAAGCCCCATTACACGGTTCAGCGTGCATTGCGGGTACCTCACTCATTAGCTGCTGGAGTTTCCCTGGAAGCCACCGACTTTCGTTCCCTTCTGCTCTATGTACGGAACTATATGTATGGGACGGTCCAACGCGCTTCTCATCACGTCTTCTCCCGATCATTTTTTTTAAACAGAACCCCCCCCCCCCCTCCCCATTCACCTCCCAAGCCAACCCTTGCAGTCAGTCAGTTCATCGTTGTCTAAGCCATATATAAAGTCTTTTGCCTTTTTGTCATTCTATTTCAAGACACTTACGTTTACTGTCCTGCAATTCTCTTCTTCCCTCTTCGGCATGTGTGATTACACCCAAGTACATTACAAGTGTGCTCACCTCCGCTATATCGTTCGAGCCTGGTGTACAAAGTACCAGGAGACACATAAGAGATGCCCCGCCAACGTCGTCGCCATGTGAGGAGAAACCCTGTTGTATGAAACCTTTGTGAGGATAAACACTGACAATCACCCACAGAGAATACCGGCTCGATGAGAATTGCGGTTCGTCTCATCACCACATATGCTCCCCTTGTTTTCACTCGAGCATTTCTGACTTTCCCCCCCCCAAAGGTGATTGCAAGTCTGCAGGCAGAACTCTAAGATGACCGGATTGCTGTTCACCGTCTCTCCATCTATATACCCAACCAACCAACCAACCAACCGGTCCGCCTTCATCGTCGATATTATCTTATTTATTTATTTTTTTCCAATACTGTACTTTTAAGCAAGGCGCACACAGGAATTCACGGCAAAGGAAAGCAGCATCAGAATACCCCTACCCCCCTTTGGTGCTTTGGGAAAACATCGTCGATTGGGTTTTTACTTTTTTTATTCTTTTATTCTTTTCTTTTTCTTCGTCTGCATGATGAATTAAATACCAGTGGCTTGGTAGTCGAATGTATCACAGGGCTCGTTGTCTTTGCGCTTCATTTCCGAAATCTCCTGTCGTCTGCAACCACCATGCCTTGTTGTCCGACGTCGACGTCGACGTCAACGTCCAAGTCTTTTGTCAAAGTTGGGGGCGCGCGCGCCATCAAATCAAGTCGATCGCTAATGTGCGGCGCTCCAGCTTCCCACGGTTCTCACTGGCTCGATTGTCCTGCACCTGGCATGGGTTCTTGCAGCATCGTCGACAAGCTCATCTCTCGGCCTCGCCTCGCCTCGGATCTATCCAGCGTCCATCATCCACGTATGTACTGTGTACCTGCACCCAAGGTCACCGGGGACCACGGGGGACATGCCACGCGCGCGTCGAGCGCTTTTTCGAGTGCTTTTTTTTTTCCCCCTTCCCCCTTTACCCGGGCGGTTTTTTTTTTAACCTGGGTGTGCAGGTGTCGCAAGTCGCAGGTCGCAAGACGCAGGTCGCAAAGTCGCAGGTCGCAGGTGTCAAGGTGTGGGCTGCATGGCTGCATGGCTGCATGGCTGCATAGGTAGCTGCCGCCGCCCGTTTGTTGTTGGGGTTGCACACGGAGAATGGGCCCGACGCCGCTGCAGCGCACGTCGATCATTACAGTAATACGTCACCAAAACAAGACGGATACAACTCCGGAACGCAGCGGCGCGCTGTGCTGTGCTGTGCTGTGCGTGCGACTTGTCACTCTCCACCCTCTCTCTTCCTAAATTCCTAACATACTCTGGAAATACTTGTTTACTTTTCCCCCCCCCTCAACCAACCCCAACCCCCTACCCCTACCCCTACCCCTACCCCCCTCACGACTCGCTCGTGTCGCAAACTCTCGGCGCGCGGATACCCTTCCGCTGGCCTGATTGTATGTACTGTACAGTATGTATGTAGTTGTTTTTTCCCCCACGGTATGCAGGCCCAGAGGTGCGGGCGGGTTCGAGATTGAAAAGGGACGACGGGTACCTCCATAGATGCTGCCAGCGGAAACCCAAGAGCCGCATTCATCGCGTCCTTTGGTATACATATGTAATACAGTACTGTACATACGTACATTGTACAGAGAGAGGATAGGCACGTCGGGAGACATCCGGCTGAAAAAAAGTTACCAGTCCCCCGTATCCAGCAGAGTGGCGTGCAATGGGCTAGCTTAATGCTGGGGTTTAACCCTACAAAGTACAGTACAATGTACACAGAGTACATACAAAGTATACTCCGTACATACATACATAATAAGCAAAGATTATCAAAGTTTGACTAGCAGGGTAATCTCCTCCCACGACGTGCCTGTTTATTATATTTGCAATTGCCGTCGAGGGCGAGGGTACTGTATGTATGCGTACAATACATACATACTTTGTATATGTACATTGTACATACAGTACATACAAAAAAACATGCTTCAGAGAGAGAATAATGGCTACATACGCATCACATGGCATCGCATCTTTTTTCCCAAAGCTGGTTGCCAGATCACATCCTCTTGATGGCGTGCATAAGCTCTCCTGACTCGGGTTGCAATGCTAACCCCCCGCTGCATCATAGTGCGCCATCATGCATTCACCATTCTGCTTCTTTGTCGTGCGCTTTCCCACTTGTCTCTCTCTCATAATGCTAAGAGTGTGGCATATATATTATCATATACCAAATCTATATATATATATAAAACCATTTGCTTCCGTCTGCCCAATCACCACCTCTGCAAGCTAAGAGACGAGGGGGGGGGGTATGTACCACCTCTTCCTAGTATTAATCACCTTTGTAGGACGTTGCCAACTTCGGATCCACTCCCTAGTCTTCTCACGCGAAACTCACCGCAGTTCCTTGGGGGCGAATCTTGGGTATTCTCGCCAAATTTTGTGATACCTTTGGAATGCAGATACGAAGGAAGCTTCCCTAAACCCTGCCCATCTCCTGATGCGTCATCAAGTGACAAGGTTCATCCAGGCCAACATGACTGCCTGTCGTAAAGTGTCTGCACATATATAGTACCTTTGTAATAAGTGAACTATCCGTAGCCTCACCGGTTTCTTCAGGCACCGGAATAATTCAAGCATCAACTCACCAACAAAATGTGGGACAATGCATACATATCACCCATGTCTTCGGAGCCACCATGCATGACGCTCCCACCGTGGCACAGGAAAACATCTTGGTGTCCTTTCTCTTTTTGCTCACCGTTCAGACTCAGACATCCTTCGCGGCCCGCTCTGAAAAAAATCCACATCCGGGAAGGATGCGGTAGTGTGCTTCTCAGCGAGGTATAGCATTGCACTTATCGCTTCGAATCAGTCACGGGGACGCTTTCGAAGCCTTCCGGAACGTTACCCTCGCCATGTGACACAAACATGAGTAGCTCCCCGCATATACATAGGAATTGAGAGATTTCGGTAACAATTACAACCAAAATCGGAATCATGCTCCGTTCGACACAGCTGTGAAAGGAAGGGCCGCGACGTGCATGGGCTGTGCAGTCGTTTCTCGCTCTCATGCTTGTGTACCGAAACGGTCTCGGTACCAGGCATCTCCACGGCAGTCATTTGCTCGATTTCGCGATATCGCTTGTGCTTTCGGCTCCTCCAACATGAGGGCCGCCGGGTGGTCTGTGGAAAAAAAAAAGGATAAAAGAAGCCCCCAGTCTTTGATATTCGGCATTTTGATAATTCCATCCAATCGCGGCCTCTCAACCAACAGAACTTGACTCAATCATATGGTCATCAGCATGTTGGCTGGTCATCTTGGTAGTGTTATCGACCAATCTGTTTGAGTCATAGCGCCAAGACTGGCAACATTTTCCGGCGGTTCTGTGAGAAACTTTAGCCACGCGAGAGTCCTACCCTTTGTAGCTGTCAACCTTGTTGGCAGAATGTCAGATATCAACGGTGGCCCCCCTGCCAGACTATCGTACAATGTATATACTTCCCCGAAAGCCACCTCAGACCTGAGTTCGTATTCGCAAGCTGGCGGGTGTGGAAAGACGGAAGTGAGGGCGGAGACGGGGCACCGGGAAGATTTTGAGCCACAGCCAGACGGAGGTGTGCGGATGATTCGACACAGGACGAAAAAAGTCGACCTCATCCCATCTCTAACACCGGACGACTTGCAGGCCCTTTTTACCCGCACAGTCGTCAGCTCAAAGTGTCGTTTGGGCGACAACCTGCGATGATCTCTTTGATCTCTCCATGTCCCACCTTGGGAAGACAATGTGTGTGTGTGTGTGGATATGCAGCAGGGATGTTGTGACAAACAAATCTTGACTCTCGTCAGGGTTTCCAACCCTTCTCTTCGTCTCTCCTGATGGCCACGCCGAAGCAAACTGTGTCTCCACAAGGTCCTCCTTGGGACTCGATGGATGTCGGCAGTTCTGCTCACGGAACTTTCTCGAGCCCCGGGAGATGCTCCGGTATTTTATCCGAGAAATGCAGTGTTTCGTCTGGCCGCAGACGTGCACGGTCAGCTGATCATCTCGCATTCTGCTCTCGCTGGTGCCAGGTGGTTTTGCGCGCGTCGCAAAAAGAGTGGTTTCAAGACTTGACTTGTCCGTGGGAGTAGCTGCATAAATGTGCCGGGGCGTTGGGATGTGCGGCTCGGCCCGAGCTGTCAAAACAAAAGAAGTTCTAGACGTAGCTTTGTACAGTGGTGTACTGTACAATGGGTACATACATGTACATATCTTTTCTATCAGCCCGTTAGCAGTCATTTCATCAGCAAAAAAATCTTCTGGCTGGCCGTGGAACGCTTTGCTCATCCTCGTCAGTGAGGCGGCTGGCACTTGCGGGATAGATTGTGGTACATTTATGGTGGATTGCGGTACAAAAGGTAAGAGAGTTGCGGAAGTGGATGCTTTCAATGACCATGGTCGTTTCAGAGCGTTCCGACAAAGTGGGAAAAAGCGGCGTCCGCTCCCCTCCCCTCATTCTCAACGCTGCTCACAATGACGTACAGAGATGTACCGACGCTACTGTAACATGTCACATGACAAGCTTGGCGTGGCAGGCACGGCCCTGCCCCCGGTATAAGTATAAAGGATCCGGATACCCTAGAGTAGTTAGCTAAATACACACATTTACACAATTAACGTGCCCTTAGTATATTAGCTTACAGATTAGTAGCTAAGTAACAGTGCAACTATTGCCCTCCCGCTAGCTACCTATTATCCTCCTTATTTCGCCTCCTTAACTAAATCTAACTAAGATCCTATAACTGTTAAACGATTAGTTACTAACAAACTGCAAAATTAAAAACACGAGACCTAACGCCTAAATAGACAGCTTGGTAGTAGGTCTAGACGCTAAAACTAGTACTTAACTAGCTGCCTAGAAACTAAGGCAGTTAGAAACTATCTAAAGACTAAATAAGCGTATCTAGTTAAAACAGAAAAGGAGAGCAAAGATACAACTATATTCTTTTACTACAACAAAAGGGTTATAACAAGAAACTCCTAGGGCATCTACTACGTAAGAGGATTACGCCTTAACCGCACACATTTACTAGGAGTACATTTTACTAGCATAACTAGACTAAATCCTTAGTTAAGACCTCTAAAAAATATTATTAATTAGTTACTAGACGACTAAGAAAGCTGCAAAAGCCTAGACTACTGTATACTAGAATAGATACTCCCTTCTAGTTTAACTAACTGCGCCCTCCTTAAGGAAGGTTAGCATTACTGCATTTAGAAGTTCTAATAAATTACTACCCTAGTTAGAACCCTAATAAACTAGTGTTAAAAAAACACTAGAAATAATACCTAAAGACCCTAAATTACATAAGACACGTTAAGACCTAAAAAATATACAAACTCTAACCTACTAGCCCTACTGTCTAGCATTCTAACTAGTATAGCAAAACTATAGTTTAAATCTATAATAACCTAACTCCTGTTACTAAGAGAAGCATCTGTCTAAGCTATAAACATTGTTGCCTACGTTTACAGCTCCTAATAATACGCTAACTTAATACTAGAACACCTCCTTAAACTTACTAAAGCTATTTTAGAACTATATTAACCCCCTCCTAAACTTATACACTACATCCTTAAGATTAACCCTTGCCTAATAACTATTAACCCCTCTACCCCGCAACTATAATCTAGACGCAGCATCCTAGCCTTTAAAAAAGACGCTATAAAGGGATACCTACTAAACTAGGACGCTCTAGTGCAGGGAACCTAAACAGCTAGTACAGAAGTTAGGAGGGAAAATATTAAATTTAAAAAGCTTACTTAGGAATTTAGCAACAGCCAACCTTACTAAACCTAGCAGCAAAGATAATAACTACTACTAGCTCCTAGCCCCGTAATCCTAAACTAACTAGCTAAAGAACCTTAGCAACTAGAAGACACTACGTCACGAATATTACTAGACCTAACTAGCCTACCTAATAGTTTATTAGAGCTACTAGTTACTCCTTTTTAACCTAGCTAAGTTATCCCCTAATCCCTACTAATTATACAAAAACCTACCTCTACTCCTCTTAACCTAAATTATACTTAACTATCTGTAACGGCGAAATAAAATAAACAAAAACGCAATAAGAAAAAGAAAGAGTATAGACTTTAGATAGAAATAATAACTAAAATAATATTATTATCTAAAGATAAGGAACGTTTAATAGACATAGAGCACCCTAACTAACTAAAAGACACCTATATAACAGAACTACTATCCTCTAGTAAGAGCTATTTTTTGCAGGCTATCCTAAAGCTACAGGACTCCTACTAACAACTAACTATACTAGGAAACTTTAAAGACGCCTTAGATCCTAATTATAGATTTGTCCTAGGGAGGGGAGCTTCTAATAACCTTTTTAGAGACTAGGCACTATCTAACTAACCTAAATACTAAAGAGAAGGCAGCTTAGATATAGTTGCCTAAGAATAAGTTCTAATTCTACCTATAGCCCCTACTAATTACTTAAGCTAAAGATAAATAAGACAAGACTTGTTTAGGCTGTTAAATAAACTAGTAGCGCCACACCTAGCAGGACTACTAATAATAGAGGAAATAGGACAGGGCGCTTTTAGCTACTAAAACAAAGCACTACCCCCGCTAACTATGCTACCCCTACAGGAGCCTCTAAAGCTGCTAAGATAACAAGCTCGTAACTAATATAAGACACAGAACCCTAGCGTCCTAGCTTTTACTTAAGCATAAGACAGAGCACTTATATAGATGTTTAAAAAAATAAGTAAGAACCTTAAGCAAGTTATACGGGATACAGTAAGCTGCTTAAGATTAAGGAATAAACCTAATAAAGACTTCTAAAGACAGACAGCGCTACTAATGTAATAGGAACTATAAACTAGAAATATATTATAAGCCTATCTAGGTAACCTAGACTACTATATATTAGGAGGAAGAGGCTAGGGCTAAGCCTAGCTACTCTATCTCCTACTGCGCAATTAACGTTACTAAGGATACACCTAACACACCCTTCTATAAGAAGGACAGCTACTATACTTATAGGACTATAGAAACTTTAAGCACAAAAAGTAAACCCCCTACTATTATAATGCCCTACCCTAGGATTTTAACACAACCTCTAGATAAAACTAGGAATAATACCTAACGCACCCTTATAGTAACTAACGCAAACTTACTCTAGAAAAAGTATAGGTAGCTAAAGATATTAGCGTTGTGCGCAGAATAGGAGGCACACTAAAGTTCTCCCCTAAGACTATAGGATTCTTTTAGCCTAACATGTTACAAACTAAACACCTTAAAGATACTATTAAAATCTTAGGAAAAACTAACTACTAGAACGTTAGAGACTTTATTAACGCTGCTAAGAGAGCTGTTTACATAAAGATAATGCCTGTTTATATTATCTAGAATAATCTGCACATGTGCCTAAAAGGAATTAGGACAACATAGTTTTAATCCTATCTTACCTCCTAGCAAAAGAAAGAAGTCCTTACTAGAGAAGTAATTAATAACTAGAAAGAAAAGCTAACGTATAGATTTAAAATAAAGCTACACAACGCAATAAAAAAACTGTAAACTAAATAGTTTAGCCTATAAGATATTTTAAATAAGCGTCCTGTTGCAGACTAGTTCCTAAGCGTAGTCTAACTTACACAGGACGCTAGTTATAATTATAAAGATCCCTTACTCTACGTCTTTTAGGCGTAGAACTTGCTTAATCCTAAGATATAGATCGCAATAACACTACTAGTACTTAGAACTACTAGTATAGATAACTTTATAAGATTGCTTAAGGAACGCATACCTAACTTAGAAGACACCTTTAAATTAATGTTTTATAACTGTAAGTATCCCCTAGACAACAGATATTAGTTTAATTAATTAAAACCTGCCCTAGTATAGAACAGCAAGTTACAGACCTAACGTTACTATCCTAAGACAGGTAATGCAAGACGGCTATATTAAAACTAAGCGCGACTACTACCCCTATATCCTAATACAAAGCAGCAGCACCTAAATAGAAATAAGACGCAGAAGAAGGAATAATACTAGCAAAAATAAAGCGGCTACGACTAACTAGGAAAGCTAGCTACATACCTAAGACAGGAATAATAAATCTAGGAGGGAGATAGCTAAAGGAATAGCAGGTACGCTAGGGTCTAGGGAGCATACTACGCTAAGAACTAAGAAGAGCATAACTAGCAGCTAGCCTATAATTAAAATAACACCTTACAATATGCAGGATAGACTAATCTAGAGCTAGAATAAGACAAGCATACATAGCGTCTTAGTTATAAGGAAAGCTATAGAAACAATCCCTATAAACTCCTGCTTAAGGACATAGGTTATAACCCCTAAACTAGAGAACGCTAGGAAGAGGAAGAGAATAATAACTTAACTAAATTTAATCTATCTACATAGGCACCTTAGCTAACAATTAATTTTGCTACCTAAGGACAACTAGACCTTTGCTAGAAGACTAGGCTTTGTAATTAGTGCAAAGTATAATTCCCCTTAGGGAACTAACTGCATAAGCATATAAAGGAACACTATTAACTAGAAATAGAAGTACTTATTACGGACGTGCAACCTAACGGGCTAAGCACCTAACATAAGGACTAAATGCCCTAGACTAGAACTAAACTACTAGAAAGAATACTAATTATTAAATTAACAGCACCCCCTCTAATTAATAACCTACACACACTAAGGAACTAGTACACTCTTAAATTAATAGCACGGGGATTTAGAACTAGAAACCTTGTTAAAGTTACTCTAGACACTGGCGCTAGTTTAATACTAGGCAGAAAATCCTTTATTATAGCTAACTTCCTAAACGCTTAGTAGGAAGTTATAAAGGAACCTATTAAATATAAGGGAGTTTTACCTAACACACTTAAATGCAAGGAAGTAGCCTATATTACCCTATATATTCCCTTATAAAAACAACTAGGCTAAGACGTGTTTACACTATAGAGGGTGCGAGTATTCGTAGTTAAACAATTAAAACTAAACCTACTCTTAGGCATAGACACCCTAGTGCCTTAAAAAGTAATTATTAACCTTAACTAGAAACTACTAATTTAACCTAAATGCTAAAACGCGACTGCAGAAATCTTACTAAGCCTAAAATTACATTATATTGCACAGTCCTACAAGATTACCTTAGATAAAAGTATTATAATACTAGCGAAATTAGTAATACTAGTCCTGTTTTATACAACCTACCTACTAACTACTAAATGCAACTATCTTATAGAACCTATAAAGAATCTACTATACTATACTAGGCTATACTAGATACTAATGTCATATAACTCTACGCACGTTATTATTTAAAATAACAGACTAGAACCTATACGCATATAGAAATAAGCCCTACTAGGATATACAAGCCCTAAGAACCTAGACAGTGTCTACACTATTAACCTAGAGGACTACGGACTAGCCGCGTTACTATTACCTAGAGAGTTACTACTTAAGTCTAAGCTCTAGAACAGGGTAACTATCTATAGACCCCCTGCTAACGTAGAAGTTTTAAAGTAGACTATTATAGAACACGCGAACATATAGGAGGATTAGGGCGGCATAGTACAGATCCTAGAAGAAAGAATAATAAGGATTATGCTTAAGGAGGGTAGCTAAAACGTTAATATCCTATTAAAAATTTACTAGGTTAGACTTAAGGATTAGAAGGTAATAGATGTAACGTTTAATAAGTTACATTAATAAGGCAAAATGTCCTAGGTAACTAGGGGATCTCCTTTTAGAGTACTAGTGTTTATTACGTAGAAGAACGTAGTTACCTATAATAATAACAGGTCCCCTGCTAGAATTAAATAAAAAGGCTAGCCCGTACTAGATATAAGAGAGATAAACAGCTAGGTTAGTAAGAACTGCTACCTGCTTACTAACTAGCGCAACCTCCTAAGTTAACTATAAGGAGCACGTTATATATTAGTTATAGACGGAAGGTTATACTTCTATTAGTTTAAAATTTACCTAGATAACTAATATAAGTTTGTAATTAATATATACTGCAGCGCGGAAATCCTAAACATTGCTGTAATAGGATTTAGAAACTTAGTCTAGCACGTGTAACGCTGCGGTAATATAATGCTCTAAGACATAGCCTTTATAAAGGCCTATATTAACAACTTTGTTATTTATAGCAAAACATTTAAGCAGCACGTCACACACCTAAGACAATTCTTTACACAGATAGCTAATATAAATGTATTAATAGCGCCTAAAAAAGCATTTATTAGATACCTAACTGTTAAGCTACTTAGACAGAGAGTAGACTCCTTTAGTTTATTAGTAACGGACGAGAGAATCGCAGCCTTAAAGAACTTACAGTTCCTAGAAAACGCTAAAGACATAGAGATTTACCTTAGGAAGGTGAATTTCTTATGCAAAAAGACCCCTTACTTCGCCTAATTAACACGACTGCTAATTAAACTTAAAACTAAGCTATTACGATTCGCGCCTAGGAAGAAAGGGAGGGCCTAGGATAAGGCTATTGCTCACATCCTAATACCTAATAACGGCCTAGTAAGGAAAGCATTTAACAACATCTAAGAATAATAGGGAAAAGATATCTACATATTCTATTAGGAGTACACCTAACCGCTCTATATAAATATTAATTTATTAAAATAAGTAGGCGCGGTAGTAATAGTCTACTACGTTAAAGGGGATCCTAAGCCTAAGATAACTAACTTAGAGATACTAGAGGGATTTAAGAATAACAGAACTAGCCTAACTACCTAGCTTAAGTAAGTAACTAACTTCTAAGCAGAAGCAATCTAGCCTATTAGCTTCTTATCTAAGTGTCTCTTACCTGCTAAGAAAAACTACTTACTAACTAAACTTAAACTACTAGGAGTTGCCTAGGTAGTGCGAAAGTACTAGCACATAATAGAATCTGCACCTAAGATATACATACTTACTAATTACGCTGCAGTTACTATAATTGCAAAGCAAAAACAACTAACAACTACAGAATCCCTTAATATGTTAAACCTGCAGATTATAAATGCATTAAACTTCCTTTAGTAGTTTAACCTAGATGTGTAATACAGACTAGGCTAAAATTACATTATTCTAGACGCCCTTAGCTAGCTACTGCAACTACACGTACCTAAAAGCGACCTTACTACAGATATCCTAAACAACTTGCCTAACGTTTTCTATACTATGCTTATTAAAATAAGCCTAGAATATAAGACTGTAATTACTAAAGGCTATAAACTTAATAAGGCCTAGAAGAGAGTACTTAGCGTAATATCTAGGGAAAGAGAGGACAGAGATAACCTAACAAGACTAATAAGAGGCTTAAGATTTATCCTACAGAAGGAATTAATCTACTACTAGAGTAAAGAAGACAGCACGGAACGCCTGTGCATACCTAACTTACTTGTTAAAGAAACCTTTTAGGACGCGTACAACGCATATTTCTACTAAGGGTTTAAACGCACATATAACTAGATTAAATCCTTATTTTTTATTAGAAACCTAGCAAGAAGACTGCAAACGTACATCGCATATTGCCTAGCTTGCTTATTAAACTAGACAAAAAGGCATAAACCTTATAGAGCCCTTAAACCTATTAACTAGAAGGGCTAACTATTTAAGAACGTTGCTATAGACATTATTACATACTTGCTAGAGACAAAAGAAGGATACAACGCCTTATTAACAAGAATATGCGTTAAATTAAAAATAATTAGTCTAACACCTAGACGCTATAATTAGACTTTAGGATAATAGGCTGTAGCAACTAATTAGCAGAATAACATTATAGGATAAGGCTACTAATAAGGGATAATCTTAGATAGAGATTCTAAATTTGTTTCTAGCTTACTTAACTAATAGTTCTAGATAATAGGCACAAAATTTCTGTCTATAACAGCATACTACCCTAAGACAGATAGATTAAGCAAACAAATAAATTAAATAGTAGTAATAGCCTTAAGATTCTTTGTAACTAGAAATAAGGATCTAGATTAGACTAAAGCGCTGCTAGATATATAGTTTGTTATAAATATAAGTTAGAATGCATCTACAGGCGTTACGCTACTAGAATACGTACTAGGTTTTAATCCCTATAACAGATTTAACTTGCTAAACGCTAGACATAAGATTAAGGAAGAGGACTATAAGACACTGCGACTCTACTACAGAGACGTAGCAGAGGAGGCTGTTACTTTTACACGGGTAGTATAGAAAAGCTATTATAACTAGAAACACGTCTAGATTAAGCTTAAACCTAGAGACTAGGCCTTCTTACAGTTGCACTACGGATATAAAATACAGGGCTATCTAAACTAAAAGCTAAATAAATAATAAGATAGACCTGTTTATATCCTTAAGAAGATTAGCAAGAATGCCTTTTAGATTAAAGTACTAGAAGGCATAAGAATCTACGACGTTATTAACGCGCAACAACTTAAACTAATACTAGAGCAAGAAGACCCCTATTACAGACCTTTCCCCCCTTACCTAGAAGAAGTTATCCCTAAGCGCGCCCTAAATAAACTAGAAGTTATTAACTACATAGTAAAACGCAGGGTTAATACCTACACAGGACTTTTTAATTACCTAGTACAGTAGGCAAATTGCAGTGCGGCACACAATAAATAGCTCTCCTTAACAGAAATAAGGCTAGCAGCAAAAGAATTAAGGGAAGATTTTAACAACTGCTTCCTACTAATAGAACAGGAATTAAGATAACAAAGGAAAGTCTAGACAGCTAAGATTACTAAAATTATAAAGGATAGACAGCTACGCGACCTAACACTAGAGCTACAGAATAACAAAGATAATAAAGGAATATAAGAGTAAGAGGAGGACACTTCTAGCAAAAATTCTAGGACCCTATTACCCCCCTAGAGATAAAGAAATCTAAGACTTGCAGACAGGCTTAACGCAAGGAACCTCTGTTTACAGTATAATAAGACCCTAAATGCGGAATTATAATAAAGAACACAACTGCTACTAGTAATTACTAAGGACTATATACTGCAAATAGCACCGTCTAAGCCTCTATAGACGTAACTAGGCTAAGTCCTCTAATTAAGGAATTAAAGACCTAAACCTTAAATACTACCTTTAATTTCCCTAGGCGTTACAGGACAGATATCCTACTTTAGAACAGATACTACCTAAAAAACAAACAAATCCCTAGGAAAATAACACCCTGTTACACACGTTTGTATTATCTACAAACATAACATATTTCCTACTAATAAATATAAAATAACCTATTTTTCTATCTACAGGAAGGATTACTCTTACCTTTACTACCTCTTACAAACAAACAAGTGCAACACCTCTTACTCTTACCTTTACCTTTGCAAAAATCGCGCAAGATCTAGAATAACCTATTAACACCTTACTGCCTCTATAATAATAACCTCCCTATTACTACTAAAGTTAATTATTATAATAACAACTACTTTACTACTATTAGACCTTACTATCTGCGCAAAACGTAGGGATTTATAATAGTATAACAACAGTCCCTACTACATAACAGAGGCTCCTAAAAAGCTGTAAACTACAGGAAGCTATAATATAAATAATTATAATATACAGCATAAAATTATAGGCCTCTATTAGTAATAATAAGCTAGAACCTAAAGACACTACTAAATAGACTTATACGCAACTACAGACCCTTATATAATATACACACAACAAAGATATAGCGCCTAGTAACTAAAGAATAAGACCTAAACATAGGGAGAGCAGGGCCTCTAATAATAGAGAAATAGAAGAGGACCTTAAACTAGATAACAGCAGGCAGTTACTAACCTAGGGACAACTATAAAACAACCTCTAAGTAATCTGCGCAAAGCTAAGCGCTATATACTTATTCTAAGATACCGCCCTAGACTAACAGGCCCTAAACAGGTACCTAGAACTTAAGCAATACCTTAGGGAAACAAGAATAGCCTTATCCTATTACATCTCTAACGTATAATTTAATATTAAAAAAATAAATTTATAATACTGCATAAACCTTAACACAAGAGTCTTGCGCGCACCCGTTAATATTCTAAAAAATTAGACCTACAAGGAACAGAAGCTAGTAATATTAGATAAACTAACCCTAAAGGCTATAACTAGAGTTATATTAGACATAAGTTACAGGGCTTAGATGCAAGCACTGTAATACAACAAATAGATAGAAGATAGGCGCATATTCTAACTACGCCACCTCTAGCTACTCTACATCTTTATTAACAAACCTTACTAACTATTATCTAAAAATAACCTAGCTAACCTAAAAGAGGCCCTAGATCTCCTTTAAGCGCAAGGATAGATTTATACTCTACCTAAACACGAACAGAAGGGAAACCGCAAGGACCTGCAGAAGCTTAATAGTTAATTAAGCAAACAAGACCTAGCACGCTTAAGACAGACTAAGAATAAGAGGTTGCCTAATTAACACTTTAAATAAACGTCCCGTTAGTAATCTAAATAAGCTCGCGAACAGCAGACTAAACATGCCCCTAACTAGCAGACTAAAAAGAAGAATAGGATGCTGCAGATTAAGCCTAACTATAAACAATAGTCTAAACAGGCCCCTAACTAGCAGATTGTAGCTAAGAACAAGATAACTAAGCTTAATTACAAACAACAGTCTAAACAAGCCCCTAACTAGCAGATTATACCTAAGAATAAGATAACTAAGCCTAATTACGAATAATAGTCTAAACAAGTCCCTAAGCAGCAGATTATACCTAAGAACAAGATAACTAAGCCTAATTACAAATAATAATCTAAACAAGTCCCTAACTAGCAAATTAAACCTAAGAACAAGATAACTAAGCCTAATTACAAATAACAGTCTAAATAAGTCCTTAACTAGCAAATTAAACCTAAGAATAAGATAACTAAGCCTAATTATAAATAATAGTCTAAATAAGTCCCTAACTAGCAGATTAAACCTAAGAATAAGACACTGCCTAACTAAGAACTTAGGCAAGTCTCTAACTAGCAGGTTAAGCAATCCTATTAGACTAAACAGGCCCCTAACTATTAAACTAAACTTAAGAACAAAACGTTAGCTAATTAATAAACTAGACAAGCTGCTAACTAGCAAGCTAATAACAAGACGGACTTTCCTTAGAATGCAGTCTAGCTGGCCAAGCAATCCTAGTAGACTAAACAGGCCACTAACTATTAGACTAAACTTAAGAACAAGATGTTAGCTAATTAATAAACTAGATAAGCCGCTAACTAGCAAGCTAATAATAAGACAGACCTTCCCTAGAATATAATCTAGCTAAGCACTAAAGCTAAGAAGCAGTTTATAAAAAATACTAATAATAAGAACATCTACTTTATAATTAAAAAGGATCTAGACGCTATCTTACCTAGCTTCTAGTTAAACACCCTTGTTAACAACACCTACTAGACTCTAATAATAGTAATAATAGTAATAGGAGACTAAAAGCAAGCATAGGTATGCCCTAGTGCGCATCTTAGTAGATACGGCGCTGGATTTATAGCATACATGCCTAGATTAATAGCTACTTATTTTACCTGTAACGCAAGCAGGAAAACGGCAAAGTTAAAGAAGGATATTAGCATTAACATAGATTTTACCCTACTAAACAACGTCTGCATCTTACAGTTAGCCAAAAAATACTACGTTAATAAACTTAGAATAATATAAATTAAACTAACATACGCTAATATAACTAAAGGGTAGATAGCCCTAAATATTACTATCTAGAAAGGAGTTAAGACTATTCTAAGCAAGTAATTCTTTAGATACCCCTTTAACTTATTACTAGGACTAGCTAAGTTAACTAAAACTCTAGTCTAGCAAGAAAACTCACCAAAAACTACCTAAGACCTAGACTAGTTAAGTATCTTAGAGGCCCTAGACTAGTTAAGTATCTTAGAGGCCCCGGACCAGTCAAGTACCTTAGAGGCCCCAGGCAAACAACAGGAACACCCACAATAGACCGCTATTAACAGACTAAATAAACGCTACTAGGAGCTAGACGAGAGCAACGCTCTAAAGAAGCAACAGACTAAACCTAAGGATAAACTACAGCAGGGGATAGATTATCTAGGACTAGACTATAATAATTAAAAATTATAGTATAAATAGTATTTAGAGAAGATAGAAACTACTAAGAACCTACTTATAATAGCGGACCTACGAAACGTAGCATTAAAGGTCTTAAGCAAAGGGTACATAGATACTACACTAAACACCTAAAACTTCTAGATAGCATCCCTATATAACATAGTATAAAGAATAGTAATAATAGAATAAGCCCTTAGAAGCAGATAAAAGGATCTTAACTTCTATAAACGCCTTACTAGAGAGTTACTCCTTAGGCTTAGCTTTATAGAATAGTACTAATTTAATAACATAATAATAACATATAAAACAGATCTCTATAAATTTTAGTCCTAGTTACCTAATCCTTATAACCTAATAAAAGCACGTAAGTAAGGGCATTACTCCCGTTATTACGGCTAGACTAGAGGGGGCTAGTCTGTTACATAACAAGCTTAGCGTGGCAGGCACGGCCCTGCCCCTAGTATAAGTATAAAGGATCTGGATACCCTAGAGTAGTTAGCTAAATACACACATTCACACAATTGACGTGCCCTTGGTGTGTTAGCTCACAAACACAGGGTACAGCTGGTTGAAGGTCAAACAAACTCAAACTCTACACATACGACGTACAATGTATGCTCGCGGATCCGACTCGTACCTTTGTATGCCACTATCGCGACCAATAACCATGGTCACAATGGGACCATTTGCCTTATAGAACGGCCATTCGGATCGCGGACCATGAGCTCCGTTGAAACGCACCTCATTGTCGCTTTAATATATGACGCGCATATGAAATGTCTCTGTTCCTGCGTTACTTGGTACCTTTGTAATTATTACATGTAGGTATGTATGTACATACTTGATTCTACGACATGGACTTCTCGCCGACCTCTGTTCATCATGATCATCGGCGCTCTAAACTTCGCTTCGTCAGCCCTCCAAAGACCCATAGAATACCTGCTCGATGCACAACAGCACATGTTACTGCCGAACATTGCCGATGTTCGGCGACATGGTTCACATAATCGGTCCTTTATCCCCCGCACTCTACCAATTCCCGAGAACCCAAGACGACTTACAAAGTACATACATGTACCGGTACACATGTTTGGACGGCTAACACTCCGTCTTCCCCGACCGACACACTTGCAGCTGGTCATGGCTTAAATACCCAGTCAAACGTCTTCCTTGTGACCCTGATGCCAGGAGCTAAGAAAACGTTGCATTATACCCTTGTAAGTTCTAGCATCTTCTGCAGGCGAACTGCATATGGTGTGGGTGCTTGTCAAATGTTATGCAGTAGCCTACCGTTCTAGGCCCCTTGGCGTTCTATACATGCTTCGAAGAATCCGAGTTTAAGAAGGAGGGCGGTGGCCCGAATAGCCCAAGGTTTGGAGATGACGCAAGAGGAATTGGTGAGATTTTGTCATAGATGAACATGGTTCCTCAAGAGACATTGCAAACAGTATACCGCACATTTTCACGCACTTTGTACGCTCGAAGAAAGCAAAAGTGCAGTCAGTAACAGGCTAAACGGATCGAATAGGATGTGTTTTCCCGTGCTGTAATACATCTGCCAGGGTAGTATTTACGCAGTATAGCGTGCCACACGGCAAGTGACGACTGTACGTCGTGTGGTATGATGTAACATTAACGAAATGGAACTATTGCATCTACCTCGGGCATGTATGTACAGTACAAAGGTACCTATCTGGTTCTTTACTACTCCCTTTTCTGAAAATCACAGCATAGCTATTCTACTAGTAAAAGGACCTACTGTAAAACTCATGACCTCTTATTATCTATCAACGAAATTGAGAGGCCAATATTAGAACCGTTGGATGCATTAAACTATCTTTCTCGTGGACCTTTCTGATTGGTTCACAGAATCCTCACGTGATGAAAATAAAAGCGTGGCCGAGACGGAACTTGCAGATCGGGGCTCCTCACAACTCAGCTAATAAGTAAATGCTGTCCGGCGTCCAGCATTATGGCATCGCTCGAAGAAAGTTCACCATCCGACAATCGCTTCCATGTCCTCGTCACAGGCGCAAATAGGTATGTTGATGGCTCCAATTGAGTGTTCCCTTCAGGGGTCTTGCTGATGTATTGGCAGTGGTCTCGGCCTCGGAATCGGCACACGCCTCATCGATGAATTTCTCCAAACACGACCCCAAGACGAGTCCCTCGTAATCATCGTAACCACGCGCGACAAACGGAAGGGCGACGCCACAGTCGAACATCTGCAGAATCATCTCCAGAAAGCATGTCACAAACTCGGAGTAAAGGTCCCGGGCATGGAAGCCGTGTTGCAGAAGCGCGTACACTTCCGACAAGAAATCCTGGATCTGACGAGCCTCATATCTGTACAGACTTTGTCCAAGAGACTGAGGGACACAACACCAAAACTCGACGTGGTTATATGCAATGCGGGTATAGGAGGCTGGACAGGCTTGAGATGGGGCAAGGCGGTATGGCATATTCTCACGAATTGGGTATCGTCGGTTACTTGGCCTGAGTACAAGATTGCGGCAATTGGATTGATCACAAAACCTCAGATACCAACGCCGAAGAACGGCAAGAAAGTCGAAGAACCTCCATTGGGAGAGGTGTTTACCGCCAACTTCTTTGGGCACTATCTTCTAGGACACTACCTTGCACCACTACTCGCGAGGCACGCCGCAAGCGAACAAACAAAGGGCAGACTCATTTGGGTCAGTAGTTTGGAGGGATACACGCATTCCTTGGACATGAACGATGTTCAGGGCATTGCGGCCGAGGAGGCCTACATGTCAACGAAACGCATGACTGATATCATGGGCATAACTTCAACACTACCTAGAACAGCTACCATCACGGACAAATACTTGGACCGTTCTGGGCCTTCAGAGAAGACGACCAAACCCCGGATCTACGTCGCGCATCCCGGCATTTGCGGTACAGCCATCTTCCCCCTCAACTTCATACTCGAATGCTGCATGCTCTTCGCGTTTTATATGGCACGCTGGCTTGGGAGCCAATGGCACCCCGTCACGGCCGAGAAAGGTGCCTGCGCAATGGTCTGGCTCGCACTGGCCAAACAAAGCACACTGGATACAATGGAGGAGCGAGAGGGCGTTGCCAAGTGGGGCAGCGCGACAGACAGAGCAGGAAACGAACGGGTAGAGCGAACAGAGGTGGAGGGCTGGGGTTGGGGTGGCAAGCTTGGGGATAAAAGGAAGTGGAAGAGCAGGAGCCCGTTCGCTAGGGACTTGACACGGGAGGATAGAGACACGTTCGAGGACACGGGAGAAAAATGCTGGATTGAAATGGAGAGGTTGCGCGTCGAGTGGGAGAAGAGGCTCGAGGACGCGGGCGTTGGCATAAAGATGGTGTAAATATGGGGGTTGTAGACTACCCAGCGCCCGAAAAGAGAACAGATGACATGTTCGCTGCCAATGGCTGGATCGTATGAACGTTCTGCGTATCCAAATGTCAGCAGGATATTTGTGTCGCACAGAATGCAAGTCATGGCGTTCAAGGTTGCTTGCTCATACGGATAATGGCACTGTATAATATCGTACTGTATAGCTCGAAAACAGATAGTCTCGCCTTCTTTACATACATAATGTATAATGTTGCGATGGTTCTAATGTCGATGAAGAATGGGACCCAACACGTCGCGTATCGTCGTCGGCGACTGAGTATCGACGTGCGTGCGTTTGCGCGCACTGTTGGGCTCCAGAGGGCCGGTTCATGGGCCTGATGATCCGGCAGTTGATGAGCCGTTTGCCGACATGGAAAAGCCTCCAGTCAGACACTCATGTATGTATGTATGTATGTATGTACTCTGTACTGTACATGGGGAAACCATTGCTAGAACCTCACGTCGGGATCGCTACCAAGCTCAGTTGAGCATCAATGGTGTGATTTCTATAATTAATATGTATGATAATGTAGATGACAGGCGGGCACCATTCTGACGTGCATGGATCAAATCATTAGTAAAGAACCTTCGCCCGCAGTCTGGGAAAATGTCTTCAAATCTATCATGTTCTGGAATCCAAACCATTTTGTGGAATGATCTCATCTCATCTCGCACACCTGACTGACAAGAAACTACATGTCCTGGAAATCCTCGGCTTCCGCTTTCTTCCTGGAAGATTTGTCCTTTGTCTTTCGTCATATGGGCGTCAAACAATATGGACCACAATTTTCGTCGAGGAGCTATTGGACGCCATTCGCATGGGTATACTGCGCCATGAACGCCCGGCGATAGGGAATCGAAAGGAGCCTTCTCCGGCATTGTTGGTGCAAAAGAACAAAGAACAAAGAACCTTGGAAAGAGCAAGGAAAGGGTGTTTGGATACTGGACAATGGATACTGGACAATGGACAATGGACAATGGACAATGGACAATGGACAATGGACACTGGATGTACCGTTGTCAATGTGTCTATTCCAGCTATACATGGGTAAAGAAGATTAATTTAGCTCTGCAATACGATCCATATATAGACATCTAGCAAACAGTCTGCTATATAAATCTTGGATAGGTAGATTTCATGCTATGCCATCCATCATAGTCATGGTAATCAAGTCTCAGGGGGGGAGACGCCTCTTCATTCTTTGTTCACGACCTCTGTGCGCCGAGCGTGATGACGGGGGTTGCATGTGCATATCCCCAGAGTTATAAAGCTTGTCGTGGAATGTGGCCAATGAAGAAGAGGGAAGTAATATCTGAACCATACTGGCGGGTTGCACCGTCGTCGTGCTTCCCGTACATATGCGCAGTAGACTAGTCCTATCGCGGGCGGCGTGCTCAACCATCGCGTTTGAGGGAAGCCCAACCTCTCCATCATTTCCCCCTCCCCCTCCCCCTCCCCCTACCCCTCTTCTCCCCTCTCCTCTCTCTTCTCTCCTCTTCACCCTCTCCTCTGCTCAAGCTACACCGGCAGGACGCAGATGTATGGACCCAACATTCTTTCGCCTCGAGTTGCTGTAGGGGCTGCTACTAATCTACATAGCCCATCACGGTAGCAACTCGGAATGTCATCTTTCGACCACGCTTGTTATGTGTCTTCACTCTTTCTTTCACCACCATAGCACCCAGACTCAGCTCCGCATTCCCTGCGCCAGACTCGCTGACCAACTTTACCTTTTGGAGCCTGAAACGTTATGGAACCCAAAGACGATCCTCTCTCCAGCGACTACCCACCACAATTCTCCCGCAGCTACAACTCCAACACTACCCTTTATTGAGCGCCCGCGACACGAAGAAGAGTGGCCATTGACGATCCGGGTGACGTCGCGAATTTGTTCGAGCCGAGGACAAAGCCTTTGTGTGTTGTTAGCTGCAGGGATATAAGACAACGCCGATTGCTTTCTTTCCTCATCTAGACCGTCTTACGCCTTGTATCACACCAACCCATACAATTTACATTTTACAAACATGTCGACACCGCCAGCTTCACCCTGGCCCGCACGCGACTCGTCCGAACTGCCAACTACACCCACCTCCTCACGGCCATCGCTCCCTACAAATAATTCCTCTGGTGTCGAACCCAAATCTGAATACCTGCGCTACGCACTTGAGGCGAGAAGGGCTAAAGACAATGCGCCAGTTCCTCCTTCTTCTCCCCCGGAGGCCGCATCTCCCACACAGAGGTCAGTCTCTAGACAGAGATCAGTCTCTAGGCAGAGATCAGTCTCTAGACAGAGGTCAGTCTCTAAACAGAGATCAGTCTCTACACAGAGGTCAGTCTCTACATCGAGGTCAGTCTCTTCACCAACGACATTGGTGGGAGACCCGTGGATAGAACTAGCCGTCTCGGAAGAAAAAACACCGCATGTAACGCCGACTGGACTGGTGCGGAGGCAAAGCGAGAGCATATCACCCCATATGCGTCCTCAGTGTGAGCTACAGAAGGAGAACCAAACTCTTAAGACTACCATGTTTAACGTGAAGTTGCAGTTGGAGCTTTTGAAAAAACAAAATAATGAACTCAAGGACCAGGTGGATGAAGCCAACGAGCGGATCGAAGAGCTCAAGTCTCTAGTGCATAAGGACGTGGACTTGCGAGACGAAAACGACACATTGAGGCAGAAATTGCAGAACATAGAGGAAGACAATATTCTTCTGCAAGATGAGAATGCTTACATTCTAAGTTGTAATGAGGAAATGCTGGAGATCCAGTCGGACGCTGTAGCCGAGCTAGAGAAACAGAATGGAGCAGTGGACGAGGCTGCTGATATGATCTACAAACTTGAGGACGAGAAGGACATACTGAACATGGAAAACGCGAAACTGAAGGACCAACTGGCAGCCAGTCAAGCGGCACATGACGGATCCGTTTATCGTCATGGCGGCATTGACGGACATTCAATGGGCAAACGTCCTGCGAGCATCTACAGCATCGATGAATCTCGACCGTCGACTAGCCATTTCGACTCGGATTACTACAGCCAACCTGATTCGCTGCATAAGGCGAGCAAGGAGTCCTTGTCTCGGCCACACACTGAACTCGCGAAGAATCTCCAGGCAATCAACATTACCGGCAAACGGTCAGTCCAAAACCTCAAGAAGCGTGCCTCTGATGCCTCAATAAGGCGATCAGTAACACCAATGCCGGGGGTATCACGGATTTCGCAGACCTACGAGCAATACCAGACTCCAGAGGATGTAAAGCCAATTCGCGGGCGAGCCCAACCTGCCGTCCAGCCGCCTGCCGTCAACTCGGCGTTGCAGTCTCCATCTCCCATGAGAAACTACAGACCAGCCGTTGCTCACCCCCCGGTTGTACCGCCTACAGATGGACTTCGGGACCTCTCCCAAAACAAAAAGCCGCTCAGGAACCCGTCGCGTGATGCGCGCCAATCTTCTTCCCATCACCACAGTAAATCCTTTGCGTCAAGGGATACCCAACGCTCACATCCTTCATCTCACAACATCAACCCACCACCACGACAGAGCAGCCGCCACCCTCATACATCAAGCTCGGTCGAGCAGTTGAACCCTAGACGCAAATCAGAAGCAGGTGTATTAGAGTGGGTTGCTGAAGTGTCCCCAAATCCTTCAACAAATGAGCCAAACGTGCGAGACAGGTGGTGGAAAGACTTGGACAAGCTACAAAGCCCTATTGAAAGGAACAAGGAACATAATGCACACAGCGCTTCGGCAACCAGGGCTACTTCAGCAACCAGGGCTATGCAGAGTCAAGTCCCGCGTGGCGCAGTAACCAACGAGAGAAACTTTCTCTTCAATGGCAATGAAGACGAGGTTCAGTTCATGAAGAGGGCTGCTAACATGAGTCTAAAGCGGCGGGAGGGGTAGACTTGTTCTTTTTTCGTTTTTTGTGTCGGGGTTCTCGTTTACATTGGCATTGAAATCTATGATCAACTGGATGATCCGGCGTTGTTAAACAGGTTGATACTCCGCAAGGGGGTTAATTGGGATTGAGATACCATGAGTCTAGGTCTGGGTGGGTTCGTCCCATATTCTGCGGTCACATCCGCTTGGTTTCTTTCGCGTAGCAATAGAAAAAATTGCAGACGAGTGTCCGCTTCACGTGTTGATATTCTCATGCGCACCCCACATGCAGCACATGCACGCACCTTGAGCGACGCACGTGATTTCCTGCCACGAGCCTCGAACGGCGGATGGAATGTGGCACCTCCGAACTTCCCCGTTTACAAACCATGACACAATCACCATCACCACTCTCGCAATGATAACCTCCGGCTTCACAAATGCGCCCGTGTCGCGCTTCCTCGTATTCTCTACCGTCATTGGGTCTGTCATTGCCTCTCTTACAGACACGCGATATTTGCTGCACATCCAAGTGGTCCCCCACCTCTGGAACTATGGTCAGTTTTGGAGGCTTTTGACATGGCAGGTAGGAAGCGCAGTTTCAGCCAACATTGTTAGGATATGATATTGATACAAACAGATATGCTACACAAATTCCACCGAAGTTCTCTTTGCAGTTCTCGCCTTCTACAACCTGCGCGTGATTGAGCGGCTGTGGGGAAGTCGCAAGTTTGCTGTGAGTATATCGTAATCGGCGCGCATTCTCCTTACCCGATACTCGTCCGAAATGTACTTTTAGCGGTCAGGTATATCTGCGTATGGTCTTTAGAGTACTTGGCGATCAGGTGCGTATGGCAGTTACTAAATATTACACTGTAGTCTTTCATCTTCTCCACGCTCCCATACACGACACTCCTCCCACCCTTGCTCCTCACCTTCGTCCTGCGCCCTTTGACATTCGGTCGCATAAACCACCTTCCTGCGGGTCCCACGCCCCTTATATTCGCACTCCTCGCGAACTACTACGCCGCGATTCCATACACGTATAAATACCGCGTGGCGCCATACGCCCCTTCCCCATCTCAACCCGCCCCCAACTCTCCAGAAAGGAATCTGAGCGGCTCGCAGACACCAACATCCATATGGGCGAAATCTATAACCTTTACCTCAAAAACAACATCATACCTCGTGCCTCTGCAACTCGCGCTCTCGCAGTTCCCAGGCTCGTTTCTCGCAGCCGCCGTGGGCTGGGCGGTCGGTACGGCATATAGACGGGATGTCCTGCCTTATGCGTCGAGCTATCGGATACCGGGCTGGATGGTCGGAGAGGAGAAGAAGAGGGAGTTTGAGGGTCTGAGAGCGAGATTGGATGCAGAGAGGGAGAGAGATGGACCTGGTGCCGGTCTTGCGACGGGAATCTTGGCTGGAGAGACGGGGAATAATGCAGGAGAGACGAGACAGAGAGGTGCCGGTGCGAGGAGAACGTTGGGCGAGATGGTTGCCGAGCAATTCCGGGGAAGGGCTTAAAGAGCATATAAATGTGGATCGGTGTTGATAAAGATATCGAGATCGGTAAGCAATGCACGAATATCACAACGTCATGGCCGTGTCTCAACTGCGTTGTCTTAAAAAGAGAATTACTATACTTAAAAGGTGTGTACGATATATATATACTAATGATATGTGCCTCTCTCTCTTCTCCCTCTACTTAATCAAAGCAAAAATAAGATGTCCTCATATTTCACCAGCCTCTCTCTCTCTGTCTTTCCCTTCCTTCTTTGTTGCATTTTCCATCTTCACAAAATAATATGTGCCCCTCTACTTTATTCAAACAAAAAGAAGGTGTTGTCAGATTTCACCAGCCTTCTTGTTGTGTTGCTTTTCTATCCTGACTTGCAATATATATATATGTGAGCAAAAAAAGAGTTAAAAACATACAACAGCAGGGATTCGCCAATGGTCACCCACTTGACTACTAGTCCGCCGGTACGATGCTTATGTAAGGCTGAGCGAACGGGAAGCCCAGTTTTCATCGTCCTGTGGTCGTATGTGGAAGCAGTGCCCAATTTGATAGTATGTAAATGATGGTGTAGGGAGGGAGAGGGAGAGGGAGGGACGTAAAAGCAAAAGCAAAAAACATACAATAGCAGGTATTCGCTAATAGTCACCTAATTAACTACTAATCCGCTAGTACGACGCTTTTGTAAGGCTGAGCACACAGGAAGCCTAGTTATCTCTATAACTACGGACTAATCTATTTAACCTATGTCCCCTTTGCTACCCTTAGCGGCGTTTAGAGTAGTAAGGCATTAATGGGACAAAATGTTGGGTAAGATTGTAATTCCTAAAAACGGTCTCTTAACAGAGATTACCACGGATCTCAGTCAGCGATACCTGCCAGTATTCTTTCAAGGAAATTGGAGATATACATGTGAAGTGCGGGACCTACCGTGACGACTCAGACGAGCGGCCTACTAAAGGGACAGTAATCTAAAGGTAGCGAAAGCTTATATAGAAGCTAATCCACTTTCTTCTATCTAACGAGAGTGCAGACGGCTTCTATGTCCGTCTCTTGTTAACCATCGTCCTGCCTTTGGGCATTTACTGTCTCAAACCCCTCAAGATCCTGGACATTGATCTAATCCATGTCTATATCAGTTCCTAGGCACCGAGGCTGTGACAAATTTCCAGCAGATAATCACGAGATCATCTAAGGCCCAGTGTACGTAATGTCCACTTCGCTATCGCCATTGATGGCTCCAGTAGCCAAGGTGTTGCCATCCACTACAAAGTCGATCGTTGTTCCTCCCGAGACACCATGAGAAAATCCGTTGGCTTCAGCAGCAGCGCTTTCAGTGAATTTGATTTGGCCAAAATTCGCGAGCGTAGTCCCTGGCGCTCGTTCAATCACCCACTGGGCGTTCGCACACCGCGCATCAAATTTCTCGTTCGGAGAGTAGAACTCCACATTAATTGACTGTAAGGTATTCTGGTTGACAAAAGCAGCGCCGGCGGTAATACCGCTCTGGGAAGTTGCGACGGTGATGGACACAGCTAAGTCGTATCGTCAGCTATAACTCAAAAGTGTTGGACAGTAGCATGGTCGTAGCACTCACTGTCGCCCGCGCTGGCGGAGAAGTCGTCAGCGGATATGAAAGTGGCGGGGTTTGGAAACCATTCATAGAATGCTTCATAAATGACGGTCCCATCTTGCTTCTTGACAGCATCGAATCCAGCTTGGATAACTATCTGATTGGGATTGGTGCCCTCGTCAATCCCGTCGAGAGACCGATCCAGTACGAGACTTGTTGACCACTAATGGCATTACTAAGATCGGGCATGGCCACAGCTGAAAGATTCGAATTATCCAAGAAGATCACCGTTGCGGGCCTTCAATTAGGCTGAGTAATAAAATTCATCGTCGCAACAAGGGGTACGCGATGGTGAAAGCATGGTGGGAGGGCATCAACTGCGGTGGAATACAATGACGGGATAACACTTCTTGTAGGAAATCTAAGGATAAGTCTTACTTCTATGCACGCTAGTAAATACGCTGCCTTCTAGAGCCACAATGTAGGCCCCCGCCTAACCGTCTAAAGTAGCCTAACACCTACTTAGAGAGACTTTCCCAGAGGCTAACAGTAACGCAGCAGCAGTCACCGCGAGGGAAACTAAGCTGAGGAACTTAGTAAAATGCATAATCATTGTAGTGCTAGGATTCGCGGTTCGTGGGTAGTATCTAACTAAGAGATAAAACGGCTAATATCAAACAGAATATATGCAAAACTAGAGATATCTCTAGACACTTTATACTTCAAGCAGGCCGGTTAACCTTAAACAAGTTATCAGCCTAGGTAGATGCCAACATAGCTAGTTTCCAGGATTCTATCCATTTAGTGCTAACAAATCAGGCGACCAGGCTGTCTCTACGCATTACTAAGGCCTAGAGATACATACGGCAGGCAAATAACGACAACAGTACACGAATGTACTGCAAGTATGTTATTACAGAATTTGACTGTCTAAGAGTTTAATTATGTATAGGGGCATGTACGACCCTATATAGGGCCCTGTACGTATAGTCTTAGGTAAAATTAAATCACTCTTAATTAATCTCACTTCTTAGGTTGTCTGGCGTGGTGGGCGTAGGCCCGGGTACTGACAACGACAAACAATTGACTCGTATGCCTCTACTAAGGTATGCATGTTTTAAGGCACAGAACTGTACTACGGTAAGTAAACGACGATAGTAATACACGAATACACGGCCAGGCTCTCGTGGGGCTGAAATACTGGGAAGCAAACGAGTATAACAACATTCTTTCTACCTTTTTAGGGGGTTAATTCGAGATTCTAAAGAAGCCAAAGTTGTCTTCAAGGCTATCTGAACCTTCCTAGGATTTTCAGATTTACAAATGCTGCAGGTTTGGCGGAGAGGTGACTTGATGTTCTTGCGTCCCACCATCTCATTCATTGTTTCCCAGTATTATAGCCCCGCGAGAGCCAGGTTCGGGAGTCAGCGTGTTGTGGCTGAAGCACATGGGTGTTATTCCTCTAGGAACTGCCTACGTCATGAACTGAATACTTGATTAAGCTTATTCAGCACACTATGATACTGCTGCCTAGTGCCCGTTTGAATGTTCAATCCTCAATCTCGAAACAAATTTTCTCTGCATATGCTCTTTGCCTGCTAAACCAAAGCAACTTCAATCAAATCATCGTCAATGGTCTCTCCCACCCCTAACAACGACCCATCCTCTTCTCCACAAGATAGTTGGTCAACTCCAAATCCTCCCCAAAGGAGTAACAAGGCCGCGGAAGAACTCCTAGCACGCGCTGCTGCCAACCAAAACGGTCCACCACGACGTGAAAAGATTCTGCCGAGCGAGCGGATAGACCTCAGCGGCAGACCAGGCTTCGCAACTTCTGGAGACTGGCCCAAGACCAAGAATATCGGAGGACCAGTCCGGATTCTCTCTAAAAACGGTGAATTGACTGAGCTGGGCAAGAGGGTAGAACAAGAGCGGTTGGCCAAGTTGGCTGCTGCTGCTACAGCTACAAGCGATGACGGGGGAAAGGAAAAGGAAGAGTCTTCCTCCTGAATAGCACTGCTGTGCGTGCTGTAAATGGAATGACTTCGAGCCAAGGGAAGTTGAGGAAACATAAACAAGGACATTAAAAATGGAATTAAAGACTCTCTTTCTTGCCAAACTAACTGTTATGGGACACTTTAGACTCTTTCCTTGGTAGTGTTACAAATATTAAGGTTGGAATTTAGTAGATAGTTGCTTTTCTTGTAATATAGCATAACTGATCTCCTCACGCTAAAAGTATCGTGTTCGAGGTTACAAGAGCTTAATATCGGCGCTCCATAGCACGTGTGCTAACAGGTCATCGCTATTTAGACTATGACGATCCCTGCTTGCAAGGTGACATACGCTCTGTTGTAAGGAAAGCCAGTTTCGCTAAGAAGTGATGTGTGGTGGATATAGCGACTGGGCTCGGCCTTTGAGGACTACAGAGTAATATGCACCGCGCGTTTTGTGATCATGCAGCGTACGACACAGGGATCGTCATATAAGGCTGTGCAGGGCGTTTTTTGTGCTCCTCTGAGGAGGATCCAAGGTTAACGTCATAGTCGGACGAAAGAAACATTATCAATGTATTCGCGAGAGATGGCGGACTTGAATAGACGGAAGACAGTGGTGTAATAAGGAGCTGCAAGGGAGGAGCGGACTAGGAGGGTATTATATGCGTACCTGTTCCTCTGGCCATTGGCTTCCATTGCGTGCCGCCTCCTTTTCGCAGCCTGTGCTAATTTCAACACAGTAAAGCAGCATGTATATCTCGTCATGCGATAATCTGTTTTAGTTTTCTGATCACTAGTGTCAGATGGGTGAAAACAGAGAACAGGTCGCAGCAAATTGTCTAAGACGGGCTAGGCCTGAAATTAGGTTACCGGAAAGAGTCCCTGGACAAACGGCGAGGAAAGCATGAAACCCAGTTTTCATCGTCCTGTGGTCGTATGTGGAAGAAATGCTTAACTTGACAGTATCTAAACGATGGTGTAAGGAGGGAGGGAGGTAAAAGCAAAAACCGTTCTGGTGTCCGGATTCGGACATTGCAAGCTATGCCTTGTTGGGTTAGCAACAGCTCGCTCTTCTAGGCTTAGCTTAGCTTATGCTGTTGCCTAGCTTGTAGAATTCTTCTAACTATATAGCTCGTACTCAACACTTGATAAGGTCTCTCATCTCTAATAACTTCCCACAGCCTCCAGAATCATTTTGAGATATTTATCATGGTCCCTTATCGATATTACTTGTTGCAGCATGCCGATTCTATCCGGATTCTTGTGTTGCATGGAAGCTCGAACAGTTCAGATCCCATCAAATGCACAATTCAACACGCGCGATTGTCCGATGCTTCCCTTAAATACGAAGCAGTGTCCTACGCATGGGGGGACACCAGTCATCTGGAACCTGTCTACTTTCATGACGGCAGAAGAGAGCTGGAAGTAGGCAGGAACTGTCACAGCGTTCTTGAGAATCTACGCCAAAAAGGTCATGACCGCTTACTGTGGATCGATGCCATTTGTATCAATCAAGGAAACCTTGTGGAACGAGCCAGCCAAGTTTGTATTATGGACAACATCTATCGCAGGGCATTCAACGTGGTGGTACACCTGGGTGAAGAAACTGCAGGCAGCCGCGTACTGTTCGAGGAACTAGCAGAGGCGGACAACTGCGACCAGCGGCCGCCACCTAGCGACATCATCATCAGAGAACTAGACATTTTGTTTCAGCGGCCATGGTTTCACAGAGTCTGGGTTCTTCAAGAAGTCTACATGAAAGGTTCCGTTACGTTTATGTGCGGCTCAGCCTGCGCATCTGCGCAAGCTTTAACAGACTGTACATTTGGTTACAAACGCTGCCTTGTTACCAAGAATAGGTGTCCTTTAGCTTTGATCTTGGTAAAGAATGAGACGCCTGATATTTTGACTGCACAACTCAGTCTATGGTCGCTGCTGTACATGAGTAGAGCCTGCTTAGCAACCGATCCTAGAGACAGGGTCTTTGCTCTGAAGTCTTTGATCGGACGCCGACAGTCAGATATGGATGCCTTGATCAACTACACCACGAGTGTTGAGGAAACATTCATCGAAACTGCAATGTTCCTTTTACCTGTACTAGGGCTTCGGATCCTCACTGCCATACGCCATTCACATGATTTGAATATGCCTTCGTGGATCCCAGACTGGTCACAACATCTTCCACTTTATTACGCCGTCTTTGATGATGTGTATATTCAAGATATGCTGGAGCCTAACTATTCCGATGAACCGAGATATAGCATACGTTCACCATCACATTCAGAGGACAACTGCCTGGAACTAAACGTCAAGGGTGCACGATACGCGCAGATAGTCCACAGGAGCAAACGATTTTCGTTCAACAGCTTGGACGACGCGGAAGCGCAGATGAAAGGGTTATATCACGACCTTGACAATCTTAGAAAGCTACTTGGCTGGGAAGGTACGAGAGATGATTCGATTATACACAACCAACTTGGGCGAGAGATTCTGGAGCGTACGTATACAGACTGCACAAAATCTAGCAAATTGTACTTACTCCGTTAGCCATGACTCTCATCAATGGTCTCACACTTCATTATTACTTGTTCCGGTTTAATTGCTCCATACTTGTAAGCTGTGCCTTATTCTTACGACAGAAGAGGGTGGTGCTAATCTTGATAGAAGGATCCTGAATATGAATACAATTTGCCTAATGACGAACTTTATAATAACTTCTTCAACTCCCTTCAGCAGTGCAGCATCGTCCTACTAGATAATAACCAACTTGCTACAGTAAACTAGAGCGCACAAAATGGAGATGTGGTCTGCATTCTTCCCGGAGCTAATTCGCCGTGTGTTCTACGGCAAAGTCAGCATGGATACTGGACGCTTGTTGGTGGCGATTGTTTCGTTTTCACACATGCTTATCTGCTCGAAGAGTCTGTGAATTTTCTCAGTGAGAAGTGTCTTAAGGATAACCAAGATAAACACGAAGACTTCAAGATACGGTAGCATGAGCACTGTATAAGTTTCCGCCGAGACTTATATTTCCATACTCAATTGCTCTAATCAACAAACACTGTAGAAGCCTTTTACAAGCATAAATAGTAATCTACAAGAAGAGTACTTGGAGCAATTATACCCAAGCTATAATACCGCTTTTAGGCTTCCAGTTCCGGAGGTCAGGAGTTTGGTAATATTCGACTTGTCTCAACACGGACATGGTCGATCTTGAGTCAACTAATATTCCTGCCACATGCGGCCTCACGGGCAGACGCGGAGTCTGAGAGGAAACTCCTAGTTTTCTACCTGACTGACTCAACAACAGTATATAAACGATAATTAGTCTTTTAAGAAAGGAGGCAAAAGCAAAAGCAAAAGCAAAAGCAAAAGCAAAAAAACAAAAAAACATACAACAGCAGGTATTCGCCAATGGTCACCCACTTGACTACTAATCCGCCGGTACAATGCTTGAATATCGCAGAGCAAACGGGATGCGTTAGATTCATTGTCCTATGGTCGTATGTGGAGGGAAAGCAACTTTCATGCATGTATATGGTGTGCTAGTAGTGAGTCGGCGAGCGGCGAGCCAAAGCTGCGTGGTATATATGTCTTGGTGTGTTTTGCACCACGGTGCGGTACGTCTACTACACCTTGAACAATGAACGATACTGCTTTTGGGATTGCAAATCATACACGCGTCGTCGCCTCGACTCTGATGTTGGGGGGACAGACTATCGCGGCTTGGAACATGGGAACATAGTTACCATGGCGGTTGTGCGACTGTGATTTGGAGATTTGGTCGACTTACGCCCTTCCCTGTGTGAAGACTAATTATACTTTACAAGTGGAGGCTTCGGGGCCTCTTACCGTGGATCACTCGATGGGACCACATATGTACACATGGCAAGTGACGCGGAGCACGGCCAAGTTCACCCTTCTTCTGTTCTTGTGTCTCCAGATATCGTTGCCGCGAGCACTAGAGACGAGACCTGTCTGTCTGTCTGTCTGTCTGTCTGTCTGTCTGTCTCGGATTCATTCAAATATGGCACAATATGCGTACCCTTTGCCACAATATCTGCTAGAGCCTGGGGTGCTATATATATGGAGCAAGATACTTACTACCTTGGACAAGACTGCTTCATGTATGGACTGTAGAAGACGGTACGGACACGGGAGGGATTTTGGACCTATTGTCTGATGATGTCGCCGTGGGCTTTGGAGATGGACGGGAGGTAGGGAGCATGGGGAGAGATATGGGCGTATATACATACCGTGCCGGAGGTAGATATAGAGATGGAGAAGAAAAGGGCAGCGAGGGGAAGTTCGAAGATGGTGATTCATTATTATATCCCGACGACACTGGGCATCACGTCATCATAACACTACATACTCGTACTCGTCGTGAATCAAGTTGTTCGAGGCCTCTGTGTCCAAAGGCGCGGGGGAGGGGGGATGGCATTGCTTTTGTAATTCCTCAACAACTCGGTGATATTATATATATATATATATATATATATAGTAGTAGACCAAGCTAAGACGGACGACCCTTACATACATACATACGCAAAACTCACGGTGGGGTTGGGGTGGGTGGGGGCGTCGAGAAAAGAAAAAGATAATTACTACATGGACATTTATTTTATTTGCCTTTGCCTTTGCCAACTACAAACTACATACTACAAACATCCCCTCTTCTCCATCCATCCATGTCCCACCCCGAAGCCGAAACGTGGGATTTACATGTACAAGACACGCGCGCAGTTCAAAACTTCAACATGACCATTTCTGTATTCTCACTCTCCTTGGCAACATATGACAAAGTCACAAGACGGCGCTGGATGAATAGACTCTGGTCTAGTCTGGTCTGGTCAGTGCCTCCTTTTGTCGAGGCATGTGAGGCGGAGAAAAAAAAAGGTCGGTTCTGGAACATGGCATCTGAAGCCATTTTTTTCCTTTCGAAAAAATAAGCACGTGAAAGCTGCTCACATGCTACATAGAACGTTAATCGGTAAGCTCACGGAGACATTTTGGGGAGCCAGAACTCATGGGAGATTCTAGAGCGCTCCGGACAAGAGACTCCAGTTTGGGGGGCAGTAGAGAGGGAAAAGTGGAAAGTCCTCGGAGTCTGCGTATCATGTCAAATATTGAAACAAAGGCTTGGGTACGTTTACCTTTTTTTTGAATCACGAGACGAGTGTAGCAAGAAATCATACAGACGTTTATTGGAATCTTGGTGGTTGTCACTGAACCATTGCGGCAAGTTTTACAAGACCAACGTTTCCTGCTATTGTAAAATTGCTTCCAATTCGGAAAATCAAGACGAAAGGGAGTTTCCTTACCACAAGTAGACATGATCAGATGCCAAGACGTGAGACAGATGATCCTACGTGCGAGAAGATGATATTACGGATATATAATTTCCACCCTCATTCAAAGGCCCACCAACATCTGATACGGATTTTCTCAGATATCAAGGCGGTGAAGCGACACACAAAGACATAAGGAAGACAAAGTGCAATCATCCTCCCGCTGCTCATTTCGCCACCTTATTAGTGGAGAAGACTCATGTTCATTTCCGATCATCTTTTGCGATGGATGAGATTATCGTATAGATTGCAGGAGAGTGAGGTGAAACGCGCTCCTGAGGTAGGTATGTAGTAAGCAGACACGGCAGATCAGCTGGAGTTGGTCTTGGTATTCTGCAATTAAGCGAGAGTGAAAGGATCTTGATTGGCCACAAACTCCGTGACTTGAGGGCCCACGGCTCGATTCAGAAATGTTCTTCACCAAACACGGTGTTTCATGAAATTATTTCTTCAAGGCGGATGACAGGAGGAACAGGTTTGAGCTTAGATGGAGGTGGACGGGAACATGCGGGGTGCGATAAGACATGGTCCCGGGTGAAAATCTAGCAACCGGTACTTCATGACTTGTGTGCACGGTGGGGGCTCGCGCAGTTCCGTTGAACGCTGGTTTGTGTATCGACGCACTTTGGAGAGAGCGCAAAAATAAATCTCCGATGGATACGGAGCAGATGCTAGCTAATAAACACCCAACTAGCGAATGCACCAGCGCGGCGGAGTTGAGAACCCTGTAATATGTACATATATATTCGGACGGAAAAGAGGTTCACGATGTGCATTCCCCAGTGGGAGAGGATAGTTGTGGAGATTGTAAGCTCGATGCGACTAGTTCTTCACGGATTCCGAGGTCTACAAGCCATGGGTAGCGTACCTATGCGCTTTTGGTTTTCGGAGGGTTGCTCGCCTATATAGAGGTATCTGGATCGGAGGAAGGATCAGTAAGTAAGGCATTATTAAGAATGGGAATCCGTATGTAATACGAGGTGGATATCGTCAGTTGATGTCTTGAGGGGATTGCATAGAGGCGATTATGCTGTTAGTCAGCGACACGACTAGATGTGGCTACTGCACCGTTTGGAGAATCGTGGTGGAGGACGAGGCTGGTGAGATGATGTAATAGCGGGAGACGGAACCAATCAGTAGCACCGAAGACGTGCACGCAGGAGATTGGGGATCGGAGGCCCGATGAGCGTTAACCAAATCTAGGTTCTCACGGGCTTCCGGATTCGAGTAGACGGTGTGCTGAAACCGGACTCGAAGTGTCGACGAAAGTGGAAGCTGAAAGGCCTGTTGCTTCAATACCAGTTGCACCGTGTCTGCGGATGTCGGAAGCGCAAGTGTATGCTGAACGGGAATTGGAGTTGCCATTCCATTTTTAACTCGGGACAGAAAAACCACGAGCGCTTTGGATGGGCGGCTATCGTGCGGCAACAAGAACGATGCAAGCTGATTGACGAACTGACAAACGCACGGAGCCTCAAGACAGCGAGTCGCTCGGCTGTCAGTTTGGGGGTGACACGACAGTGGGCCTCAGCGCAGTAAGATTTGTAGGACGGACAAGCAAAACCGAGGCGGTGGTGGGCGGCTGCAACCACACACCTTACCCCACGATTGACGCCATGTATGTGGCCGGCGGCCTGATGAGCGGATGAAGGCAGGCGGCGGGGATTCCGAGACACGGGTTGACAAGAGGTATGGTTGACAAGAGGTATGATTGACAAGAGGTATGATTGACAAGAGGTATGATTGACAAGGGGTATGGTTGACAAGGGGTATGGTTGACAAGAGTAGGTATGGCTGTCTTCTGACGGGCAGTCTGTTGTGTGGCCAGACGTCTTGGTCACAGTAACGGCCTGCCGCAAAAAGACATTCAGTGCAAAGGACGATTGGATTGGCGTAGTCGCGTGAGGCTGTGCAGCGGAGAGGGCTTGAGAGTGAGCGGAACCGAGCGGTGATTGGCGCTCGAGGATGAGCATGGGATTACTGGTCCGTGCGCAGGCGCCCCGTTCATGCGACCAATGCGGCGATAGCGTCGGGCCGCAGGTGGGCATGAATGACCATGGCCAAATACGTCGACGATGAATATGACAGGCGTCGGTGCTTGAAACAAAAGGACATTTGTTTGCGAATGTGGGTCCCTTGCCCAGATGTACACGATGCGGCAATGCGGCGATCGATCCCTATTCATCGCGGTAAGTAGAGTATGTACCTATGTACAGTACATACATACGTGTTGCATTGTGGCGGGATGGTACTCGAGGCCCGCAGTATCAGGAGCTAGAAGCATGACAAAATCATATGGCGGCTGATGAACCTTTGGATTTGGTGCTGTATCGAGTTAGAGAGGGCGTGGTGTGGAGGGGGGAAGGGAGAGGTGTGGTTCAATGTGGTTCAATGTGGTTTTTGTGTGGTTCAGTGTTGGTTTGTGGCGGGGAGTACAGACGAGCCAAGACAGGTTGTGATTCGCTCGTTATTTGCACCGCCACAAGTAGGATATGTGCAGCCACACATGGCCCTTTCCGAGAAACATCCGTCAGCGGGAAAGGAAAAAAGGGGCACGGGGCACCATCTTGGCAGCGTCTTTTTTTTTCCACACATAGAACACAGACACGTCCGCGATGGCAAAGGAAAAGACTTCGGACTGCCCAATGCGGCGTGCGCCACACTCTAATGATTATTCATTCCTCTCTCGAGTCCGTGATAGGACCAGCTCGGTCCCTGGGAGGCCGCGGCAAAGCTTTCAGATGGCTGGGGGTTGCGCTGGCAGGCTTGCCACTTGTGGCCACCACCACATGGTGTAGTCACGGAATAGGCCAGACATTCGTCATTTGTCCATGCTGGCGAAGTCCGGCAGTATTGCGGTGGTGTTGTGGTGCTGGCCGGCCGGGTGGCAGGGTGGTAGAGTGGCAGGGTGACAGGGTGACAGGGTGACAGGGTGACAGGAGGGCTAGAGACATGTGGTAGTATGTAGGCGGAGAGCGGAGAGAGAGAGAGAGAGAGAGAGGTATAGTATATGGAGGGCGACGTTCGTCGTGTGTTCAGATAGGTTCCAGTTTCCATTGACGCAGCCAGCGAAGCGGTATCCACATCCACACATCCATACCTCACCGCCTCACATTACTATCCATTGATTTCATCAAGTGACCCGCCCAGACCACCCGACCAGCCAGTCCAGGACGCGAGCACACACCGCTCGTACTCGATATCAGACGCCGTTGCCCATCAAGCTTTGAAGGTCTGAAGGTCTCAAGGTCTCAAGGTCTGAAGCTCTCAAGCTCTCAAGCTCTCAAGCAAACCGCATCCCGCATCGCATCCCGCATCGCATCCCGCATCGCATCCCACATCCTACTGTGTACATCCTATCTTGTCTGCAAACGGTGCCTCGAAGACGGACGACTCGACCACGACACCCCACCACCAACCTACCTTACTCCAAAGTCGAAACGCAGACAGTCATCAAGACTCGACGACATTGGCCGACAGGAATCCTACATAGATACTACCTTGCACCACAGTAGAAACAACTGGCAAGCAGCAAATCGCCGGCTTGTGCTTGTTTGAAACACGCCTCACTTGGCTCAGGCATCCCGAGACAGCCAGTCAACCCACCCGTTGTCGTTTCTGCTGCCGCGCGACCAAGCGTCTGCCCGCGCCTAAGCATAATTGATTGGCTCCGGACCTAGCATTGAAGAAGCCTCCCTAGGGCTCCCCCAATCCTGCCCGCCCAACCATCAAAACTTGGGAAAGGGCTCTGTGCGTCAAAAGTCCAAGCGGGCACAGGAAATAATAAGTATCACGCTTTGCTCATCTCTCTGGTCAGTACCATTACTTCATTCACTCTTCTCTTCTTCCTTTTTTCTTCCTTGTCCCCAGTGCAGGCACCAACCTCCAGTCCGGCACTGCCTTTGCATTCAACCTCGCACTCGTCCTCAACTGCCTCGACCTGCCTGACCTGCCTCACCTACCTGCCTCACCTACCTGCCTCACCTACCTGCCTCACCTGCCTCCCCTGCCTTACCTACCCCTTTTGGCAGTGCCATCCATCCATCCTCTTTCCTTCCAGCTGCCCTCCCTCTTATTTATTTATTCATTCATTCATTCATTCATTCATTCATTCATCACTGCGCTTGCGCTTTCCGCCGGTCGGATCCATCGTCTCCGTTCTTGCTTCATTCACCTCAGCACACAGCCTTGGACTCACTCTGCTTACACCTCCGCACTCCCACAGACCAACAACAACACACCACAATCACCATGACTTACTCACCCAACCTCGCCTCCCAAAACAAGGCCGCTCTGGACCATTTTGTTCAAATGTCAGTCTCACAAGACATGATCTCGTACCTCGCACAAAAGGCTTCACAAGTCATCCGATGCGAGCCAGCAAAACACCTCAACAAGTCCCTTCCCCCAACACCTCCGGCTTCCCCTCCTCAACATACTCCTTCGCTCCGGGAAGCTTCCCTCCCCTCCATTGAGCAATTCATCACATCCCTCGTCGAGAGATCACATGTCCAGGTCCCAACACTCATGAGCTCCCTCGTCTACCTGGAGCGACTAAAGTCTCGTCTGCCTCCAGTCGCAAAGGGCATGCGCTGCACCGTCCACCGTATCTTCCTAGCTGCTCTCATTCTCGCTGCCAAGAACCTGAACGACTCTTCACCCAAGAACAAGCACTGGGCCAGATACACTAGTGTCCGCGGCTTCGACAACTTTGGCTTTTCCATTACCGAGGTCAACCTCATGGAGAAGCAGCTCCTCTTTCTCCTCGACTGGGACCTCAACATCTCCACGCAAGACCTTTACCTCCACCTCGAGCCCTTCTTGACTCCCATCCGTGTCTACCAGGCCCGCCAGGCCGAGAAGGCAATGATTGCCGAGAGGGAGCAGGAGCTTGCTCGTCGCCAGTACAAGCTCACTGCCGAGAACCTCCACCGCTCTCATGTCGCCACCTACGAGACTGCTACCTTCTCCTCGTACGCTCAGCGACCTCGTGTCTATGCCACTCCATCATCACGTGCATCCTCGAGGATGCCTTCTCTGTCTCCTCCCACCCGCTGCTCGTCTGTCTCAACCATGTCCGAGTCTCCTGTTAGCTTCACCCAAGAATCCCAGGAAGCCTTTGTTCAGCGCTACGACGCAGACAGTGGCCCTACGCTTGTTCACATCCACCCCAATCAGAAGCTGGAGCACACCCTTCCACTCAGCTACGATGACAAGCCTTCCAAGAAGGCAAAGACGGCTACTGGCGGCTTCTTTAACAGAATGTTCGGCACTGCCGGCGCACACCCTAGCAGGCAAACAGCCTACTAGTGGACGCTTTGCATTTTTATTTTTTGTTTATACCACGGCGATCATGATAGTGGAGGCCCAAGAGCCTTGTTGTGCCATCTTACGAAAATTCAGTTGGAATATGAAGGAAGCAGTACCACTGGATGGGAACCTGGGCAGCATATAGCGCATTTCTGATATTTGCATAGCATTGCGTCGGCGCTGGGGGCTTTTTTTCTTCTTCTTCTTATTAGCATTTCTACTGGAGACCACCATGGCCGGCGCGCCATCACCATTCGCATATGCGAGTTGGCATTTCTCCCCATACGGGATGACCATAATGATGAATCATTTAAACATGCAGTAATATCTCTCTCTCGCCCCTCAGATGGTTTTGCAAATTTCCGTGGACAATCTGGAGCCACTAGCCGCATGTCTTGACACGTGGAGCGCCGACCTGACCTCCTGCTTTACACCCAACATGAAGTTGCACACGAGGCGGAACCTGAAGGCATCTTGGGTATTACACACCGGTCGCTCAGCCGCTCCTCTCGTTCAACGTGATGAACTAACTCGACATGCGCGATTCAACCTGTCTAACCCGCGGGCGGCCATGACATTCGTTCTGCCTCGCACAATGGCGGCCTAATACAGCACAGCCGTAGCAAGACGGCCTGATTCCGCAGACCCAAGTTCACCATGGTCCACGCCACAGGTCGACCAGAAGACGACGTTGATGGCTCATCAGCCGCGGCAGATGGCCAGCCAGTGAGGCCACCCCAGGATAGGCAACCAGCCGAGCAAGCTGCCGCAGGTGAGCGGGACCCACTGCAACTCTGTCTAGATGCATTCATCTGCATGGCTCATTGACCCTGCCTGCTTTGCTATTTTGCTTGCTGCGCCGTGACCTGGCACTCATATGTAAGTACGTATTAAGCGTTGAGGATGATACACGGCGGAAAAATATTTAGTGTTTCACGTTCCACCGTTGGCGGCTTGGCGAACTTGAACGCATGTGTGCAATTAAAAAGGTAATAATTAATTAAGCCTTCTTTGGGTCCAATGCCCGATTTTCATGGGCTGAGGCCCATCAGGGTCTTTGGAGGACTCGTCGTCGTAGTCGTCGTCGTCGTCGTCGTCCTCGCATAGATACATACATCATGTTCCGTGCTGACTACGTACCCTACGTACCTACGCCCCCTCCGTGTACGTATGCAATTACATGTATTATCAATATGGCGCAATCACAACACTTTCGGTTGCCCCCAGCCTTTCTGCATTATTGTACAAGTATGTACATATTGTATGTGCACCCTGTCCCGTTCCCTCCCTGCTAATCATGGATCGAATGAGCAGGTTTCCCTAATTATTATTATCCAAAGGACCATTTGGACTTTGCGTCTCACGCGCGTCATGCGACGAAGCGTCTTTTGCATCTATGGCACTGACCATTTGCTGCAGACGGTTGTGGTCGGTACTAATGATTGATGATTGATGATTGATGATTGTCAACCCTGCACTTTCCGTTGAATATTGTATCTAATATGCCAAGAATCATGTACCCTACTGTACTTATTGTACTGTACTGTACTCTGAACGTCGGCGGAATTCTATGGCTGGCCACTATTATGTACTCTGTACATTACGCTGGACATGGATGTGATGACCCACGCACGACGGAACTACGCTTCGCACTAATTAATACATTTACTGTCCGTACTCCGTACGAGCATGATCATGTGACTTGATCACGTGACCTGATCACGTGACCTGATCACGTGACCGCCTAGTGCTAAGTCGGCCTCAGCACTAGAAGTTACCCCTTACCTTGCCTCTGAATATACATCATACACGAATCTAAATATACTTAAATCTTTACACTGTTTTGCTTTTACTGTAATATATTATAAGATCCTATCTACTTGCTACGTGCAGAGATAGCCTATTTAATACTAATTAGTAGTTAAATAAACTATAAATTAGCAAGAGTAGAAGACAGAGTTATACTAGGAGCGTAATTAGCGTACAGTCCTCTATTCTGTACCTACCTTAAAATAAGATAAGACAGAGTTATACTAGGAGCGTAATTAGCGTATAGTCTCCTATTTTTATTCTATTCTAAGAGAGGAAATTACTTTATTTCTATACAGAAGAGAAGAAGATAGTATGCTAAACACACCTAATAATTTGCTGTACAAACAAGGCAGCAACTAACTAATAAACAAAATAGCAGATTTACCTTCCTTACCTTCCTACTCTAGGGAATAATCTACATCCTAAAACTAACCCTATGTAAACTAATCCTTTTAGCTAGAAGACTTATATAAAAAGATAGCTAGAATCCTTATAATTAGCATTAGAATACTAAAAAAGTATACAGATTTAGAATACTAGAAAGATAAGATTAAGCTAGGGGAAAACACCTTAAAGGAGGAACTTAATAGATATGCTAGACTCCTCTTAGCAGAATACTATATGTTACTAACTAAGGGACGTGCTCTAGCTAGGAGCCTAAAGGATAACTTTAAAGGCTAGTAACTAACTTACTTTAAAGGTATTAACTATGCAATCTGTAAAGCTTTTATAGATACTCTAAATACTAGAGGTCTATAGCTACTCCTAGGACCTCCTAACACTATAGGTAATAAACTATATAAAATTACTAACAGAAAGTATAGTAGTATAGAAAATCTAGGAGAGGCACCTGCTCCTGCTCTCCCCTTCTAGCTAGAACCTTTATATAAGAAGCCTACTAAGGCAGCATAGGCCTTATAACTACTCCCTCTAGGTCCTAGACTATTCTTACTTAAATAACCCTTATAAAGGCCCCTAAGGATTAAACTATTTAGTAAGTTTATATAAACTCTATAAACTCTATACTACACAGTAGATAAGGAAAGATTTCTAAGCTAAGGCTATAGGGAGGATCTATAAGATGCGTACCTACTACTGCGTCTATACCCTATAAGGGCGTTAACTCTGTATAAGACTGTAGATCCTAAGACTAAAATAGACAAGCTTATCTAGTTCTAGAAGCTATAGGATAAGAGAAATAACTACACTAGAAGGCTATATAATATCTTAAGGGATAAAGCAAAGTTATTTATAAGATTATGCACATCCTTAGATATTCCTAAGTTAATGTAGCAGGAAGTATTTCCTAATATCCTAGAGGACTGTGTAAGTGCTTTCTACCTGTATAGTGTAGAACCTAGCCTAAATTAGAAATAATTATATAATTATATTAATGTTTACTTTAATATAAATATTAACTATAACTAGTACTATACGGACTAGACAGGAGCTACCTTTGCATAGTGCAAGCAGGAGAACCTAGATAAGACCTTATATAAAGTTCTAAAGATTCTTATTAATAAGATCTCCCTTACCTAAAGAGCTCTAGGTAGAAACTTTAAGGGAGAAGTGCTTCTTTACACAGCCGTTATACGAGCCTGCAGAGGCTACCTAGACCTAGAACTAGCTCTATTCTATGTTAAGGCTACGTGCGAAGGCCTATTTACTAATCTAAGGGCTGCTCTCTAAATTACCCTAGATAGATAATTAAGCTAATTTATCTAGGAGGAAGTAGATGCGTACTATATAAACTGCAGATACAGCTCCTTTTATATAAGGAATAATAGTAATAAAGGAAGATTATTTAGCTGCTTTCTTATACGCGTATAAAGTTCCTAATTGCGTAAAAGGCCCTTTGCACGCAGCTAATTTAAAGGTAAAGGAGCAAGAAAGCAGAAATATTTTATCTATTATAAGGAAGGCTGCTAGTTAACTAACTATCCCCCCTCTAAGAGATCTTGTGCAAGACAGTAATACATTACTACGTATAAAGATCTGCATAAAGAGACGCTAATACACACATTTATTATAGTATATATTACAGATTTTAAAGGGAGAGAAGGTAATAAGGAGGCTATGTATAGTAAGGAGGAAGAGATAGATTAAGATAAGGATAAGGAAGATAAAGAAGCTGTTTACTTTCTTACCTCTGCCTCCTACTTACACTGCATAATAGGGGAAGACATCTACAGTATAGAACCTACTATTTAGGTAGATTAATTTATCCTAGAAGATAGGTACTGTATAGTATACTAAGGCAAGCTATAGGACACTAGAGCAGCACGCATCTTTACTATAGGAAAGGCCTAAGTAGAAGCCTACCTAAGGGAGAACCCCCATGCGAAGATTAACTAGACCCTAAATAATAATAATGTAAGCTTTAGAGGCTAAAACCTAGCTAAATTACTTAGCACTATATAGAAAGAGAATAGGCTTAGCATAGTTATATACTACATCTTAGATACCCCTATACCCTTCCTACTATTACTAGCAGATGCAGATAGACTTAGAGTATACTTTAATAACGTTCTAAACCTAATTATACATAATAATAACTTAGTAATTCTAGTTATATAGAAGTAGGGGTACCTATTTTTTAATTATAGCTAGGTAGATGCTATATTATTCTTTATAGAAACTAAACTCTAAAGATTGCACAGAAGATTTAGACACTTGCGTATAGAGAGACTCTATAAAATGCTTACCTAAGCAGGACATAATATAGATGCCTCTATCCTAAATAAGATTTAGAAGTTCTGCTACTTTTGCTAACTGTATGGAACTGCCCTAAGCTGCTTTAAGTTTACTATTAAAGATAATACTTACTTTAACTATAAAATTATTATTAATATTATATGGATTAGGGATAAGGATATACTGCATGTTATTAATGCAGATACCTCCTTTTAGGCTGCTACCTTCTTAAAGTCTCTCTCTGCATAACATGCCTAGGAAGCCCTTTATAAATGCTAGATTAATATATACTAAGGGCCCTTAGACTACATTATATATAACCCTAGAATAAACTTTACCTTAAAAAACTTCTGCAACTATGCAAGGATTATAGGCACATACTACTGCTAGATGCCTATAGAGGTATATTAGGCAGTAGGTAAGGTTAAACGCGCGCACGTACCTCTTAGGCGCATTTTTAATATCCTTAAAGCTAAAATTAGATCCTATATAAATAATAAAGACATCCTGCAGATAGTAGTAAAGGCACTAAATAATACTACAGGCCTGCACAGAATTATTCCTACACTCCTTATTTTTAGTACCTACCTAAGGATTAACTAGGATTTACCCCTCTCTCCTAATATTATAGTAAGGGTAAATGCTGTATAAAAAGCTATAAGAATAATCTAAAGTAAGAAAGTAAAGGGAGAAGTTAACTATATAATTAACACCTAGAATAGCCCTACTTTGTATAAAGTCCTAGGCCTGCTACTTAGCATAGAAGTACTTACTTAGAGAGAAAATAAGGGATAGATAGGTTTATATAGAATCTATAGCATAGATAAAAGGAATATAATAATCCTCCTTTTAAATAGGCTACTTACTCTGCGTTGCACGCAGGTTAAGCCCTATTACTATACAGAGCCTAAAACCCCGCACGAGCCTTAAACTAAGGCCCTAATATTAGATTTTAATCCTAATAAACCTGTCCCTACACTAGTTAACCTAGTATTACTAAGGAGGAGGGGAAGACCTAGAAAGGTTGTACAAGAGGAAGCTATTAAACTAGCGCTTCTAAGAAGGAGAGGAAGACCTAGGAAGGTCGTACAGGAGTCTATTACTAATGCCCTCTTTACCTAGAAGGAAGAGGAGGACTATTAGCTTGCCCTAAAGCTAAGAAGAGATAGAGTTATTACAACTGCTAGAGCACCCTTTAAAGAATTAGACTATACAGAGATAGAAGCCCTTATTACTAATAGCACCTTCTAAGTACTCTCTTATAACCCTTATAAGCATATAGGAAGGATCTTTAATCTCTGCCTTATATAAGAAGTTAAGGGCAAGTCTACACAGCTATATAAAAAGTTAAGGCTTATACTAGCTAGCTATTTAGATGCAAAGAAGGAAGAGATCCTTACCTAATTACTAACTATCTAGAGAATAAGCTAGCGCCTCCTATTAGTAATTAGTATAAGCCTAATAGCTTTGTATAGAATGTAATGCAAACTAAGAGACATTACATAGGCCTATATATAGTCTACTAACAAGCTATTACGCACGCTATACGCAAAGCTACTAAAGGAGTTAAGGGATAAGTTTCCTTTAGATATAATCCTTAAAATTATATAACCCTTATATAGTGCTGTAGAATTAGGCTTATACTAGTTTAAAACATATTATAACTATTATAAGGATAAGCTAAGAATACATGTTTCTTTATATAACCCTTACCTATTAATTATAGAGGAAGGAGAAAACCCCTTTAGTATTACTAGCCTATAAACTAATAACACCCTTAGTGTTATAACCTAAGATTTTTTGCATAGAAAGGAGGAGGAACTGCACAGAGCAGCTCTCTATGCAAAACCTAAGACTGTCCTGTCTAGGGACTAACCTTTAGAGTTTAATAGTAGGAAAATTACGTACAGAAATAAAAGGATATCCCTGTAATAAAAGGGATAAGCTAAATACCTCTGTATAGTAGATCCTATAGCAGAGGATACTGCTTAGAAGTATATAGAGCAGCGCGCATAAGGCGCGTACATTGCCTTAGTCTGTTAACCTAAGGTAGTATTTAATCTATTAGTTGCTGCACAGATAACTGCCCTATCTCCTAATAATATTAAGGCACTTAATACACGCATTACCTAGTAAATAGATTACTAGATAAGAGGAATTACATTTATACTAATCTAGCTAGATTATATAAAGCTCTTTATCTTTACAGATAGCTTATTTACTAATAATAAGGACTTAAGCTTATAGCTTAGCTTCCTTATTATCTTAGTAAACAAGCGTTGTACGGGAGAAGGTAACAGCTTTAAGATCTATAGTAATATTATTTATTAGAACTTAATTAAATGTAAGAGAGTTACTAAGAGCGTCTTAGCAAGCAAGTTATATAGAATAGTTAGAGGTTTTAACAGTGCAATTGCACTAAGTATAACACTTTAGTAAATTATATAAAACTTTTAACTTCCCCCTATTCTGCTTATTATCTGTATAGACTCTAAATTATTATATAATTACCTTATTAAGCTTAGCATAACTAATAAGAAGAGACTTATAATAGATATTATGTCTCTAAGGGAGTTATATAAGAATAGGGAGATTAGTAAGATTAGATAGATTAATAGTAAGAACAACCCTGCTAATACCTTTACTAAAAAGGCGCTAAATCCTGCCCTTAAATAACTAATCTTATTAAACACCCTAAATATTTAAGTAGAGGCCTTTGTATAAAGGGAAGGCTCTACTTATGCAGAAAAGTAATCCTTTTATATAATACTATTACTACAACCCGTATATATTATACTTATTTTTCTATTTTTTAGTTAAGGTTTATGTTTTTATTAATTTTTATGTTTTTATTAATTTTTACTGTTTTAATTACTTATTACAATTATTTTAAGCAATTTAGACAGAAAAGATCTTTAATCTACTACACTTAATGCCTAAGACTTTACCCCTGTCTTAGGTCTTTACACTACTATCTAAAGGAAACTATCCCTTACTCTGTACAAGACTAAAGGCCCTCTGTACACACTTAACAGTAGTGCTAGTAAGACTAACCCCTAGACTGCTAGACACAGCTTTTATAGGCACTAGCTTAGTAGGTAGTAACTACCCTGCAACTGTTAAAGGGTCTAGCCCCTATGTTCCTACTATAACGCTAGCTGTAGGTAGTTACGTGCAAAGCACCCTAGGATTATATAAGTACTGCGCAGAAGTACCTCTTATGTTATATAATATAAGCTATAAGAAGGTAGAGGTTAGTATTACTAGGTAAGTCTATAATAATGTCTTAAGAGGGTATATTAGCTACTACACGCTCTTTATCCTGTAACAAGTTAACTCTATATAAGCCTAATCTAACTCTATATAGAAGGAAAGACTTACATTAATTAAGAGCCCCTACATAAACGCGCAGTTAGTAGGCTAACCTATTAGGATAGTTACCTAGATGCAACTACTAGGGATGTTAACAACTTAAAGGCTACTAAAGATAGTAACCTGTCCTCTAGGAGCATTAGATTATTAGAGAGCTATAGTAGTAATTATATAAAGATATAGAGATTATATAGAAAGAGGAAGTTAAAGTAGAAGTTATACAAAAGTAGAAGTTATACAAAAAGTTAGAAGCTAAGGTTATTAAGTCTGTTAAGAAGTTCTGTTAAAAGTCAGCCTCTATAGGAAAGAACTCTGTACGGCAAACTCTACATAGAGACACACACGCTATTAAAGGGGCACGAACCTAGAGAAGTTATAGAGGTAGAGTATTATTAGTAGAGGAGAGAAGGAGGAAGAAGAGAGAAGATATCTCCTTATATAGGCAGTAGGCCTATTAGACAACCCTAATTTACCTGTAATAGATCTCTATTACCTGCAGGCAGTAATCCTAGCAACCTAGTAACTAAGGGAGGAAAAGAGGGGTAACAAAATAGAAATAACTCTGTATAATAATATTTGCTACTATACAGAGGAGGTTTCTGCCTTTCTCTCTTACTTACCCCTATAATAATTATTTCTTGCCCTATAATTCTAGCTAATAGTGCAATTGCTAAGCTGTAGATACTCTTATTTACCTAGAAATATAACCTAAAATAATAGATTTAGGAGTTTTAGAGCCTTATAACTTCTATATAATCTAGCGTACTAGTGTATAACTATCCTATTAGAGATTACTTTTATTATTACTTCTATAAGTTAAATGTTTAATTAGGTAGGCGTATAGGGATTATACGTATTAGTAAAAGAGGTGTATAGGTAAAGGGGACTTTATAGAAAAGAAAAAGTTGCTAGTATCTATACTCTGTATAAGCATAATTATGTAACTTAATTACGTAACCTAATTACGTAACCTAATTACGTAACTGCCTAGTGCTAAGTTAGCCTTAGCACTAGAAGTTACCCCTTACCTTGCCTCTAAATATACATTATACATAAATCTAAATATACTTAAATCTTTACACTATTTTGCTTTTACTGTGATATATCACAAGATCCTATCTACTTGCTACGTGCAGAGATAGCCTATTTAACATTTACACATTTATTTATTTATTTATTTATTTATTTATTCATTTGCCCACAATTCTTATCAACGCCACACACACACACACACACATCATTACCATCATCATCCATCTTCTCAAGCCCTGATAATATGCCTGAACCTGAAACCTCAAAAATCGCAAAAGGTGCCACGAGATGCCCATCCCCGTGCCATACCACCAACCAACAGCCAACAGCCAACGAACACACCCACGCCTCGATTGCTTAAGCGAGCATGTCCCTCCCCCAATCATACATCTCTGCTTCGGGGCAAGTAGAATAGTCAGCGGAATCCAGATACGTACATAGGTAATAGTCATGATTGTACATAGTATCGGCATCCGACCCGACCGTGCCACAATCCGACATGCAACGCATGGCACTCATGTACTGTGATGCTTACTGTATGTACATGCATACGGCAATGCCTGCAGGTGAGAAAGAGAAAGAAAGCGAGAGAGAGAGAGAGAGAGAGAGAGAGAGAGAGATGCGCGCGTACGTACATATTTACAAAGTATTACAAAGTTATTCCAAGCGCCCGGTACATATGTAATGTATGTACATACATACAACCACGTTCGTTCTACGCGCCCGCTCACCCATCACCCCACCCACCTACCCGCTCCTCACCCACTTACTTGTTATAATTAGAACGGTTGATTTCCGTTCCGAAGACTTCGGAAGAAGGAAAGAAAGAAAGAAAGAAAAAAATAAGTTCCCTTTTGGAACATGCTGGATTTGTGGATAATGGCTGGTAATAATAAAAATAAGAATACCCACCACTACCACCAGCACTCTACTACCACCCGGGATGCATGGAGAATATAAAAAAAAATCCTAATCAGTCCAATATCCTACATAGATAGATTGTCATCATCGGAGATCTGCGGTGTTTTTTTCTTTCTTTCCTTCTTCTTCTTCTTCTTCTTCTTCTTCTTCTTCTTCTTCTTCTTCTTCTTCTTCTTCCTCTTCCTCTTCTTCCTCTTCCTCTTCTTCTTCGTCCTCGTCTTCGTCCCCTCTACGTACCATTTTTTATTCCTCTTCGCTTTTCCTCTTCTCTTCCAATCTACCATCACCACCATCCACCACCACTCTTCGTACTGACTGCACGCACGCACGCACGCACACACACACACGTGTTGTTGTGGCCCTGTTTGCCGACTTGAGCCTTTGACGTGTTTTCTTTTGTCCGCTGTATGATATATATATATATATATATATATATATACTCCATGCTCGACCAAGGCTTGGGGATGATAGTAGACTAGTCTAATGTGTACGTATATACACTATGGTAGGGTTTGGTGCGGAAGTTGGGGCTGAAGCTGAAGCGGGAGGAAGAGGAGGAGGAGGAGGAATATTCTGCTCGAATACAAAAGAATGTATTTTACGGTCTTTGTATTGTAGATCAGCATCTCTCTCTCTCTCTCTCTCTCTCTCTTTTTTTTCTCTCTCTCTTTTAGGTGGGTGCATTCGACCGGAACGTTCTCTCTCTCCCTCTCCTTTTCTCCGCCATCCTAGACAACGACGCGATATTACAATATTACACTTCACCAAGCCTTCACGCGCCATTACCCTCGCTCTCATACCACTCACTCACTCACTCACTGTTCAATAAAACCTTTGGTATGTATGTATTTGTAACCAACCTTCCAAAACAAACAAACAAACAAACAAACAAACAAACAAACAAACAAACAAACAAACAAACAAACAAACAACCACCTATCTGGTTCTCGCGCCGAGACAGACGACATCAACGCAGAAACTATATCCCCCCCCAACCCAGATGACCTCGTGTCGCAATCATGGCAACAGAGAAACGCAACGCAACGCATCCCCCACTCATGAGCACGGCAATGACATTGGGGAGAATCAGACAATGGTAAATGAACGCTGGACGGACCCACAGACGCTAGCAAGTATGTATGTACGTCATTTATATGCAAAAGCCTCGTTATATAGTACTCGGAGTAAATCCGCCAAAGCCCTGACCGGGGGCCGTGGATAGAGCTGCTACGAGACGGCCATTTGTGCGTTTGGTAATCTGCCAAGAGGGAAATGCTCTTCTGCGCCTTCTTGTGTGTGCATCTTCATTGTGCGGATTGGGATAAAGAGCTTGATGAGGATGATGATGATGATGATGGGGTGGAACCCTTTTGCCGACGCAGCTGCCAAAGGACTTGTTGGTAAAAGTCACGTGTCAGTATTGCGAGCCGAAGGGGCAGATATACCATGTGCATGCTTTCAAAGATGAATACGATTTTAGTCGTTTCAATATTAGATAGAAGCAAGGCCGGCGTGGGCCGGAAGAACCGAAATAGATTTCATGTCTCATAAACTCGAGCGCTTCAAGCAAGACCATCTTTTTTTCCTGAACGCTTCAGAAACACCGCCAACATTAAACGCGACGCAAAGCAGTTCTGGAAATAACGCAAAATACCGCTAGTACCTGCTGTTACGTCGCTCTGCCCCGCGAGGCTAATACGAAGACTTCACATCATTTCAACTCCATTTCGAAGAACCTCGAGTGCCACGAACCAACAACAAATCCGGTATATATGATCTAGGCCTTGGGGCTGCCCTTGGATTTGGGACCGACAATGTCTTCCACGAAGCTGTACCAGAGTTCTTTCACCATGCTTGGATTCTCGGGATCCGAAGATGCGTTGAATCTGCTTGTGAAGTTGGCGAAGATGTTGTCTGCGGCTTCGCCAATAGCAGAAGACGTGCTATCGGGTGTCACGGTAGGGAGCACAACCTGGGGTACATTAGCCCGATCCAAGGACACGTTTGCTATGTATAGATGCTCACATTCGCCTCTCCATCTGCAGCAGTGTGCACCTTGGCTGCTTCTGAGGGATTGATTTGTGGGAGGATGGGGACGCGAACGGCGGGTGAGCTTCTCAACTCAGGGTCGAAGTCGGGAATGTACGTGAAGTCGATTGTCGAGGTGTCACCTACAGCTTTGAGACTGCGGCTGGTATTGAAATGACGAGCTGATCCGGGATTTGCTGCCTGGGTCGTGGTAGGGCGTTTTGAGTCGCGAATCGCGGTGCTGAAGGCGCGTGAGCTGGCCATTTCGTGGGCAGTGAGACGATTCAGAAGCTACGTAACGATACAAATCAGTTCAAATAATTCAATCAACAGTGTGGTGCTCTGTTCACTATCATGATAGTACGTACCTCATTCTGGGAACCGATGGTTGGGAGATTGCGCTTCTGGCACTCCGCCTGCAGACCAGCAATGTCGTGGGGGAGATTCAATGCGCGCCTCTCGGAGTTGAGGAGGTTAGAGTAGGTAGCTGAGCCGGTCATGTGCAGGCTTCGGGATTGTTTGCTGCCTGCAGCGATTGCCATAAAGGCACGTGAGGATGCTCGGGAGGCTTGCATTGTTGGGATGTGAATATGACAATGTACGACGATGGTGAACTTCTGATAAAGGCGAAGAAAGATCAGAAGCAAGAGTTAATTGATAGAGTATGAAATGATGGAGACGCTCTGCGGAGGCGTTTTTGAGAAGAGGGGTGTTCAGAATTGAGGGGGTGTCGGGATAGTGTATGTATTGTATGGGATGTCAAATGCGCCGCATATGTAGGTTTCCGAGGCGGTCAACGAATGTCGTTTGTGTCAATTAAAGTGGCGTAAGCAAAGCTTTATTAAGCATTATTGCTTGGTTCGGTTCATAAAAAATATATATTGATCTCGGTACTCAAACCACTGAGTAAGATAGTAAGATGCGTCGTGTGCATCACATCACAGCCTGTTCAACCACAATTCAACGCCAGTAGCTTGGGGTCGCTCAACAATGCGCCTCTAGCCTTTTATGGATAGTGATCATCCCCGCATTCTCGACCTTGATGTCAGAATTGTTTCATCATTTCAGTGTATTATTTTTATATATAGTATTCAATCATTAGTCGACTAGAGGCTGCAGTAATTACACTCTCTATGTACCTTTTCATCGAGACCGACTTTGACGTGGCCGGTATTATCCCATCTCGCGAGAAAGTCGGTGTGTTGCATCCGGACGTGTTGGGTGCACGTCCATGGTGCCAGGGGGGACCCCATTCGGCATCGTTATCGTGGATTGTGGATTATGGATTGTGGTTGTGTATGTGCATATGCATTTTCCAATCGGATACCGAGTTGCCTGTGCGCTGAGGTTCGGGTCTCCATAGGCTGCATAAGCTTCCGCCATGTTCCATGACACACTTGTTCTGGACGAGGGGACTGATGTTGGATTCGGAACCGATTCGGGGTTCGAAGAGGACATTCTGATGAGCCTAGATGCATAACTAAGATAAGGGGGATAGAGCAGTGCTTATGAGGTCTTGTGTGTTGTTGGAGCAAAACACTGGAGCCATGACATTGAGTGGCAATTCAACAGTAGTAGCGCAATGCACCGTCCAAACGTCGTCCATGGCTATTATCGTCTTCGCAAGCTGTGCCCCTTGCGGTAAAGCCCACGCTTACTGAAGTCCCACTTTCGTGAATCTAGCCACTCATTACCCCGCTCAACCCTCAACTACCCCATTTACCATATACCGCCGTCCTTTATCGTTTTGCGTATGGTATATAGATTGCTCATTCTCAAAAAAATGCTAAAATTCAACCAGAACCTTGTAAAGAATCGGCCTGATGGTCTAGTGGTATGATTGTCGCTTCGGGTTATTAGACACCTGGCCACTTTGTGGCTAAAATGTGACAGGCCCCGGGTTCGAATCCCGGTCAGGCCCGATCAAGATTTCCTTTTTGCACTTTGTTTTTTATCACACATTCTTTACAAGTAACGCGGTACAGAAAGCGTATGTAAAAGCAAGCTGGACTTGTATTTTTTTTATCTATACTATTACACTATTTTAACAGGTCATCCTCCCTACTAATATTCTGCGCCTGAAGTTCTAAAGTCTTAATCCTACTACAAGCACCAAGTCCTGTACAGTTAGATTTGTAAGAGTAAACGTCTTCTCCCAATCGGGAGCTATGCACGACGCGTGATCAAGTCGAGAAATGGGGGCTGAGTCGTTGGTTAGTTATGAACAACAACGTTGGGTGAATAGATGGTCGCATAATTACTGCAAAATATGTGCCCAATGCCAGGGGGGGGGGGAGGGTGGTCGGAAGCCAGCCGGACATTCTGCGTGTTGGAAATTCCCACCTATTCACGTCGTCGTTGAAGAATCTGTTTGCTCATAGTCATTCATTCATGTGTGTAGTAGTAGACCTTGGTGGACTTTGGACACAAAAAGTGATTGCTGGAGTTCGAGCATGATTGATTCATCGGTGGGGTTGAATAATTAGCAACTTGTTGTTCTGTGTTATTTCCAGAGGAATCGAGTATTATTAGCGTTGGCACATTAGACACTTTGGGAAGTGCAAAATTCATGAGCGGATTGATCATGTCTTGCAAGCTGGATGATGATGATGATGATGATGATGATGATGATGATGATGATGATGATGATGATGATGATGATGATGGCATCGTGTCCTGCTACTCTATAGCGTATAATACCCGTCTTTCGGAAGCCCGTGAGTCGATGTACGGACCCATCGATGAGACAAAGATCCCGAAACTGACACAGCCGTATGTCGTCTAATAAACGAGCATTCTACCAAGATCGGAACAATGTGTACAAGTGACGACACACGAGGCTGGCCAAGGAGGCATAAACTGTGGAAGGAAGGAGACATTCAAAACAACTTGACAAGTCCGTAACCACAAACACACACAAGTACTAGAAACCGAGAACTCGGTATGAGGAATGTTTTACCCAGCCCCGATAATGCAGACATCCATGATATCCGTTTTCTTTTTTTTGAGACTACAAGCCCAAACGTGCAGGAATCTATGCACGGGAACGTTGCTGTAGGAATCCCGCAGGACACCAGGCTGGATACCCTGCAGCCTTTTCCAGTTCGATACATCACTGTGGCGGGGCGGCTGTTTGCATAGTTTATGCTTTTGTGGAAATGGATGGCTATTGTACTATCCGGCTGGTACTGTCCAGTCAATCAGTCAACAACCATTCATTCATTTATTCATTAATCCGGTCCCAAGCTCAACATTCGACAAACTCAGTCATTCCCCTCGCTCTTTTTTTCGATTTGGACATTCGATGGTCCATCCGTTTTCCTGCCGTGTTTTTCTGATAAATCTGCTCTTGAAATCTTTGGAGTTTCTAATTATTGATAATCCCCACGTCATCCGTTCACTGGACGCTCGACTTGATTACTGCGAGAACCCAGGATTGGGGGTTACCAAACGACGAACCGGGGCGATTATCACAGAACTGAAGGGCTTTTTTTTGGGGGGTAGGTAGATAAAAAAAAAACTGGTCTTGTGAGGAAACCGCTGCTACCTACCGACGAGAGAAGTTTGTACGAGTATTTTCTTTTTTATAGTTTTCTTTTTTGGGAGCTTCGGATAATGAAACTGATGATGAAAATCGGGAGGAATGGCTTGGAATACAATATGTAGAGTAGGGTGCCTACCTACCTGCTCTCAAAAAAATCTACACCGAGACTCATCCTTTCCACGGGTGAGTTGGGTTGGCCTTTGTGCTAGTGCTAGTGCCAGTGTTCAATGAAGAGAGAGAACACATGTCATATGTTCCGCCAAGTATCCAACGCAGGAAGGAGACTGCGAGTAATGAATGTTGGGGATAATATAGCAGATTTGTGTCTTTATCCTCTCTCCCGCTCTCCCTCTCTCCCTCTCTCCCTCTCTGCACAATAGGTCCCCGATTCCAAAAAGCAGTCTCGATACCCTAATCATCCCCACCACCCACCACCCACTATCCAACCCAACGCTCGTGCCACAACATCATCCATCCTACGCATTCGAGATAAGAATAATCCGATAAAATAGTTAATTAATTAATTACATAGGGAGAGAGCCAGGACAATGTTCTACATAGACCTACTTGTATGTACATACATATATACATACAACATATCTAATTATTATTATTATCATGTATGGCGGATGCATCCATGGATTGCCTTTCTTTGTTTCTTTTCTTCTTTGTAAGCAAGTTTCCATGCAAGTTCATCAAATTACGTCTTCCGATTTCACTGTTTCAACTAATTAACAAGATTAATATATATCTTATTCCGAGGTATCATTATTGTAAGAAGACGGGGGAGGGGCACATGTTAGAAAAGAACATGGACTGCATGTGGGAGTGAGTGCCTCTTATTGGGAATTGAATTAGTGCTATTACTGTCATTTTGTTCTTCTTCTTCCGCAATGGGATTCGTAACGTGGAAGCAAGCTAACTGTAAATGACCTTCAAACGCAACTACTGAACTGACTGATGCATAGCCTCCACGGGCCACCAGCAGAAGGCTGCCTGTCCTTCTTGTGATACTTGTATCCTAGGCCGGTGCTGCACACATCGGAGTATCGCATATTCCCCCTTCTACCCGCAGAAAAGACGCCATGACACCCAGTATGCGTACGCGTGTTATTCATCCGTACCGTAAACCCAATCGCGAGAATTTAATTACTCAAGAAGTATCCATTGCCTCGTTCGCACTGGCCGCAGCCCTCTCGGCCAATTTCTCCGTCAGCATCTTCGACTTCCACTCTTGAATCCTGTTCTTTAACTCTGTATCGGGGACGACTTGATCGATTGTAAGAGGCACACGATTGAATGGGTCATTTGGATCACTGAGAAGATGGCTCCGAATCGTGCTGCGGTCTATAACCGTCCTGCTTGTAGGTAAGATAACGGGATCTTCCATGAGAGTTGCGAGGAGAGGATCGGTGAATTCCTCTGGTATTTCTCCAAGATCTGCTTCTTCGAGCTCGGCCTCCTCTTGTGCAACTTTGATGCGGTCTGCGAGCCGGGCCCATTCTTGGAGTTGTTCGGTCGACTTGAGAGCGAATCGCTGCATGATGGTCTGTGCCGTGGTGAAGTGCTCATGTCTATAAGATCGTCCGTCTGTTGCGATGGCATTGATGAACAATTCCTTGTCTTTCAGATTCAGATAGACGTCTGAAATCTCCGAGAGCATCTGCTTGGGATCCCAGCCATAGTCCTGGGGGTTCTCGACTTTTAAACTTGCTTTCTTGGGGCCGACGAGTGCGTCGAGATTATAGTCCAGCATGTGTGCCAATCGCTGGACGATTTCGGCCTTGGTAAAGGAGTCGCTGAGTGCTTCCGTGAACAGCTTCAACATAGCTACCGTCTCGTTCGTCAGTTGCATATAGCTTTTCGCTTTGCTCTGCGCGGCGGATAATTTCTCTTCAACCTCGGTTCGTGCGTTGGTATCCATATCGTCTGCCGGTGCCTTGAGCACCTTGGAGAGCTCGTGGATCTGTGTAAATGCGGTGAAAGATTCGTCAAGAACGAAGGTAACATCGTTGAGCAGTAGGTTGACGAACTGAACGAAGAAGTCGAGGTTGACGCGAGCCTCTGTGGCAAGGTTCTCCCGGTAGATGGGATTTGGCCATATGCACTTGATGACCTGGAAGATCTCGTATCGGATGTTGAACTTGTCGTAGAATTGAGTGTGTGCACCGGTGCTCTCACATTCGTTGTAGAACTTCATCAACGAATGAAGCAGATGTTTGGTCGCGAATTTATGTGCAAACAAAGCGTCCCCGAGCACTCCTTTCTTGTGACCGCGAACTTCCCAAACACCATGGTAGAGAATGGTGACAAGTCCCGATTTCAGGTATGGATTCTTGATGTACTCGGAACTGCGGAGGAATACTATGCAAATCATCATCAACTCCTCGGACTGGGTCGATGTAATGATGAGCGGCATTTCTATAGGTGGGGGTTAACGTCAGCACATTTCATCATGAAGTGGGGGAAAGGGGACGGAGATTAGGACATTGCCGTTTACTACATCGATGTATAGTATCGACTCGAGGAATACGCACTGCTTGTGATGAACTTGAAGTTATCCACGATATCCTCAAGGAAATACTCCGGGAGATTCTTGAACGCTTCCGGTTGCTGCTGTGGTAGAGGAAGTTGGAGCGGGCTTCGGGGAAAGTTGATTCCAGGGGACACAAGCCGCAGCAACCAAACGATGACATATCTCATAAACTGCATGGACCGTGCTTGGGCGACTTCATCTAGAAGAACTCCCTCTGTAGCCATGATTGTGCATAGACCTTTGTCGAGTCTGTCTTTGGCCTTTCGAATGTGGTCATCGAATACCGCAAGCTGGGCGGGATTCGATGCATACTTGTGACGCTCCGGCTCCATCTGCTTCAGCTGCTTCTGCAGATGCTTGACCTCTCTCTGCAACGAAGACAGCTTTGTGTTGGCGGCTTCGGTTCCGTAATGATGTGCCGCAACTGTCAAGAAGAAGACTTCCGTAATGAAATTGTCGGTTCCTGGCACCTTTGTGCTATAGAAGGCATCGGAGTCCTTTTGATCGGCGTTTATCTTAGTCTCATCTGAGATGTCGACACGAGGAGATCGCCGAAGATAATCGACGTCAACGCGATCAACCTTGGAGAAGGTCGCATCCATAAATGGCTCGCAGAGTCGATCCAAGATGACCGTAATGTTGACCATGAAGCCATCGGTCGACACCGTCTTGGCATCAACTTGCAATGCCCTCCTTTTGTGGTTCGCATTCACCGTCAGCGCAAACCAGTTTAACATTTTCTCACGGGAATTTTTTGACTTTTTGATGAAGCAGTCGGCGATATCAAATAGCTCGTCTTGGTGGGTCTGGAGAGTCATGCGAAGAGCATTCTGACAATTACTAACGGCGTCCTTGGCTATCGTCTGGGGACTAGCAAAGTAGTTGAGGGCGACTTCGCCCTGTGTTGGTGAAAGGCGAAAGAATGGGCCGAGAAGTGATTTCGTCTCAATTTGCTGAGGTTCAATGTTTGCGGGTAAGAATATAGGGGATTCGGAGAGAGCAATCAAAAGAGGCTGGTAGCGCACAAAGTTTCGCATAGCCAAGATATATGGCTTGAAGTCGTCGTTCATGGACATCTTTGCCAGCCTCCTGCTGAGCTGCTCCATGGCACCCACAAGGACTTCTTTGACACTTTCGTCCTCGTTGAATCGTGAGACGGCCTCGGTCAGGAACTCATGGCAGAGACCGCGGTCGTTTTCGGGTTCAAGAAGGAGGTGCTCGACCAGCGGGTTTCCTTGCGAAACCTCTTCGCCGAACATGTCGGGAATGGTGGCGGCGAATATGCAGTAGCTGAAGCATAACCGTCGAGCTTCCTTCAGTATCTCGTGCTTTGGATCCTGCTTGGTCTGTGTCGCTCGGAATAGCCTGGAGACCCTCTTCCAGCATCCTAGAAGATAATCTAGTGGTTTCCCTTCCGACTTGCTCGAAGCCGATTCCAGAATTGCCTGGTCCAATATATCTGTGCTCAGTCTTATCGGCCGTTGTTCCTCTTCAAGGTCGCTCCTCACACCTGCCAGGAAACATAGCAGCTTTCCATGCCCATCGCGAGTACTGTCCGAATGCAAGGTGACACGAAATATTGCGCCAAGGGTGTGGTCTTCCCAGGCTTCTATGCTGTCTTCGCTGGCGCCACTGCTGTTCGCAGCCTTGGGCTTGATGTGTATCCGGGAGGTGGGTTTGCTCTCTACAGCCATGCCTAACTGTGAGAATGGATTCTGTGCCACCGGCTTCGGCGATGGAGCTTGTGGGAGCGTGGGCGTGGAACTGGTGGGGGTCGAAGCCGCTGGTGATGGGGATGGACCAGCGGTTCCTGTTGTTGTTGCTGCTGCAGCGGCTGCGGCCGGTTTCGAAGGGCCACCGAGCTTCGCAAGGCGCTTGGCCCGGATCTGTGTATCTTGTCAGTAAATGTATTAGAAATGCTATATCGCGGAGCTCCACCTTGTCGGCGTCGGCCATTATGGTGTCTTGATCGGGCGGTGGTGGGGGTGGTTGGTCGTCCATGTCGCAGGTGTCACTGCTGTAGTAGGCAAAGTGTATGTATGTGTTGTTTTATTCCGAAGGAGCTGTAGATGCTGAGCGGGCGATTAATATTAATAAAAGGCGAGGTTGAGAGTTCATGGCAACCTAAATCAGTGAGGTCCGTCAATGGTGGGCCGTGCGTCCGCCCGCCCTGCTATCGCTCCACGCTCCTACGAAGAAGCTCTGCTAGCCCATGTCAGTACAATCACCAGGACAAATAACTAGTAAGTTCCAGCGACGAGACAGAGTGTTTGTTTTATGTCTGCAGAACCATAATGTCTTGGTACTTGCAGGCGCGGCGCGACTGTGCTGGCAAACCATTTCCTACTTTGGCAGCCTGCGCCAGTCGCCCGTGGTGCGCCAAAGCACGTGGCTTGGAGGGCATACAAAGGTACCACATGTTGAATTCATCTACACAGATACGTGCATAGCAAAAGTAAGGGACAAGGTAAAAGATCCTTGGGATTGACTTTGGATTGACTTTGGATTGACTTTGGTCGACTTTGCAGAGTCGTGCAGTGTCCACCAGATGTAGTTTACAAGTGCTTGCAAGATTCATACGAGTCTATATATCAGGGATAAGCTGTTCGGTTGAAGAATTCATTCCGAGTAATTGACATTTCATTATTGATTACAGTTGATTCCAAGTATTAACAAGTCATTATTGATTACCCAAAGGAACTGTCTGATCTATGCTTCCAGTCAGATAAGATCATGTCAACTTGAAGTTACTTCAGACGGTCAACGGAAGACATGTGGCGCCATACCTTTAAGTTGTGACCAGTTGTGACCGTCTTCCCTCACCGGTTGCCGGATACAAAGGTGGCCATAGCTCTCTATGCATGCGGTGGCTCTGAATCCCTAGGTTCTCCATGCTCAGAAGGATACGGTGAAGAATGCCAAGGCCCTTCCGGGGCGGCGATTGGCTACGGCCGAGGTGGATATATGTAATATCAGACGAGAGCGAGTGGCAGAGTACCGTAATAGGCAGCAAAGATGAGTCAAGGGTAGTTGATGAGCCCGTAGCCGGGAATCCAGTTCGTGGTCAAGATAGGAACAGAGGCCTGATGAGACGGGGCAGATAGGCATGGCGGGTGCGACAGGATGACGCCCCGCACTCTGTATGGAGGGGGAGGCGCAGGCTAGGAAACGGACAATCAATGCCCATGGGCAGCTGAGTCTGCGGCAAAGCGTCAATTCTTCATGGAGAGCCTGGGGCGTAAGAGGGTCAGTGGTCAGTCAGGGAGGAGCATCAATCGGGACCGTTGGCACGTCGATTGCGAGCGGTCGTGGATGGGGGCTGTTTGCCATGTCGAGCGTGAAACTGGTCTTGCTGGTGATGGTTGTGGTTGTGGTTGTGGTTGTGGTGGTTGTGGTGATGGTGATGGTGATGGTGATGGTTGTTGTTGTTGTTGTTGTTGTTGTTGATGGTACAATGGTTGTAGTGATGACGCGCCTCTAGAGAGATAGGCATGGCCCCAGTAACATTTGGACGGTGGCAATCGGCAGGTCGGCGTGTCCACGGGTCTGCTGTCGTCGTGGGGCTATTGAGGGCTCATCAAAATGTGAGAATAAATAAACAGTCAGACAGACAGACAGTCAGACAGACAGTCAGTCAGTTGGTTAGTCAGTCAGTTGGTCAGTGGAACGAGCAGAGGACAAAGAAACCAGCGGCGTGGGCAGCGTGGTTTTATTATCATCATGGCGACCCACCCACCCACGGGCTGTCTGACTGCCCTGACTACTTTGGCTGCACTTTGGCTGCATTCTGGCTGCACACTCTGGATGCACACTCTGGATGCACACTCTGGCTGCATTCACTCATGTTGGCCAGTCCAACTATCATCTACCTATTAATTCCGTGGTCTTGTGTCTTGTGCTTGTGTTGATGCGCCGTCTGCGCTTGAGCCCGCTAATAAACCCCGACCTGGGCCGTCTGCGACTGTGACTGCCTCCTCTCGCCCTTTGCCCTCGTCTGTCATCCATAATAACAACAAAACACTCCCACCCTCTCTCTCTCTCTCTCTCCCTCCCTCCCCTATAAACAACACCATCTCTGCACTGCTTCTGCTACCCCCTGATCACGTCTGACCACCCACTACATACATAGACACACCTCATCAGCCACACACACTCACACACTCACACACTCACACACACACACAGCCACGCTCGCCTCCTCGTCCATATACCCTGCGACGCTTGGACAAACCAGCCTCAGGCTAGAAAGGTACGTGCCCTGCTGCATCTCCTAGTTCCAGGTTGCCTTCCGCCTAAGAGCTGCTTCCTCCCATCAACCACCACCACCATCTACTTCAACATCCTCCTCACAGCCCGGTTCCCTTGCTGATTTCTCGCCGCTTCTCTAGCTACTCCACCCTTTAGCGATAACCCCCGTTCTCTCTTCCAGCACATCACCATGGCGGAGATTCGTCGAAAGCTCGTAATTGTCGGCGACGGCGCCTGTGGAAAGACCTGTCTGCTCATGTAAGTGCCCTCCCACGACTCGCCCATCCTCGACTCTGTTCGAACCCTCTGCTAATTCGTCATCTCTGCAGTGTCTTCTCCAAGGGCACCTTCCCCGAGGTCAGTTCTGCCTCTGCCCTCTTCCCTCTTCCCTCTTCCCCTGCCTCCCGGGGCTGCGTCAGCCTGGCTGTGACCCATTCGCCATCCCTTCGTCAACGCTTATATCCATCGACTTACCGTTGCACATTCACTGACCTCTTTTTTCCCCGCAGGTCTACGTCCCCACTGTCTTCGAGAACTACGTCGCCGATGTCGAGGTCGACGGCAAACACGTCGAGCTTGCCCTTTGGGATACTGCCGGCCAGGAAGATTACGACCGTCTCCGACCCCTCTCCTACCCGGATTCGCATGTCATCCTGATTTGCTTCGCTGTCGACTCCCCCGACTCGCTTGACAACGTCCAGGAGAAGGTACGGTCACGTGTGTCTCGGTCATATCAGGGCCTCTGCTAACTTTTTTTGCCCCAGTGGATCTCCGAGGTCCTGCACTTCTGCCAGGGACTGCCCATTGTCCTGGTTGGATGTAAGAAGGATCTGCGCTACGACCAGAAGACCATCGAGGAGCTCCACAAGACTTCCCAGAAGCCTGTGACCCCCGAACAGGTTAGTACAGCTCTTTGACCAAGACTGCCAAATCCATATACTAACTCCATCCCCAGGCCGAAGACGTCCGTAAGAAGATCGGTGCCCAGAAGTATCTCGAGTGCTCCGCAAAGACAAACGAGGGCGTCCGGGAGGTATTTGAACACGCCACTAGAGCCGCCCTGCTCACCCGGGGAACCAAGACGAAATCCAAGAAGTGCCTGATCTTGTAGATGGCCACTTGCTGCAAAATCTTTGGCCGCCACAGCCGTGCGATTTTGACTCTGGACAATGAACAATCCTGTGGCGGTTTTGTGTTACGGCGTGGGGTTTGGTACAATGTGAAAGGTGGTTTGGTAGAAGGCGAATCGACCTACCCTGGCTAGTTAGAGCCTTCTCCACAGCACCTACGAGGCGTTCTGCGCTGGATTTTGAGCACATCATCTATGGGGTAGTTTGGCACATCTGTTCAGTTCACAATGGGGGTTCTCAGCGGGGCCAAGATTGAGCAGCTATCGGTTTCAGCAATGGTAGGGCTTTCTTAGGACATGTGCCTCGCTTGATCGCTTTCTGTGCCACAATGGGAGGCAGCCAGCATTCAGCATTCTAGGATCTGTCACCCTCTCCAAGGCCCAACACTCGCATATCAATATCTTTTGTCTGCACTGCACTGCTGCAACATCATCTTGGCTTTCTTCGTCTGGGAATCTTTCTGTTTTCGACCGAGCAATTGAGAAACAAACATGCCCTATCCCCCCTTCTTTCCGTCCTCGGTTCTCCTTCTTTCCTCTTCCTCTCGATGGTTCTGCGCATCCTCGGTGTAATAACTTTTCTTCTCTTTTTGCGATTTGTAGTAGGGCGTCGAATTTGATATCCTGCAAACATAATGCTCTCGTTTCATAGATACAGTACACCGACTCGTCTGCGGTGAGTGAAGGTGACATGCAATATGAAAGGGCACGTCCAGAAAAAAAACATTGAAACAGGCTACAAGATGACTTACCATCACCACTGGATAGTTCCGTTTTGGCTACAGGAATACTTACCAAGACAACAAACAGCAGGATGAGCCAAAAAAAGACGATAACCTGGATGATATGATGCATGAAATAGGAGAACGTGTATCTCGTACGGGGCTGAGGTTCACAGTTGGTTTATCGAAAGCTCAGCTCCGCCCGCGGTATCTGCTGATCGACGGGCATATTCGGGATCCGCTTGCATGTTATCTTCGATATGTCGATCGGTATTGCCGCGTGTACGTACATATCAGTTAGTTAGTTACCATGTACATACATACATGCCATGTTTTCGGAACCCTGTTGCCGTGGACGACGGACCAAACACGTCCCCATCCATGTAGATAAAAGGCAAAGCACAATCTATATCACAACCCACTTAATTATCAATTATTAATCATTTATATCGACTAATTAGTTGATACATACATAGCTAAACTTGCTGCTTTGGGAATATATATCTGGTCACATTGGCATGCTTCGAGAAGGAGAGAATATATATATATATATATATACATTATATATAGTAAGTAGGTAACAGAACATCTGCTACTGTAACGGACATCGGTGCTATCTATGTACAAGGGCAGGCAGGCAGGCAGGCAGGCAGACTCACTATGTATATTTTCCTAGATAGTCGTGGGAAATACGACAAATTCGTAACCCTGTAATAATGGTTATGCGATGCGGTGCGATACAGACAATGCTAGTTTATGGAAATCCACAAAAGATAGACCTGACAGAAAGTGCCAAGCTGAACAATAAGAAGAAGAAGAAGAAGAAGGAGGAGGAGGAGGAGGAGGAGGAGAGAGAGAGAAAATGAGGCATAGCCTAATTACATCCAATATGTAATTATTCGTTCCAAGACGAAATGAATGGGTCAGACAGACAGACAGACAGTCGATACTAGGATTCGACTCGAACCAAGAAAAGTAAAAGCATCTTCAACCCACCTAACCAACTCTTAGGCAAAAATAGAAAGTAGTGTCAGTGCCACCAGAAGGGCAAAGGAAGACGCAGGCGCAGTAGCACGCCCAGCTTTACCCTTTGCCGACTGAGACGACTCAGTGTTGCTCTGAGTGGTAGCCGACGAGGCAGTAGACTCTGAAGGAGGTAAGATGGGATCTGCCGTGGAAGACGTCACTCCAGCTGCATCCGAAGTCGGTTTGGCCGTCTTAGTCCCAGACGGTGTAATGGTATTCGTCGACGCACTCTCCTCCTCCCCACCACTCTTCACACCAAATCCCACCTGCGAATTGTCCGAATCGAACACGGCATACACATTCTTGAAAAACACATCGCCAACAAGCCACTGCGTATCGGCAAAGACCTGGCGGCCCACAATATTGCTCGCGCAATTTCCATTACCGACGTCGCTGCCGACGTAGTCTGCGGGAGAGATATCGTACGTCTGGTCTCCAAACTTGATCTGAATAGGTTTGGCAGTCGAACAAGGGACTGTAAAGGTCTCGTCGGACTGTGTGTAGCCAGTGATGAGTTTGTGCAGGGCGACTGCATCAGGTTGGGGCATGAGGATGTAGCTCGTGCCCGAGTCCAAGACTGCTGACTTGCCGCTAAGCCCAGCCATCTTCCCATCATACCCGGCGTCGACGACGCCAATCTCCCAGTATCCGTTGTCGTTCTCAATCGTGGGATTGAAGCTCAGATCTCCATCATAACGCTCTTTGTTCGGCTCTCCAAGGTTAAATTCGCCGTCGTTGAGGGCATCTTTGCCCCGGCTGAGATGGATGCCGTAGAGTTTTGAGGATATGAGTTTCGACGTGGAGAGCACGTCCATGAACTGCGGGTGCTCGATTGTACCAGGAAGTATGTCGCCGCGTCCAATGCCTAAGATGCCATCCATGGGGTACGATCGAAACTCATCCGAGACGTTGAGGGCGAGGCCGAAGGATAGCGTTGGAGAGAGAGATGCGATGTGCAGGGTGTCTGTAGCTATTATGCCGGAGACGGAGCCGGAGCCAAAGCCTATGCTGAAAGGTGTGGTATCAATCTAGGGCATAGGGATCAGTATAGCTATCCTGCTATTTCAAACGTCCGATATAGAAGCTCAAGACTCACCTTGAGCGTAGTCGAATCCTGATCCCCAAACGTGTTGTGGCTCGCACATGCCGCACTCTTACACTCTTGCCCCATAACCCACGTATTACTCGCCGCCGAGTCAAGCAATAAATGGTATTCCTCTTTACTCGACCCAATGGTCACCGCGACCATGTATGAGAAATCCGGCCCATCTTGATCTATCGCTGCGCTGTTCTTCTGTGTCGGTGTCTCAGACTTGACGATTGTGTATTTGTTCTCTCGGCGGTTTGGAATTGGCACACGGCGGATGGGAAGCGTTATCGACCTGTGATCCTGGTGCTGATGTGTGGTTGCGCGCGTCGTTGCGATGCTCCCTTGCGCTCGTCGCTCATTGTCATCTCCACCATGATACTCCGGGTGATAAGGATAGAACGCCTTGGCCGTAGGTAAGACTGACGTAAACAGACATGCAGCAGCGCATATCGAGCGCGTAATGTGCATTATATACGTCCCATAAGGTATGCGATCGCGCTAGAGTCGTCGGTGGTCTCTAAGATACGGTTGGAAGTTGAAATAGCTAGGTATACATCAATGAAGATGACCTAGAATGCAGTTGAATCACGATAGACATGAAGAATGACGAAGTGGAGTCTCTCGGAGGAATGGGAAGGAGGAATAGGCCGTTGAGCATCGATCGACAATAGGGGTGGTGTGTGCGGAAGTCCGGTCGAAGGCCCTCAAGCTCCCTTCAAAACGTCTCGAGTTCTCGTTCTCGTTCTCAGTTGTGCAGATAATAGAAAAGAGAGAGAGAGAGAGAGTAGAAATTGAAGGTTCCGGGCGGAAGCGAGCAAGAAGCCCATGATTGCTCGTCGACGCGGGTTCTCGATGCGCATCGTCGCGCTGGTGGCGCTGATGTTAGGTGTGGGCACGTGGGGTGCAGTTGTGCGGCCCCTGAGTTACTAAGACGTTTGCATGTTGATTTAGGCAAAGCGTCATCGATAAGCCTTTATCTAGGTACTGATTGAGATAATGAAGCGTTTGTGTGTATAAGCTATTATCACAAAAGTTGAGACAACCCAAGGTATTCATATTGTCATGCCATGAATTCTAAAGGCGCAAGTATGAGTTTGTTATTGCTCTTATGCATCGCGTACTAGGAATTACAATATGTGTATGTATGATTGACAAAGTCTAATGCAAGAATGCAAACATCTCGTTCCTCCAATAGGCACCATTGTTACCTGTTTAGGCTCAAAAGCCCCTCTACATACCTCCTGGCATCGATCCCAATGCCCTCGGCCAATCCCCTCGGTCCCCAGCCAGCTGCCGAACCACCCATCTTTTCTCCTGTCGAAGACATACCGAGCCTCCACATGCCACTTCCAAGTCTGCTCCCTGAGCTCTTGGCCGAATTTGTAGACACAGTATCGCGAGCACGCCGAACGAGGAAAGCCTCGCGAAGATCAGCTGTTCTGAATGATTCGGTTTCTGCCTCCGCATCCTTGATATGAACCGAGTCAGACGGTGGGAGCCTCATCCATACTACCCACCAGCCGCGGCCTGTCTTGCATGTCCGCTCCAATTCAGACACGGATCGCCGTGTACTTGCAACAGTGGTCAAGATTTGCGAGTGTACACTGAGAGCTTCGACGCGGCTCCAATTGGAGACGACCGTTTCACTGCTGATTCCTTCTGGTATGAGCGTCCCCGGGTCTGGTATATTCGGGATGCTAGAGTGGACAGTAAGTGTACGAGGGTCATATACTAGGTCATATATGGGTTCTGTGTTGGGGGCCGCGTTGGTGGTAGAAGATATGGTAGTGTGAGGGTGTGAGGCTGAGGCTATACGCATGGCGACTTTTTCGGGTGATGTACTGTTGCTCATTGGGCGATGTAGAGGAGAGAAGTAGGTGTGTAGGTTGCGGTAGAAACTCGCAAGTGTAAGAGAATCTGTCCTAGGACGAAACAAGAATGTGTATATGAATGGCCGGTGCTGTTATGGCGTTAGCAAGATCCAGAAAATCTTATCGGGCTATACTCACAACGTAGACGACGGGTTGTAAGCGCCTCAACCCGCCCACCGAAGAAGCACGAGAGGACACCAGGCTGACCTCCTTTTCCCACTGGGGCATTTCATCGAGCTCGGTACCTGGCGCCTCCAGTGGAAAATCTTTGGCGAGTTCAACATAGATCGTTCGCAGTGGTATTCGATTGTTCCAGGAGCCTTCATCGTTGTCGTCATCAAAAGTTTCGTCTTCCATGGTTCCCTTGAGGCCAACAATGAAGTAGCCACTATTCTCTTGCTGTATCTGTGCCTTAAGCCTTTCTTCAACATTGTCAAGCTCAGGCTCTGGTTCGATAGAACGCAATGCAGGCTCGGGTGATCGCTCTCTTGGAGCAGAATCCTCATCATTCGATGCCGATGCTTCCACTTGCGGATTTCTACTACCCCAAGTACTACCATAACCTAGGGTAACGTATTTCATCCATGTCTCAGCGTCGCCAAGTGATGCCATCACAGACGTTGACTTTGAATCATTTTTGTCCGAATTATCAACAGCAGTTGAAGCTTGGTTCAAAGAGCTTTCCACGGCGACGACAATAGGAGGTGGAATTGTAGGTCTATTTGGATCCAGTGTAGACGGCTTAGGCACTGGGACGTCGGCTTTCGTCTGACTCCTTCCTTTCTTCGGAGACGATTGACCTGATGCTGAAGAGGGGGCCTTCATGTTCCTTCTTCGTCGCTGCCTTCTTCTGTCTGAGGTAGGATTGTCTCGGACTCCATATGCATGATCTCCGTAGCAGTAGATTGACTCCACCCAATGTGATAGGTCTCGTAAGGATCGTCGCCCGAGAGCTCCTACACCAGAAAAGACCACCCCATCATAAGCATTCACGCTCTTTCCACTTCCAACCCATGGCTCCAGCTGAGAACCTTCGGTAGATAGTTTCAAGCCTGCCGATTCCTTCCTGGTTTGTAGAGCCGATGGCTCGCCAAATCGAGATACCATAACATCTACTAGACCGGGTGTCCTCCGAGCATAATCTTCTAACACTTCGCGCTCTCCGCTACCCCATTCTTCCTCGCCTACGCCCATACCTAGTTCCCCACCTGCGGCAAGTTTCAAGCCGCCAAATATGTCTACAGCTGGGCTTCCGTGTAGTAGAACATCCCAATTATTCGCAAATCGCGTCCAGTATTTATCTAATATATTGCAAAACTTGGTCCGATCCAGCTTCGCGAAGAGACCATCGAGTGTCGACCCGTGGTGGAGCAGAAAGACAGAGTATGCCCGTGTGAGCTGCTGGAGGAGCAGAGCCGGAGGGCTGACCTCGCGCGAGGAGTATTCGATGCTGGGTCCCGAAGCATTCGTAGTGCTGGTTGCAGCAGGCAGTCGAGTAAGATCGATAGACGCGAGGATCCACCATCCTTCTTCCAGCTCATGCAATACAATGCGCGACTTCTGCGTCTCTACCGAATCGACTGCGGCGCCGTTGGAGAAGCTCCTAGTCAAAGTTAGCTCCATATTCTCAGGACCAAGCCAACGCGTAACTTGAGATGTACCGGGCAAAGCCAACCATGCCCTGTGCTAGTCCAACCTGGCGCAACTTCTCGTTCTCCTGCTCGCGCAGTTCCTGTGCAGCCTTTGTGTCCTTGCCATCGATCCTCGATCTTATCTTGGCCGCTCTTGAATAGTAGAAGACTACCTGCTTCTCGAAGGTCTCGTCCGTGGTGCCTAGCGAAGGGTTGTATATGGCCAGAAACGACAGCTGCGCAGGAACAACCTTGGGGATTGCCGTCGACGACATCTATGCTTCGCCGGGCGAGAACGAGGGGCGGGGTCTCGGGGAAGTGTAGCGGGTAGCGGGTAGCGGGTAGATTACATTCGAGGGTAAAGACTCGAAACAAGAAGCTGCCTACTCGTAGCAGTGCCTAGTAGGTACGTACCCTACGTATACTACAAAGGTATCCGAAGGCCATGGTGGATCTGACGTGTGAACTGGTGTTTGCCGTGTTTCGTCATGCTTTGTCGTTTACATTGGACCGTGCCAAGACAGGTCAGGCTTCGGAACCTCATTGCGAAGTTACCGACATTTATCATCACCGTAGTCAAACTTGTCATATTTCTCTATTATGCTTTGGAGGCTGCCAGTCGGTTTACGCCCACTGGTGCCATCCAATTGCCACAGTTACAGCACCGTTGCAACCCCCACACCCTTGAGAATCCTATTTTGCGGATCAGATGATTTCAGCATCGCGTCGCTGCGTGCCTTGAGCAGGTGGAAACGTGACGAGCCCAAACGCGTCAAATCAATTGATGTTGTGCATCGACCGGGGAAACGCACGGGTCGAGGCTTAAAGATCATTAAAGAGGGTGACTTAATTCCAAGGCGTATTTTCAACATCAGCTAATTTATGTGCAGTTCCCATCAAGCGAGTAGCTCTGGAAGAACTTCAACTCAACACCCACGAGATCGACACTTTTACGGGATGGACTCCACCAAACCCCTTTGACATAATCATTGCTGTATCTTTCGGACTCCTTGTTCCACCTCGCCTTCTCAACGCCGCCAAATTCGGCGGCGTGAATGTTCACCCCTCACTACTTCCTGACCTGAGTGGCCCTGCACCTATACATCACACCTTGCTCAAGCACCGGACAAAAACAGGCGTCACGGTTCAAACACTACATCCAAAGTACTTCGACCGAGGTAGAGTCCTAGCTCAAACACCAAGTCCTGGCATAGATGTTCCAGAGAGGACAACGGTCTCCGCTTTGACGACTATCTTGGGCGATCAAGGAGCTGAGATGCTCGTAAACGTACTTGGGAATGCCGATGGTTGGTCAATGTCGGAAGATGCAGGGTGGTATCAAGGAACTTCGGGGCCAGTAGAGCATGCCGGAAAGATTGATAAAACGCACACTTACGTCGACTTCGCTACTGCCACAGCCGGTGACATACTGATACGGCATCATGTTCTAGGGGACCTGTGGTGTGTTCCACCTCAGATTTCTGGTGGCGAAAGGATTATCCTCAACGAGATTGATTCGCTCGACGTCGCTGACGCTACCGACTGTAAGCCAGGTCTGTTTATCCCAGCTGGATCCAACACAGTTGCGATTCGCACCGTGGACGGAAAAGTGCTGCATGTCAAGAGCTGCACTTTGCCAGGAGGGAAGAAGGGGGGAGGAAACGCCCGCCTAGTGCGTCTGTTGGCGTAGGATGTAAGTAAGTGGAAGCATGCATCACTGGCAATCACACATCTCATACATCATATCAAAAGACTTTCGAAATCATAGAACCTTTCTGTGCTGCCCATATTCTATGAGTTCTATATGATGTTGCTAATCAGGATAGAAGCCAGGCCCTAGAGCAGAAAGCCTAAACACTACGACTCAACCAAGTTGCAGTATTTGCATCTTTACCTCAGTCGCTGAATTCGACTCATCTGGATTCAGGGCCTCTCGCTGACATGACCAGAAGACTCGAAAACAAAGCTGTTCCAAAAGAGAAGATTCCTGCAATACAAAGTCTAGAAAGTAATGCCCTTCAGCGATGTACGACGTCCCCATTTCGTCATAGTTGTCGTTCCTATGGGATTTTGGAGATCTCCATCTGATCACTTCAGACTTGAATCATGACTGCACAAACTCGATATTCAGATCGACTTCATCCCTTTAATCGCCCATCTTCCCCTTGTCACCCATTCTCGATCCCTTCTCCGGCTTCTCCGCATCATAAAACGGCCGCTCCCGTATCCCATTCGACGTCTTGCTGTCTGCTAGCTCTCGATATCTAAACATGGCTCAATGGAGAAAGGCCGCCGGGAGACTGGTAATGTCGCCCTCCGACTCTTCTGAGTCATCGCCGTTCCACTTCGTACAATGCGCATCGACCAGCAATTGAAGAAAGCGATCGTTTTGTGACATGTTGGAGAAGGCGAAAGTGATTGTTTCGTACCAAGGCGGACACTCGGAGTAAGAAATATGCGCATAACTCATAACGGCTTGGGTCATATCGGGGATTATGAACCGGTCTGCAAATACGTAGCAGCGTGCTATCACAGCACATTTGCGTCCCGTATCCCATGCAGTATCGAGGGCATAAGGATACTCCTTAGGCTTGTAACCTATCCAAAAGGCACTTATTAGTAACTACAGATATTCTGGCATCTACACGATCCGACGTACACAGCAGCTATACAGTAATCAAAAAAAGAAAACGGTTCTCGCATAGGTTTGTAGCTTGTCTTGTAACTGGAGGTATATAGAACTGTCTAGCCTTTTCAAACATGTCTTGACAGACAGTCTCGAAAACAAGGCATGGTACAGGATCGTTCTAGCCGAGACAGTTGAACATTCTAGACTATTCAGAGCGTTTCATTTTACTTTCCTACACTCTCCTTTCCCCTTTTCGTTGATGGGTAGGACGTTCGTCTAAATCCCTCCCTGCTATCGAATAACCGAGTACGTTCACACTAGGACGAGGAAACTCTTACAGCGCGTTTGTTCTGATTCTCAGCGTAACAGCCGTCTATGTCTCTTTTCCTTATGGAACTACGAGCTGTTCACTAGTTGAATATGGTCACATCGTTACTTGTATTTGCACTGCACTGGAAGAGAAATCAGGACACTAAGGAGTGCTATTTATGTCTCAGTTTGGGTATAGCTTCTACTCAGTTTCAAATACTGTGTCCGCCAAGGGTGAGTGTTCCATTTTACACGCATCCCTTTCCCGTACGTCCATTGACTGATGCGTGCCTCCATTCAATCGAATGGCTTGACTAGGTAACGCATTGGCACTTCTCGCCTGCCGACTACTTCACCGCTTTTCGCTTCTTCCGCGGGGATTGGTCGTCCTTGTCCTCGTGTTGTTCTGGTATAATGTATTCGGATTCGGGCCCCATGACTAGACTCTCACCATGGTAGTATACGTTACGGGCGAGCCAGTAGATGACATCGTCAGTGAACCTTTGAGGTAGACCTTCCGAATAAGGCGGACTCTCTTTCCTGCCAAGACTTGCGACGTATTCTATGCAAAACCACTCTACCAGATGATCGAGAAAACGACTGTCCTGGGGGAGATTGTCGTATGCATAATTTATACTGGCTTCCACGGGGACAACCTCTTGAGGTATTTTCTCAAGGATGACTCGCATAATGCTGTTCTTGAGCGCTGGAACTAGAAATCGATCTGCGAACACAAAGAGACGTATTATTTTACCGTCCCAAGGATACGAGGGCGATGAGCATGGATATCGGGTGTCCCAGATTTTCCTGCTGGGCAGTTCTTGATGACATAGCCAGTCCACGAAGATAGTGAAGACCCAAGTGTCGACGTCCGGAAGAGTGAGCACGCCAGTTTCGCCTTCCTTGAATTTGTCTGAGCCGAAAGCTCCACGGAAGTATCCAGAGTAGTGGATTGCGAGGGCCTTGCGAATGTGAAAGTTCTGTTCTTGAGGGCCGACCCTGACGATGACTGACGGTTCACAGTAGATGTCTCTTCATACTCACGTTAGAGAGTTCATCTGACTTATAGTTGGGAAAGGTAGCATACGGAAGACTTGGTGCGGCTTTTTCTTTCTTCTTGGTGCTCATGGTGGGGGGTGCGATCCTTCTCGCTCACAGTGGTTTCGAGGTGGTGAGTGGTTTGTTGCAGGTGGTGAGAGGCGTTCAGCTAGGACAGCAACAGAAGTGGAAGCTCTTAAATATTTCTGATTTGGAGCAGGCGGTGAAGGTGAAGCTCTGTTTGAAATTGTGGCTGCTTCTCGACGTGATGAGAGAGCAAAACTCAAAGAGCGTCATCCTACTTCACCTCGAGCACCTGCTACCGTTACACAACCTCCTTCACTCTCACAAACTCCAATGCATCACATGTCACCTGATTCTCCTCCACCCAGAGCAAACCCACCTTTTTGATATTGGCGCAAAGTCCCGGGCCGTTATCAGAACGAACTCTGTTCAGCTTGTATCAGCGCGCTGTGGTGATGGCCACGAACGTACAGTCAGCCATGTGTCCCAGCTAAGTTTGAGAGTATGTATCTGCAAGCTCCATTGCTACCTTGAAGGATTATGCTACAAGGACTGTGCACTTAACTCGAGTGCTCGTTGTAGTACTTTGTTACAAAATCCAAGTTCAAAGGGAGGTATGTCTTCGATGGTATGGGAGCCCAAAAGGCAGAGGGTAAGAGGATTAACCTTCCTTTGCGAGATCCCCCTGTATCTTTACAAAGACGCCTATTTGTCCGCCCAAAGATGATAATATGGAGTACTTCGGGTGGTTATAGTCGTCTCTTGTGTCAAATTAGTTCCAGATGCTGCTGTAATGTTAGAGCCTCGGATCGTAATCTTGAGAGAGTTCTGGGTAAACTCTGATAATGACGGGACGTGGATGCCTCAGAGTTGAAAGTCAAAAGCCATTCAAAGGAGGAGACGAAGGTAGGCTAATATGTAATGCTGACTACCATGGCGGTTCCAAGGATGAACAGTAACCTGGGCGCTTCCCGCTCTGGTTCGTCATCACCAATATCGTTCGTCATCACTCATATCTTTACTTCCACCGTCACATTGTCACACCGTCGCACGTCCGAAATTGCCTTGAAGAATTCCAGGGCCACGAAAACGTCCAAATCTTGCCGCCCGCAGATGCTCATCAGTCCATGGTCTGTTTTAAGATTTGAAACGGTGACCCCTTGTCTCCCACCAGCATGTTTGCTTTGCCCCCAGCCAATCGTTACGCGACTGCCACACGACACCCAAACCTTCACCATCACTATCGTCGATTTTGGCCTGCGAGGAATGCCTGGCCGGAACAACGGTCCAGTCGCTAATCTCCTCGCTGCTCAGCTTGCCATGGACGTGCTAAGCTGCATTCAATGGGTTGTCGCGTTTCAGGTACTTTGGGGAGGATGTATGGATGCATGCCTTGTCGTGCATTTTGGGCCACTCAATGGCGAACAGGTGAAGAAGGCCCAGCGCCCAGGCTGTTGTGGAGAGAGCGACAATAGGAACCTAGGGTCTGTTCTCTAATAGCTTTTCTTGCTTGATCTCCCGTTTTTTCTCCATCTTTCCTATTGTCACGCTCTTTTTCCGATAACTTCTATTGTCCCTATTGTTGAGTGAGAAGCTGTCCAGCCTTACCGGCGTGGGATACACACTCCATTCAAATCTGTGGACATAATCATCTGCTGTACCGCATTCATCAAACTCTGGCACACCCATCTTACATCGTTTGAACATTTTACAATCACTGCTGGGCCCTGGCTAGCTAAACGACCGGCTCTTATCACCACACATCCATCACTTGGAGCAATTTGAAATTTCCACGGCTGCAGGCCAGCTCAACGCCAATTCTTTTACATATTTATATACTAGCTTTTCTCTCACACCTCCACACATCAGCAATGGCTCTTCTTTCAGCCGAACACCTGGCCGGTCCAGGCTACATTATCCTCAATGTGATCCGCGGACTCAACATCATCACTCTGGCATCCGTAGTCGCCAGCAGCGTCGTCATGCTCGTCAAGACTTTCATTGTGTCCAAGGCATGTTGCCCAATTCCTCAAATCTCAGGCCAGTACCTAACATTTAATTAGTTCTTCTTCTTTGATGCGACTAGCCATGTCGTCACTGCAATCCTCGGCTTGTTCCTCATCGTCTCTGAGTGCTCGCTCTTCCGCAGTTACTTCGCCCAAAACTGGCCTTTGCTCAGCCCAAGTCATGGCTTCATAACCTTGGGTAGCCTCATGATGATCTCCGGTTTCAACATGCTCGGCAACATGAACAAAGCAGCTACAAGCCAGGAGTCTTTGGGTCTACCGTTCTGGCGCTTGCTCGTGGCATCCGGCTGTCTCGCCATCATCATCGGTTTCTTCAACATCGTCGCCAGCCTTGTGTTCCGCGACAAATTCCGCAACATTACTGCCCGCCGTGTGCGCTCTCACGGTGCCATCACACTCTCCGAAACCGCATCACACCACGACATCGAAGCAGACCCCAAGCATAAAGCCTTCAGCATCAACACTTGCTCGTCATCTTCCCTGCGCAGTCACGTCCCACCACGCATCGGCACACCCCCAGTGGACATGTCCTCGCCCATCGAGTCACCGCAAAAGTCTACACGTTTCTCGCAATTCAATTTCAGCCCTGCGCGCACCTTTCGTAATGCACGTCAATCTATACTGCCCTCATATCACAGCTCCTCTGCGATGAAGAATATGTTTGGCGGTGGCAACACTCACACGCGCTCCTCGTCCACATACTCCCGTTCAACATCAGGAGAGTCAAGATGGCCGTATAGCAAGAGAAACAAGAGGGACAGCGATGTTCCAAGAATGCCCGAAATTTCCGCACCGCTGAACGTTAATCCTCAGTTTGCGCACTTGGTGCAACCAAACCTCGCTCATCACCCTAGCCAACGAGGACGTGTGAATATTCTCGACGACAAGATCTAATTCAACTTTGCGATACTGATATTAATACAGGGGTCGCATGGTGCGTTCGGACTAGGCAATAGGCGTACTGGTCGGATGCATACACACTTATGATACCATTTTCCTTCATTTCCCCCTTTTCATCATCATTGCTACTCTACCTCAGGATACTGAGAGATTAGCTAATTATCTGTCATTTTCTTAAAAGCCGGCGATGCTGTCCTATCATGGCGTTCGGGATACTTGATGAGATTCAACAGTCGCACCAATGCTTTCTCTGTGGAGATATTATCACAATAGCAAGTAATCAAACCATAACTCTTCTGTAAAAGTCATTGCGTACGCCCCCAGTGGAGTTTGTATGATGACTGTGGATACTTGATAGCTAACACTTAACAACATCACGTGACCACGCATCGCACTTGCCCCGTGCTTTCTCTCGCACCTGACCAACAAACACACCCGCGCAACGCGACCTCAATCACTGCAAATTCACCGTTTCTATCGTATCACCACCGACCAAATCGAGATAACCATGGAACATCATCTCCGGAATTCTCAGCCTCATCTCTTGACGTCGCGCAAGCGGTAGCACGAGCAAAAATTCTTCTTCGCGTCTCGCAGGGTTTCATCGTCCCAGGATCGTGACACGCCACGCTCAAGATGCCTGGCAAAAGGAAGACGCATTATGATATTGACTTCACGCTTCGTCGCGTCTTTGGGAAGCGTTCCTTCAGGTAAATGTCTACAAGGAGATTGCTGTGAATAAGTATGGTCTAATACTTTTGTAGGCCCCTTCAACGTGAAGTCATTATAGCAACACTTGAAGGCGAGGATGTCTTTCTACAGGCTGCAACTTCGTTTGGGAAGAGCCTGTGCTACCAACTTCCATCAATCGTGGACTTTGGCAGTATGTTTCATACCATTTCAGAATCATGCAGACGCTGACATTTCAAGTCACAATCGTGATATCTCCACTCCTCGCATTGATGGTAAGTGCTTGCTCTGCTATAATACCTCCAGAAACAACGGCTCATCAAATTGTCAGAACAACCAAGTCGCGTCCCTGCGCAAAGCGAATATCCGTGTCGAGACAATTAACAGCACGACCACGCCTTTGGCCAAAAAGCACATCATGGAAGACCTCAAATGCGGACACCCTTTGACCCGCCTTCTCTATGTCACTCCGGAGTACTGCCAGCTTGATCACTTCCGTCAAACATTACGCGTCATTCATTCTCAACGGGAACTTGCTCGCATTGCCGTAGATGAAGCCCATTGTGTGAGCGAATGGGGCCACGACTTCCGGCCCTCTTTCCAACAACTCTCCTTCTTCAAGACGGAATTTCCAGACGTACCCGTCATATGTCTTACCGCAACAGCCACAGCGCGAGTCCGAGAGGACATCATCAACACCCTCGCCCTCGACGCCTCCAAGCTGAAAATGTTCAGAATGACCACCAGCCGACCCAATCTGCACTACGAAGTCCGTTTCAAATCCGACCAAGACGACCACTACCCGAATTTCCTCGACTGGCTCAAAGCCGCCCACGCTCGACGTGCCTCAAACGCGGAACGCGCCTTTGAACTCGCAAGCCAGAACCAGCGCGCCACCAACGTGCCGGGAATCATCTACACGCTCTTCCGGAAGGACTGCGAATCGCTTGCCGCCCGTCTCCGCAATGACGGCATAGGAGCGAAACCGTACCACGCGGGTCTGCCGCATACCGAACGCGCGGATACACTCGAGGGCTGGGTGGACAACAAGGAGGGCTACGATGTCATCGTCGCCACGACCGCCTTCGGAATGGGCATTGACAAAGTGAACGTCCGCTTTGTAGTACACTGGCAGATACCCAAATCCTTCGAAGGTTTCTACCAAGAAGCCGGTCGCGCCGGACGAGACGGCAAAGCATCGGCCTGCATACTGTACTACGGCCGCGAAGACCGGGACCGCGCTGCCTCCATGATGGCGAGAGATGCCCAGCGACAGCCTACCAAAGGGTCCAACGTGGCCACGCAGCAACAGCAGATGCTCAATCGAGCTCAGAGTTTGAAGGCACTGATCGAGTACTGCGAGAATACGGGGGGCTGTCGCCACAAGGCTATTGCCAAGTACTTTGCGGATGAGGAGGTGCCGCCGTGTGATTTTGCTTGTGATTGGTGCAAGGATGCTAGGGGTTTGGTGGAGAGGAAGAGGGAAGGATTAGCGAGTGAAGAGTGGTGTAGTACGCAGAGGGAGCAGGGACGGTACGATGTTGATGATTATGAGTGAGGTTTGATGCATTATGGCGTTATATGGTCAGTACATTTTCAGGCATGCATAGCCACGGCGTCACTGTAGCAAGGAGAATGTAGAAGAATTAGTCAGCATAAACCCACCATAGAACATATGATTTCATGCGTTTTCACATTCCTTCAGTCACATGTGCATAGCCAGAAGAAGTGTGTTGACAATTAGATTCATACAGTAGAGCTGATGAAACTCATGCTCATAGACGCGTCCACTCGCCTCGCATTACGCCTCCCCCCCCAATTTCGTTCATGCATCTGAGATCATCGTGATAATTTCGTAGTATATCCAAACCAGCCAGACAAACTCCGGGCTAGTCATGGATGTCGGAGTATATCCCAACTCGCCAGGCAGTCTCAGCTTATGATTGTTGTCGTAAGATCTTCCCAACCTGCCAAGCGGTTTCCAGCTCTCGTAGCTATATGACGGCTCTACTTTATGATGAGAGCAGCGCTGGGGAAGAGACCCGCCTCCTTGAGCGTCATCCCAAAGTCTGTCTTGTCGTAGACCTTCTTGGGGAAATTTTGTGTAAAAGAGTTGACCTCAACACCGTCCTCGGTCAGAGCGTGAGCGACTTCGAAGAGAGTCGTCTCGACCGGGAAGGTCTTCGTGATTCGACCAGAGGGACCCTGAAGAGCGAGCCGTGCCTCCGTGTATGCAGAAGCGGGTTTCGACGTGGTAGGCCCTGAAGAGGTTGCGAATTTCTCTTCAGCTACAGGTGCAGGTGTCTGACCGGCCCGCACAGCCTTCTCCGCGTCCGCCTTCCGCTTGCGCTCGGCCTTGTCGGCCTCGAGCTTCGCCAGGACGCGTTTCCGCGCATCGATCTCGTCCTGCTTTTCCTTCTTCTTGGCTTGGGCCTCCTTCAGCCGCTCCTTCTTCTGCAGCTCCTCCTTGATGTCTTGGGACTCTTTTGTGGCCTTGAGTCGGATCTGTTCGTTCTTCTTCCGGTCAATTTTGTCTTGGGCCTCCTGCGCGGCGCGCTTGTCCTGCAGCTTTAGCTTCAGCTCCTCGAGCTTCGCCGCCTTCTCCTCCTCAGTGAGAGGTTTGATCTCCTCGGTGGACTCGGAGAAGTTCTCGTGACCTGTCTTGCTCGCGTGCCACTCGGCCTGTGCCACGGATCGCAGCCGCCGGCCGCAGTCATCGCAGGTGAGTGACTTGGCTTCTTCGCCAGCCTTCAATTCCGGTGCTTCATCGGAGGTGGAGGCGGCTGCTGCTGCCTGGGCTTCTTTGATTTGCTCGATGCTTTTGTCCTGGTTGGTATCGAGCCAATCTATAGCTCCTTGGAGGCCACCTGTTTGTTTCACGGCGAGGGCGGCGCGCTCCTGGTCGAAGCCCATGTCGATGAGCTGCTCGAGGTCTGAAGGCATCGTAGAGGTGGAGTGTGTGATGTATACGGAGATTTTGAGAGAGGTTTGGGTTGGCTGTTGAGAGAAGTTGGTGGCAGATTGTAGTTGTGGTTAAAGTGGTGGTTTTGTGTGAGTGTGAGTGTGAAGGTTGTAGGCAGTAGCGGGAGTGGGGTTTGTTATACACTATGTATGGCGACTGCGGGAATGATTTATCGGCTGTGTGAGGCGAGGTGGCCAGTGAGGAAAGTTTAAATTAATTGGTGCAGGTTTAGACGAGTTGAGTGGGATAGAAGTTTGGTAAAGCACGTGCTGTTTGTGAAGATTTCTTGTGTTGTTTCCCTGGTACTGTAGCTGTCGTCGTTGAAGTCAAAGGAAGCTAAGGTGTTAGCTGGGCCAGCTCTGACGCAACGTTCCCCGACAAGCGAGGCGAGAGTAGACATCGTGCCCTGGGTTTCATCAACTAAGACACGACACCACCTCACCTCATACACACTCACCTCACACCCGCCCTCCGCGCCGCCGCGACACTCCCGCCCTCTTGCACACCTGCCATCTGTTCGCATCCATCTCGCCTCACTAGCGCGCTAGTCTGCCGATTGCGTCGCTCGCCGCATCAACAGCAGAGTCACATCTGATTACCAACTTCACCGAGGTCCTCCGCTTTGAACACCGTATACCACAACATGTCAGTCGAACTCGACCCCCCAGAGCTTGGCTTCAAGCGTGAGTTGCGCACACAATACAGGGAATAGCAGGGCGCAAGTACTAAAGTCGCACAGGCCCCTTCCAGCACGAGGTCTCACAGACTCTCCGTCTCGGAAACCCTCACTCAGACCCCGTGGCTTTCAAGGTAAGCAATCCCGAGAGAGATGCGCTTATAGCGCAAATTTCAAATATTTGTTCAAAATGATCCACTGACACGCCACAGGTCAAAACCACCGCCCCCAAGCAGTACGGACCCAACCCGATCCCACTCCCACTCCCCCAGCTAGCTAACGGAAGCACCACAGATACTGTGTGAGGCCCAACAGCGGACGTATTGAGCCTGGGAAAGATGTTGAAGTTCAGAGTAAGGGATTGTCTATATGCGCGCCCCCCGCGGGGGTTCTACGGCCAGCTGACGTGTGACCATAGTTCTGCTCCAAGCGATGAAAGAAGATCCAGCTCCGGATGCGAAATGCAGGGACAAGTTCCTCGTGCAATCCGTGCTCATCACTGCTGATAAGGAATTCGCCAACGTGGCGTCTCTCGTAGGGCCTATCTCTAAAGAAGGGTGGGATAGAGCTGACGCATAGACAGTGGTCACACACCGAACAGACCAACAAATCGGCAATTCAAGAGAAGAAGATCAGGGTCCTATTCCTCCCAGCTGACGATGCTACGTTGTCTGCTCGCAGGAACAATGGTTCGAGCCAGCACGAAGAACGTTCACTACTTTCGTCGCCTTCCCCAGAGGCCGTCACTCCCCAGCGCCAACGTGGCTCTTCTGTGGCAACAAACAGCTCTGTCCAACGCCCGGAATCCCGATATCTTGACAGCAAGAGCACTGGAGAAGCCAGAGAAACCACACGCGCCCCTACCCCGTCCTCAAACCTCAAATCTTCCGTCACCGCCGCCGCTTCTACTGTTGTCAATGCCGTCCCTACCTCAACCGCGGAGCTTCAAGCCCAGCTTGCCGAAGCGAAGGCCCAGATTGTTAAGTTGACGCAGCAGTCAGACTCTGGTCTCCGCCAGAGGAAGCCGGACTCTTCCAACCAGTCAACGCAGAAGCTAGCAACGGCCACTCAGCACGCGCCCGCGGGAGGCGTGCCGGTACAGATCGTTGCTGGCCTGTGTCTGCTGAGCTTCCTGCTGGCATACTTCCTATTTTAAAGCGATTTCCTGCAATGAAATCCCACCCCCACCAAAGATAAATGCCGTGCGCCATGAACGGCCCCATTCGACAAACAGGAATGGTGTGGAGTGCCAGATGATGCCGGAATCTGAATTAGGTACAAAGTACAGCATGGAAGAGGACGGATGCAGTTCACGATGTTTCTTTTCCTTCTTCGCGTGATTAATTACCCCCCGGAGCTATTGGCAGGTTATTTCTTCCATTGGGCTCTTGGGATGGGATGGCAAGCACATTGGAGAAGCTGTGGCTTGCAAGGAGTTCATAACATGTTAGGCAACGGCGCCCCATAGGGCTGTAATAATAGACAGTTATATACGATGTGTTCCAGAATGACCCTTGACTGATCGTGCCTTGCACCACCAAATTACTACATCTCAGGTTACAAGCTGAGATTGTATGCAAGTACACCTGAACCTGAACCTGAATCTGAATCTACGCGACCGTTCAGTTATATACTCTTCGGAAGGGATTCGGAAGGGTGATCATGTTGGTATGCGGTCATTGTCGTGAGGCGCTGGCCAATGATGGAAGTCGTGCTGTTCAGTGTGGGTGAACGAGGTTGCGGAATTCATCTACGACGTATACTCAGCTCGCATCTCATAGTCGCGCCCGTACTGTTGAGTGCATCTGTTGCAGCCTGGATATCGTCGGCTTTGAGCGCGTCTCCTAAAACGTGGGCTTGGTGGGGCACCGATTAGCGGCCGAACGACGGTTGAGTCAAGCAGTTTTACAACAATTTCCTGAGCTAAGATAGATGGGAGTCATTTCTACACACCTATATAAACTCCGATACGCCTCGAGGTCTCGTCTCTCACCACCCCATCTCACATATACTCAGTACCGCCATCATGTGTGGAATATTCGCCTGCTACCGGTATGCGTTCGCGCTTTTGCTTGCTATTGTTCTTCTGCGCCCAATTACCCCTCGACATGGCACTGATAAGTGGCTAAATCTTTAAAAGACACCCCGATGTGCAGAAGTTCAAGACGACGGCCCTGAAGTTGGGCAAGGCGTGAGTCTCCCTGTCACCGATTGTGTCTCGAGAACCACACTAACCCACGGCGAAAGCATCCGACATCGGGGCCCAGATTGGAGTGAGCACACCCTTTACCCGTGAGAAGAAAGCCAGGGGACACAATAACTGAAATACTACAGGTGGCAATTGGATCGCAAATGACACTAGTACGTCCTCGAGAAGTCTTGTAATACAGAGCAGAGTACTAACTATGCGCCAGTCCTGGTTCATGAGCGTCTGAGCATCGTCGGCGTTGGTATGCAGTCACACGACACAACGTCCACGAACGAGAACTTACACTGAATAGACTCTGGCGCGCAACCACTGGTCAACGATGAGGAGACAATATCTCTGGCCGTCAATGGCGAAATCTACAACCACCGTATTCTCCGCAAGGGCCTCAAGACCCCATACAAGTTCAAGACACACTCGGATTGCGAGGTTATCATTCCATTGGTAAGAGCATACGGATTGGATGGAGCAGTCCGGACATGAGATCTGACATAGCCCAGTATCTCGAGCATGATATCAAAACTCCCCGATTCCTGGACGGCATGTTCTCGTGGGTGCTGCACGACAAGACTCAGGACCGCGTAATTGCGGCACGCGATCCCATTGGAGTTACTTCCTTCTACATGGGCAGGTCGAGCACGACGCCAGGGGCCGTGTTCTTCGCCTCGGAGCTGAAATGCCTCCATCCTGTCTGCGACGACATCATCTCCTTCCCTCCCGGTCACGTCTACGATTCCAAGACAGACAAGCTCACGCGGTACTTCGATCCCAAGTGGCTGGTCGAGCCTACCAACATCCCTACAACACCCGTGGACTACAAGCTACTGAGAGAAAAGTTGGAGAACTCGGTGCGGAAGCGGCTTATGGCTGAAGTGCCGTACGGCGTACTGCTTTCGGGTGGTCTTGACTCCAGTTTAGTCGCCTCGATCGCACAGCGGGAAACCCTGCGATTGAACGAGCTGGCAAAGAAACGCGCCAGTGGCATCAACGGTGCCGCCAACGGTTTCGAAGCAGACGGCCACGCGCCAGGACATCTTGTTGGAATCGACGACGCCAACGAGCTGGCCACTGTACAAATTCTCCCCGAACTGAACACTTTCTCGATTGGTCTCGAGGGTTCTCCAGACGGAATCGCTGCGAAGCAGGTCGCAGACTTCCTCGGAACGAAGCACCACACTTTCACGTTCACCATCGAGGACGGTCTCAACGCCCTATCAGACGTTATTTTTCACCTTGAGTCCTTCGATGTGACCACGATCCGTGCCTCAACGCCCATGTTCTTGCTCAGCCGGAAAATCAAGGCCATGGGAGTCAAGATGGTCCTTTCAGGAGAAGGAAGTGACGAGATCTTCGCTGGATACCTATACTTCCACAACGCACCTGACAAGGCGGCGCTGCACGGCGAACTCATCAACCGCGTCAACAACCTGCACTTGTCAGATTGTCTCCGCGCCAACAAGTCCACCTCGGCATGGGGTGTCGAAGCACGCGTTCCCTTCCTCGACAAATCCTTCCTCGATGTAGCCATGAACATCGACCCCGCCGAAAAGATGATCACCAAAGAGCGCATCGAGAAATACATCATCCGTAAAGCATTCGACACGACCGACGAGCCGGACATTGCGCCCTACCTCCCGGACAAGATCCTCTGGAGACAGAAGGAGCAGTTCTCGGATGGTGTGGGCTACGGGTGGATTGACGCGCTCAAGGATCATGCCGAGATGAATGTCACGGACGAGATGCTGAAGAACCCCAAGCCGGAGTGGGGCACCGATATTCCAGATTCCAAGGAAGCGTACTGGTATAGGTGTATGTATGACGAGCACTTCCCGCCACACACTGCGAAGACGGTGCTTAGGTGGGTGCCGACATGGAGCAACCAGACGGATCCTAGTGGACGGTATGTCATCTCTACCCTCTTCCCTCCGCCCTTCTCAACCATTTGCTTATCTTCCAACAGTGCCATCGCGGTCCATGAACAAAAATACGAAAACACGAAATGATTCCCAAGATCCAACGAGTGAATGAATAGACTGGCAGGCTCAGATGACACAAACGTTGCCCTTCTTCCCGTCTTCCACTCTCCGATTTGTTTCCGGCGGGATCTCTCATATCTTCTGGGTGATGCGAATTTGTCACTGTCTTTTTTGGCGCGATAGACCGATTTTTGCTTCATTGAGAGACTCATGTAATGATGCTTTCTTCCACTACTCCAAGTGAGACGGTAAGGGAGTTTCGTGTATATCAAAGGAATGCTATTGAAAACAGTGATGACTATGACAGTGCATTTCATTGATGTATATTGCACCGCATGCCAGACTCCAGTATATACAATGAAGAATAAAAACAGAGCACGTGTACGCATCAAGCATGATAATGACTAGGCGGGTAAGATCAAACACTAAGCAAAAAGAATGCACAAAATCAGGGTATCAAAGTCCAAAAGACCGAACCGACTGAAATCACGAACAAGCGCACACGCAACTGCGACACAAGCAAACCCACAAGCACGTTTCATCAAAGACTTTTGTGTACATCATGTACGTATCCTATGGTAGTAGGTAGGGCAGATTTTGTTGTCGTGCATTTAGACGATTGCAGCGGTCTGCTCGCCAATTCCGAAAGCACGGAACTGAAAAAAAATGGTGACGTCCTCGACCATGGTACCCAGGGAGCCGATGAGCCAGGGCAGATTGGTGAGGAAGTACTCCTTTTCGGTGGAGTGGAAGAGGATCTGAACAATGGTCAGCACAAGATCAAACTCGGCGAGAAAGGGGAGTACTTACGCCTGCGCCATAGGTAGCATTGCCGAGGAGAGAAAGGATGAAGAAGAGCAGAGACAATCCTTCACAGGACCTGTCACGCTGGTTCTTGATAATCTGGGGGATTCGAGCACCGAGATAACATACTGCAGAGGCATATCCGAGGATCTGGGCACCAAGGGCGAGTTCCGTGCCGGAACCGTCGTCTTCGAGGGGTGTGGGTTGCCAGACGCCAGTGCTCCATGCGATTGCCCATCCTGCGGCACCAACGATACAGACACCGATGATACTGAGGCTGTTCTTCACCCAAACTTTGGTTTCTTCCTCGTAAGAACGCTCGACGATGCTGGGCAAGGAAGAAGCTCTCCTCCTTCGGCTGGTAGCACTGCTCTTCCTCCTGTGGCTTCCTGGCAGACCGAGGTTACTGCTATCCCGTCTTCCGAGCAGTGGTTCTTCGGCGGCCTCTATCCTCAGACTGCCCCTCGTAGATCTCCGCCTTGACTTTTGCGCATTCTTGAAGTTGTAGTATAGACATTGTGAGATAAGGATCAAATCGGCGAAGCAGAAGTATATTGCGAGTGCGGTGACGGTGGGTACTAGGCCGGCCCAAAGGGACCCTACCAAGTTGGAGATGTCGCCAATGAACCAGACAGTGAGGAAGGCGAGGGAGATGCCCTCTGCGGAGCCTTGTTTGTAGTTCTCTACCAGTTGGGGGACCTGAGGGAGGGTCAGGCATTGCAAGAGCGTAGAGGAGGCTGACCTATAATGGAGGGCAGATGTCACTTACCAAGAGAAAGATCCACGAGGCCAGGGAGATGCTACCGAAGACGCCAGAGAGGGCTTCTTGGGCAGTTAATGCAGTTAATGCAGTCAATGGCGGGCCCTGAGCCAGCAGCGCAGCGAGCATCGGCATTGCCTCGCCTTGTCCTTCCTGCAGGCCTGAGGGATGGCGTGTTTGAGTGGGGATGCAGTATTACGTGTGTTATCGAATCGGATGAATAGGCGCGCGTGCGTGGTTATCCTTGGGACTTTGTGAGCGTTCGTTCGTTCTCTTGGTGTTCAAGGAAGAATGCGGAAAAGGCGCATGCGAGATTCGACGGTTATATTGTTTGCTGCGTCTGCCCGGGGAGGAGGTAAAGATGATCGAATAGGCTCAAGAATTGTAAGGCTGGAATACAAGGGTATATTTTTCACAAAGGGTAGGTAGGGTTGAAGGAAAGAAAAATTTGGTTATCGACCGTGCAGTGGTATGACGCAGTTGCCGGTGCCGGTGCCGGCAGGATTATTGGACAGGGACTGGCTGTCAATGGGGCATGCGACAGTTGTATTGTTTTACTGTTTTACATACATACAAGAACCGTCTTCACGGATCATCGACGTATTATCCCTTGTAAGAATATGTACTTGTATGTATGCAGAGGGAGAGTGAGGTGATTTTTGATTCAATACTTGTAATCACGTGCAGATGCAGATGTTGCTGTTATTGTTGTTGTTGGAGGCTTCTGTAGCACAACCTTGGTGTGTGTGTGTGTGGAACAACAGCGAACATCTGGAGCCCATGGCTTTCAATGTTTCATCAAAGGTTTCGTTGATAGGCATGGCGGACGTCGCCGGGCGTGTCAAAACCTCGGGATACCTTGGGTACCTTGGAAACCCGCTCAAGGCTAGAGCTATTTTGGGTGTCTCGCGACCTATGCCCTTTGGACGATCGCCGATAATACTGTTTATATGTAGACAGGGGCTTGGTTTTTCCCTGTAATTAACTTTATGCCTTTTCTACAATGGTATGACAGGCCCTGTGACCCTGTGACCCAATGGTCGGCCTTTGCCCTTGTCCTCTCATCACTCATCTTGCAACTTCTCGCCCACACAGCATACATACGTATCCACTCACCCACCCACACACCCACACACACCCACACACACCCACACACACTCACGTCCACGTCCACCGAAACACCACGCTCGCTAGCACCTCTCTCTCATCCATCGCTTTGCGACCTGCCTCTGCTCATCCCATTCGCACACCACTCACACCACTCACACCACTCACACCACGCACACCACTCACGCCCGCCACGATACGTCGACTCGTCCATCGCTACCCCTTCTTAACATCGACACACCTTCAGTGAAACAACGCGATCCATCATCTCCATACAAGTTATAGGCGCTTCAACGCCCACCTATATTCTGTACTACCCGTGGAATACCCGCCACTCCTGTTTCTCTCCAGCCGCCACCAACAACAAACATGCTCAGCACCATGCGGCAATCGTGGCTCCTCTTCGCCCTCTTCGCCCTCATGGGCCTCGCGTCGGCTCTCAGCCTGGAAAACCTCCACATCGACGGCATTGAGGAGTACCTTTACCACGGGAAGAGGCAACAGGCCAGCGGCACAGGAGGAAACACAGCATCTGCGACTGCCACGCCAACGCCAACGCCGACTCCCACGCCGACCTCTACTCAAGAAGAATCATCTATTGCCCCGTCATCATCAGTGGCTACTAGCGAGAACAAGGCTTCGTCGACACCACCTCCAGCCGCGTCTTCCGCGGCTTCCTCAAGTGCTGTTCCAGTGTCATCACCAGCACCCACCAGCGCACCCCAGACTTCCAAGGCTGATTCATCAAAGTCAACCGTTACTACCCCAATCCTTCATACCTCAAACCTAGTGTCGACCTCAATCGAGCGACTCACCAGCTCCTACTTGACTATTGTCAATGGCCAGACCCAACTAACCACCGATGTCTCAACCAAGACTGATCTTATCACGACCGGCCAGACCGTCAGCACCGAGCTGCCACAAACGCAGACTGGAAGTGGAGGATCTGGAGGTGGTCTCAGTAGCGAGAAGAAAAGCATCATTGGTGGAGTGGTTGGTGGCGTAGGAGGCGCTCTTCTGCTGGGTGGCCTCGCTCTTGTCGCCTGGCGCATCTGGGGTCGCAAGAACCGTGTCTCGGCCGACGACGACGACCTCACCTTCTCGACTGGATCCGCGCTTGGTGACAAGTCTTCGCCTGGAGCCACAAACAACACGCCATTCCAGACGAACCTCGAGCAGTACCACAACCCTGGTGGCCGGCCTAACGCGGCCGCCAACTTCTAGGCCGAGTGCTACTTCTATGCACACCCGACCCTCACAGGAACATGTACAGTAACCAGTCATGCTTCTGTACAAAACTTCGATATCATGATACCAATGAACGTTTCCTTGATTGGCTTCTCTGCCGATCGAGGGACTACAAGGGGAAGAATTTGGAGAGAGAGATTGCACGCGGCCTTGTATAGCATGCTTTAATATTGGATGCGATGAGGAGCTTCGGATGCGTTGGTGGAGTATCATGGCGATTTCAGGCGATTTCAGGCGCATTGCAAGCGCAATCTGGATGCATCTTTTTCTTCTTTCTGCTCATATGATCCATCGGTCAATCAAACACTGCTCTAGATTCCATCCATGCGCGACCATTGATCGGAAAGGTTCTCATTTATTAAGTTTTGTAATTTGGTCACACTTTTTTGGACCAGCCTCGCCCTCGAGAGTGATCGCAGGGACGAAATCGGGTTATCCTTGTCACTTTTTTGCTGACTCTGATCAATTTTCTGTTGTAAGATTTAATACTTTACGAGAGGGTGAACTTGGAGGCACTGAGCGAAAAAAGTAGCACAGATTGATTGCAGCGCAGATACCATTCAACATCATCAAAGAAAGAATGATCAGATACCATTCAACATAATCAAAGAAAGACTGAAAAGCACCGCATTCTCTACTCTCAATTGAACTATTGAATCTGCTCATTTAACAATCAGACATTTCAAAGATGAGTCTTTGAACAGACATCGCAACCATGATGCTCTACTCACTGGAACGAACCTACACCGAGTACCGCGACTTATTATTACATATATTAACGTCCGCCTCGTCTCAACTCAGCCCACCACACCTCGATCCATCTCATCTTATCTCATCTCATCTCACATTCACAATTAGGTACGTTCGCTTCATCATTCGTTCAACCCAAATGAGAGGGGTTCAGCCACCGATGCTCACGACCTGGCAACAGGAGCACCTCGTTTCATCGCCGTCGCATCGCCAACCACACACTGCCCAGTACGGAGAAGCCGGTAAAACGCCGGTCGCGAACGCGCATTGCAAGGAGCGTAATCTTCATGCCATATGAGCAAATATATTGAAAGCCTAGTCCGGACCTGATTTTTGTCGTCCGTTCTTTGATTTTTGAGATTTTACATCTTACTCTTGTGAAGACGCTCCCCTTGGATTTGAAGCGCGCTGGTTGCGACCGTTTGATATCTAGTTATTACACGACACGCTGGACGTTTAACTTCTTAATACACTATATTCTCCCACCCATAACCGCAATGATGTTCTCTACGACTTCCCTGTTCCCCTTCCTATCCCTTCTCTTCCTCGCCTTTGCGCACGCCTCGCCCCAGTTGCCCCTCGTCTCCGCGCATGACACCTTCCTCATCCCGCGGCATACGTTGTTCCTCCGACAATCCACCAACCTTCAGACTTTCACCGAGGCCGTGGGCGGCGCGGCAGCGAGCCCGATTACGAATTCGGGGGACCCAAAGAGGCCGTTTCAGGTGGATGGGGATACATTTCCGGATTTCAAGAGCGCGAGCGAGAGGACCTGTGATAATCAGAACAATGCTTGTAGTGAGGCGGCGAATACGCAGGGGAACAAGGGATCGATTACGGTTAGTGACTGTGGGAAGCAGAAAGGTTAGTGAACATCAGTAGAAACACGCAAGAGGAAGCACCATGAAAGACAAAGGGGGGGGGGCTTATATGTGAGAGTGTGAATGAAGAAGACTGATATGATGCTAGAACGATGTACGGCTGCACAGGAAAAGACAAAAGTGCAGAATTTTACGACAGGAACCGTGAGCACGAATATCGGACCGGATCCTGCGTTTCCGGATTTCGATTTGATCTGTGATGCTTGAAGGTGGCATGGGAATGGAGAATTAAAAGATGGAACAGCCGAATATGGATAGGGACATGTAATAGCGACTGTATTCGCGATACCATTCAGGTGCGTTTACTTGCACATTCAACCATGACGGCACAAAATGGATCGAAACTGGTGGAAGGACGAAGAGATACCAAGGAGGCCATGCAATTAATTGTGTATGAGATGCAGTATTGCTGTATAGAAGCAAGTGGTGGTATAACCGTCGCAAGGTGAACTGAACAACCTATCACAAGATTATATCAACATAGATTCGGTAATCCTGCTGCGTGCTATCTTAGTCTGTCCACGTCCTATCCAAGTACCCTTTCTTCTTCTTCTTCTTCTTCTTCTTCTTCTCTTCGAAGGTGTGATGATAAAACCTTCCGAGGAGGTCCAGATTCTGACTGGCTTTTGAACAACTCCGTCCTTGGGGAATTGGTTGGAACAATGAAGATAACGTCTAGGACACGTCTTCGGTTCATCTCAAGGTAAGCAGCAAAATAAAAGTGCCAAAACTTTATTCGACCGACGACACAAAGATGGCACCTGCGAAAGAGTGTAAAACACGTAAAATATGTAAAATATGTGACCTCTGCTGATTCCCAAGCTTCCACGAGACCCGGAACGGGTTGATAGAAGATCGGGTGCCCAGCGATGGGCCAGTTCTCCTCTACGCGCAGCGCGAAAACAGCCCCAACATGTTGGTTGACGAGGCTGCCGAAGTAGTGTATATAGCTGGCGGTGGTTAGGAAGAAGAAGAGGGAGGAGGCGAAAATTTAAGTCTATAAAAGCCGAGGACCGAGCTTCTACGCCAAACCGCCTTGAGTGCTAGCCCACCTGAACCTCCAAGTGGCCTGGCCTCCAACCCGAACCCACCACCAAGATATCGGGGAACGTTGCAAGTTCACGCATTCGCCGCAGCCTGTGACCACTTGCCAGATTTGCAGCTGCTATTCTTTTGTTTACCCTACTCTCTGCATCTGCCTACCCACCTCTACACTCTCTGTGCACTCTTCCACGGATTCCAATTGTGGGCGCCGCCTCGGTCCCACCACGAGCCTCACACCGCATACCCAGACCACCACTGAACACATTACAATATGGATTACGAGGCGCTTAAGGAGCAGTGGAGTGAGATTGAGGACCGCGATGGAGTCCGCCTCAGCTGGAACACTTTCCCTAGCTCGCGCATGGTATGGCACCTGCCAGGATTGATTGAGATATTATGAAATGCTAATGTTTGGCGTAGGAAGCTTCGCGGCTCGTTGGTATGAAGATTTTTGTATCACAAAACCACACAGTCTATTGACCAAGCTCAGTGCCCATCGGTGCTCTGTATACCCCGTTGAAAGAGAAGACCGACACCCCGCTTTTGCAGTATGAGCCTGTATCTTGCAAGGCACCCTGCCGCGCCGTTCTCAACCCCTTCTGGTATGAGATTGGAAACACATGTATTCTCTCTATGGAGTGCTGACAGTCCTAAAGTCAGGTCGATATGCGAGCTAGATTATGGATATGTCCATTCTGCCTCCAAAGAAACGCCCTCCCGCCACACTACAAGGACATATCACAAGACCAAATACCACCGGAGCTCCACCCGGGTAGCACCACCATTGAATACCGACTCGCGAGGCCCGCTTCGTCCCCACCGATCTTTCTATTCGTTGTCGATACTTGCCAGGAAGAGGACAGTTTGAAGGCGCTCAAGGATTCCATCATCATGAGCTTGACTCTGCTCCCCCAGTACGCCCTCGTTGGTCTGATCACATATGGAACAATGGTAGGTCACACACTTCTCATACCCAGGGCAACTAAATTGACACCTTCCAGGCTCAAGTTCATGAGCTCGGCTATACCGAGTGTGCTAAATCATACGTGTTCCGCGGAAGCAAGGACTACACCTCAAAGCAGGTACAGGAAATGCTCGGGTTGGGTCAAATCGCTCCGCGACCGAACATGCAACAGCAACCCGGACGACCGCCCATGGCAATTGGAGGTCCTGGCGCTCGATTCCTCCTCCCCGTGTCGCAATGCGAGTTCCAATTGACCAACGCGCTGGAACAACTGCAGAGAGACCCATGGCCCGTCGCGAACGACAAGCGTGCCCTCAGATGTACAGGGGTTGCCCTTAGCGTTGCCGTTGGATTGTTGGAGACATCTTTTGTGAACATGGGGGGTAGAATCATGCTTTTCAGCGGAGGTCCTGCCACCGAGGGTCCTGGTATGGTGGTTGGCCCGGAGCTGAGAGAGCCCATCCGATCGCATCACGATATCGACCGAGACAATATCAAGTACTACAAAAAGGCTCTGAAGGTATGCTGTCAGCACCTGCTACATGCTGATGTCTCAGTCACTGACATGGATAGTTCTATGACAACCTCGCAAAACGAGTCGCGCATAACGGTCACATTGTGGACATCTTCGCCGGCTGCTTGGATCAAGTCGGTCTCCTTGAAATGAAGAGTCTCTCCAACTCGACCGGTGGACACATGATTTTGACCGACAGCTTTACATCCTCTATGTACAAGCAGTCGTTTGCCCGCATCTTTAACAAGGATGCGGATGACAACCTTCTTATGGGCTTCAACGCTTCCCTGGAAGTCCTTACGACGAAAGAGCTCAAGGTTACCGGGTTGATTGGACATGCAGTATCTTTGAACAAGAAGTCTTCGTCTGTTGGCGAGACAGAGTGTGGAATAGGAAATACCTGCTCGTGGAAGATGTGCGGTATTGATCCCGAAGCGAGTTACGGTATTTACTTTGAAATCGCCAGCCAAGGAGGGCCGAATCAGCTTCAACAGGGTCCACAGAAGGGAATGATACAATTCCTTACATATTACCAGCACTCGGCTGGTCAATATCACCTCAGAGGTACAGTGCTTGACTTTTGGTATTGCGGCCTAGGTACTAACACGAAACAGTCACAACTGTTGCCCGCAATCTCAGTGGTCCATCCGGCGACCCTGCGATTGCTCAGTCGTTCGATCAGGAAGCATCTGCCGTTCTCATGTCACGGATAGCGGTCTTCAAGGCCGAGGTCGATGATGGACCTGACGTCCTTCGATGGGTTGATCGCATGCTCATCCGACTGTGCTCTCGCTTTGCAGAGTACAGGAAGGATGATCCTTCGTCTTTTAGGTTTTTATGATCCCTCCACGCCATTTTTGCAAATGCTAATTTCAACTAGACTCGAGAAGAACTTTACTCTATATCCCCAGTTCATGTTCCACCTTCGGCGTTCGCAGTTCTTGCAGGTTTTCAACAACTCTCCCGATGAAACCGCCTTCTACCGACACATTCTGAACCACGAGGATGTGAGCAACTCGCTTATCATGATCCAGCCCACCCTCGACAGCTACGGCTTCGACCACGAGGGAGGTCAGCCAGTACTCCTCGACTCCACTTCGATCCAGTCAGAAACAGTCCTCCTTCTCGATACATTCTTTCACATTCTCATCTTCCACGGCGAGACCATGGCAGAATGGCGCAAGGCCGGGTACCAGGATCAGGAGGGTTATGACAGTTTCAGAACGCTTCTCGATGCACCCAAAGAGGACGCCAAGGATCTCATCCAGGATCGATTCCCGCTGCCACGTTTCATTGTTTGCGATGCTGGAGGTTCCCAGGCCCGTTTCTTGCTCTCCAAGCTTAATCCGTCTACCACGCACACCACTGGCTCATACGGAGGTGTGGCCCAGACAGCGCAGACCATTTTCACGGACGATGTTAGTTTGCAAACCTTCATGGATCATCTGATGAAGCTCGCGGTTTCCGGAACTGGTTGAAATATCGGATATCAGAAGGATGACATTGTAGAGCTCTAATGAATGGCAAATCCGAGTGATGGCGTGTAAGAGCAACAACCACCAGGTGGTGTTGAGAATAGACAAGAGACTGGACGGGAGCATGGTTCTTCATTGGGAATTTTAGGATGCACGACCATTGTGAAATTAGCTAAGATACTTGTTCCCTAACATTTGTACCACTTCCACTCATGCCACTTTGACGTTCCGCACCTTTGAACAGGACCAAGCTCCTTTGCCATCATAGTCTACTCCCATCCGGTTACTCTGCGTTAGTCCCCGCCAGGTGCTCCTCGGCCAACATCTTGCCTGTGCCCGGTATTTCAAGGGGCTCGCATTGCAGTGTGACGGCAACGAAACGTGCGGGCTCTGTCTGTGAGTCGTTGTACCATTTGTGCATGGTGCCGCGCTGGATTACGTGGTCCTTGTTTAGTATGTCAGTACCGTACGCATTGTAACTGCATTTTCCCTATTTCTTATATCCTGCCCAATGTCTTTGCGAAGAGGTGTATACTAACCCCTGGTCTCAGTTCTACCCATTCCCCACCATCGAGTTCCATCTTGATCAAGCCCAGGACACAAATACTGTAGTCTATGCTGACAGTCCTATGCATCTGGTATTCACCGCCCGGCGCAATGTCAATGACAAGGAGATTGGAGCCCGAAGGCTCCGTGGGCACAATGTCTGCATCTCGGTGCGATGTCGACCCCGTGATGGATAGATACGACGAGATGTCGGCGTCGTGGGTCAGGTCAGCTGGCGTGCTCGAAGTCGCAAATGATTTCGCCATCGCCGCGCTCGCATTGCCCGTGTAGAGCTGACGTGGCGACGAGTGTATAATCGATTTGCCAGACGCGTCGTGCGTGAGGATGTACCGCCGGTTGGGGGGCAGACCGGATACTAAGCTTTCGGTCCAGGTTGGGGATTGTGCGGCGGCGGACATTTTGGTGGTTTAGGGTAGGTAATTTGGTGTGTGTGTGTGTGTATGTTTATCTATAAAAGAAGAACTTGGAGACCTTGTTTGAACCTTTTTTTGGGGGGGAGAGGGGGAGAGGGGGAAGGTTTGTTGTAATATTCGAGCAGCGACTCCCCCAAGCCCAAGCACGCTTTATACCTTTTCCACCCACCCACCCACGTATGACAGTAATCATACATACACTGTAATTACTTGTATGTACCGGATTGAGAACTAACTCGCAAACTTAATCAATACCTGGCTGGGATTACAAATCCAAATCCGAATCCGAATCCTCTTCTTGGTTCTGACCTGGAATGACAAATCCAAATCCGAATCCGAATCCTCTTCTTGGTTCTGACCTGGAATGACAAATCCAAATCCTCTTTTTCAGTCGGAGAAGCAGGCTATCGTATGAAAGGCGTGTGTAGGAGAGTGAGTACCTGGGGACTAACACCCAAGTCTGCCCCGAGAAACCCAGTTCTACTTCCCTAATTGGGAGAGAGAGAGAGAGAGAGAGAGAGTAAGCAGCCCGAGGGATACAGTGCTCTCTGTGGAGTGGAAGAGGAAAAGGAAGACGAGGGGGCGGGGGGCAGGGGGCGGGGTAGGGATGTGATGATATGAGCCGACGTTGGATGATCGAGTCAGGGAAGTGAAGGTCTTCATATTAGGAGTTTTAGAGAAGACTGAATGCGTTGACGTCTTTGGTACGGTCGCGGACATTCCAAGTTGTTGGGTTGGATTGAGAGCGGTGACGTCGCTGCTTGTTGAAGGCGGACTTCGATTTGGGGTTTATGAATTGAGACGGTTTGGTTGATGTGTTTGAATGAATGCATCTACATGATTTGAGATACATTTGTCCGGGGGTTAATTCTTACATATACACATACATGTTCCTTCCTCATGCCCATACCCCTACTTCTGTCTTCCTGGTTTGCCATTTAAGTCATTGGATTTTCGAGGAGGATGGTGCAGTGTTTTTCTATACCTCCGCTACACTGTTCCGTCTCAGGCCGATGATTTTGCAATATCTCCACCCAGGCAGGTCTTGCAGGCAGGTTCCGTCACGAATAATGCCCCAGGAGTCCCTTTCCACTACCGTGACTCCGTCCACTGTTTGTTTCCTACTCTCCCATCGGCTCCTGGAACGGATCCAGCGCATTCCCCTCCGGATCATACAAATACAATACCGTCCCATCCTCGAGCGTCAAACTCCACTCCTGCGTCTCAAAGTACCCACTCTTTGACCTCCTCCTACATCTCAGCCTAACTTCTCCCTGTCTCTTAGTTCCCTTGACCCAGAACGTCACATTTATTCTACCATGGACTTGGTTTATCTCGCCTTTGATCCAGGGGTACTTTGAGGCAAAGTATATCTCATCTCCGAGGGTCTCGCGGACGAGTGCGTTTGTGCGCAGCGCGTAGAGGGTCGAGGTTACAACTGACGACTCTTGCTTTTGGTAGTTGAAGAAGGCGAAGATGGAGGCGGACATTATAAGGACGAAGAGGGGGAATGTGCGGGTTACTTGTTTGGGGATAAATGGTGGGAGTCTGTAAAGAGTACATGTGTTAGAGTCTAGTATCGAACGAAGCACGTAAAGGTTGGCAGAATTAGAGAGTGAGTGGATAAAGGTGGATGAACGCACTCAGGTAATTCCCTATTTGGAAGCCGTTCCATAAGCAGCTCTCCTTCGTTTGGCGCGGCAATCAGCGGCTCGGGTGGCCATGATGTGATACTGTGTGGTGTTTTCCAAGGCACGACTGGTGCAGATACAACGCCTGGCCCATTAGATGCTACGGATGCGAAGCGGCGGGGTGGTATTGTTCGTAGGCATTGGACAGCGGGATATGTGCGAGTTCGAAGTAGAGCAGATAATGCAAGTGGTTGTGCCATTGTTCAGAATATGAAATGAGCTGAACCGTCTGGCGCAATTGTAGCGGGATGAATAGCTTCGTGGTGGTCTTGAAATTGAAGGTCTGGTGATGCTTGGCGGGTTTGCGAAGTTTGCACGGACTCACGTGGCGGGAACTCTCATCACTTCCGACAACTTAGTTCACGACTCTACATTGCCCGATCGCGGACAATTTCTTTGTATGTGATACCTCAACGAGAGACTTCACTTAACCTTATGCAATTTGCACTCGGACGCGCTCAAAGTACATATAGCTACAGCTTGTCATCGCCCTTGAACGACCAAATCCCGCAAGATGTCTCAGTTCTCTGTCTCGTCTTCTCTAGATTTGCCCAGTGGGTACATTTTAAAAGACCTTACTTCGTTTCCGCCCAAGGAGCGTCAATCGATCGTGACCAAAGTCACCAGAATCGAGAAGAAAACCTTTCCTTCAAGCGAACTGTTTGATTTTAATTCTGAACTCAAGAAGAAGAACACCAGCATGGTCCTGGCGATGAAGAGTGATAGTTCCGGAGAACTGGTCGGCTATCTGGTCTATCTGCGCACGAACCGGCTGGTGCTTCTCCATAAAATCTGCGTCATCGAACAAGAGAGGGAGAAAGGCATTGGAAAATGTCTTGTACATTCCCTACAGCAACATTTAGAGAAAGGGGGCTGTTATAGCATCCAGTTGTGGGTGGACGAAGCCCGCAACCCAGCCAGGAAATTGTACCAGTCGTGTGGGTTCCAGCAGATTGATCGATGCCTAGACTACTACGGTGCAGGGCGAACAGGGTTGAAAATGCAATTGTCCAACGAAAAATGAGGTGGCCCAGCAACGAGTTTGGCTGGTCTCAGGTATGCTGGAAGGTGGCCGGTCATACATCATCCCTTGCGCGGCCACTTCGCATTTCCATTCCTTCACTTCCGTGTGCAGCATGTAAACGCGAGAACGCGAGAACGCGTTCAAGCGTGACGAATTTCGGAATCCAGGAAAGAGATGGCTGTATGACAAGTATTAGTCTTCTGCGGCTCCTTCTTCTCCATCCACCTCGCAACATTAATCGGTTCGAACAACCAACATGACTGGTACGCGGTAAGTGCTTAGCCCCATTAATCTGACATGGATGAATACTTTCGAACTTAACTGACATTAATCAAGAGCAATCACGAGGTTGATGGCGGCCATATCACTCACAACAGTGGCTGCGTCTTCGCCTCAAGTGAACTTTCCATTGAGCTCACAGTACCCAGCTGTCGCGCGAACGGGGCAATTCTATAGCTTTCAATTTGCTCCTACCACATTCGAACCTGACTCCGACAAGCTACAATATTCATTGATCGGAAATCCATCTTGGCTATCTCTCAATGGCAAGAACAGGACACTTTTGGGTACTCCAGGAGCTGAAGATGCCGGCATTGCCGTCTTTACAATTGCAGCTGCTAGGTACGCCGGCGAAGTAGCTTATATGCAATCAAAGCTGCTGGTCGTGTATCATGACACTCCTAAGACGAACGGGAACATCACACAGCAGCTTTCTGGAAGTGGACAATTATCAGGGCCGAAGACTTTGACTTTCCTACCGTGCACACCCTTCGAAGTCAAGTTTTCCTCTGAACTCTTCCAGACCAGAGGAGAAAGTCTTTCTTATTATGCTACATTGACGGACCATAACCCTCTACCAGCGTGGATTAGCTTCGATGCGCCATCATTGCGCTTTGCAGGGACCACGCCATCTCTGGCTTCTGTACCACAATCGTATGAACTCCTCCTGATTGCTTCTGATACTCCGGGCTATGCGGCAGCCTCGATATCATTTGCGCTCACGATCAGCAACCACCAGCTGCTGTTCAAGCCCCTTCATCAGACGATAAGCTTCATGAAGGGTGATCACGTCAGCGTCACCAATCTGCGAAGCAAAGTTACTCTCGATAGCACTCCTATCACAGACGGCGATATATTGTCCGCCACTGCAGAGATTCCCACTTGGCTATCGTTCAACAACGAGACACTCGACATCACTGGGACACCTCCATCGGGCCTTAGGTCTCAAGATATCACCGTTAGCGTACGAGACAAGTTTGGAGATGTAGCAAAACACTCAATACAACTTCTCTTTAGATCTCGTCTGCTTACTGGGGAGATCGAGCAACTCAACATCACTACAGGGGAGAACTTTGAATACACCATACCACAATCACACCTCTCTAAGAGTGGTGAGATCCTTACCATGGACTTTGGCCCTCTCTCAGAGTGGCTTCACTTCAACCCTACCACTTTGATCATCGATGGGAAACTTCCAGAGGATTTCGCTCCGCAAGACTTTCATTCCACTTTGACGGCAACATATTTCGAGGACAAGATCACTGACTCTCAAGTCTTTGAGATCCATGTCTCAGGGACCGGAACGCATGTCTATAATGAAAGTACCACATTTGTGGCACACCCCATGCATCCAACCGACAGCAACAACGCTTTTGTGGCACGCGGCTATCACAAATCAAAGAGAGATGGTATCATCATTGGTGCCGTCATTGCATCAATTTTTGTGGCGGCAATACTACTTGCGTGCGCTGGTATCTTCTGTCGGCGAAGGAGGCCAGCCAAAGAGTACACCAGTCCCAGGAGCCCATGGAGCCCGAGGAAAACGGATATTTCATGTCCCGCAATGCACGAGGACGAATGTGAAGACGTAGATAAGACCACGGATGGTGATCTGGAGAACGGCGACGGTGGATACTCCTTACCCGACCGCACACAAGAACGACCGCCTCGACTCGATCTCGATTTGACAGTTAAAAAGAAGAGCAGCCATAAATCAATAGAATCCATTGATGAGGGCGAGACTCAGGTCCGCACAACTTTGGCTGACTCGGATTGGACATTCAAGGACGAGGCAGGACCTTCACACCGCCCACATGATTCAATGGAGATTCCAACTGAAATGGCTAGGCAAGACTCCGACAGGCCAAGCCCACCACCAAAAAACGAGCGAAGAACAACCACTGCATACCGGGACCTACATCCCAGCTTGACTAGCCTTAGGAATGGTCGTCATACACATATTCCGTCTCGAAGTAACAACAACTTCACACGCCGGCATAGTTGGTCTTCATACTCTAATACCACAAGATGCACGAGCTTGACTTCAACGGCTCCATCAACTGTTCCTCAACCCCATACCGCACGCCACACTACGCAACTGACAAACCCAATGGAAAAACGACATACTACGCTAGGTATACGCCTTGTCCAAGCACCGACCTGTGAAAGTCTGGTGGATCTCCCTTTCCACGAGAAGCGACACAGCTTTATCCGCAATCGGGCATCCGGCCAGTACCCGGCACCCTTCTTTGGCGCGAGTTCGTCTCGTATATCTTCCTCCAGTTACAGATCATCTCCTGGTTTGTCGAATGATATAGAAGACTACTCCAGAGATGCCCACTCGCCACTGCCATCATCCAATATAGCCGTCAAACAAGATGAAGACGTCGTCAAGAAGCCAAAAAGAGTCTTGCCCGATGTATTAAGGATTCGTGAGCCCTCGGAAACACCTACAGTCGAATCATCTTCGACCGCGGCGTTCGCTGGTAGTCTTCGGAAGTCGTCCAAGGATGGTTCGTCCACGCACAGGCATACCACGGCCGCCTTGTCGAACCATGATCGGGTGGAAAAGCACTATGAAGCACCAGGTACCGCGGCCTACACTGGCTACCCCACTATCCGAAAACCCAGTTCACGATATAGCCTCCGCTCACAAGAGCTCAAGTCAAAATTAAACAACCTGGTCGGTAGCCAGATATTTGATGATGCCGAACCCAGCGAGAGTGAGTACTCACAGGAACAAGACGTCACTGAGGGATATGGGAACGGGACAACAGTGAAACCACATCAATTTCAACTGTCTCCACTCAACATCCCTGGTCCACGGAAGGCTAAGCGGGATAGTAAGAGAGACAGTGACAAGGATAGCAAGAGGAGCAACAAGTGGGAGAGCTACAGGCAGCTAAAGCGGACCATTGAACGAGATGCTACACCCTTCCCTCTCGCCATAGAACAAGGCGAGAAAGAGGATCACTCCTCGACGTATAGTCTCGTGCCAGAGCCCGTTTCCTCGAAAGCAAAGGGTAAAGCAAAAGTAACTGAAGTATTTCCTGAGCGGCCCAAGAGATCCACAGACCACCGTCACACATTTCCGGCCTATGCCCAGCACTCTCGAACCGAGCCTCGTGCCACAAATCATCCAAGTACGCACCGTCACTCCCAGCCTCTCCCTTTATCTCACCGGTTATCCTACCAATCCCAGCACGGGCGTTCCCAGTCTGAACAATCCGCACCAGCCTCAAAATCCATACACACGCGCGATCGCTCCCAGGCACAATATTCTGCATATCCTTTCTTCGACTCGGCGCCCATACCACCGTCTACCAAGGGCGAAAAAGAAAGAAGCCAGGAAGCAACGGAATCTTACCTCCCGCGAGATGTCCCAGGGAGCATCATCGACTATGCGCTACATGAAGATGCTACGCTCGAGGAGCTGGCCTCGGGAAGTGTTGAGTTCCGCACTTCAAACGGGCGGATCAGGTCGTCGGCGAGAGCGTCTCGGCTTGCTCAGTTGACTGCTTCCGACAACCAGTCTTCGCATGGCCGTTTTCCTGAGCGGGAGACTATCGTCCAACCAAAGTCCCTTCTCTATACACAATCGAACGCTCGGAGTATTGGTCTTGGTCTCAATCCACTTGGTGGCAGTCTAGACCTTGTCCAAGGAAGACCCGCTCCGGAGGACGAGGAGAGAACTCGCGAGTGGATGATCCCGAGTATGCTGGATTACGGGAATGGAGGGGATAGTAGGTTGAGAACTACGGAGAGGAAGGGGCGAAGACCGGTCAGTGTGGCGGCGTCGGAGGATGTCGAGGCCGGAGGACAACAGAGAAGGAGGACATGGGGCAGCTTGAAGGCCGTTATGGGTGGTGGGAAGGAAAAGGGCGTTCAGAGAGAACGGGAAAACGAAAGGGAGAGGGAGAGGGAGAGGTGGAGGGAAGGGAAGATGGGAAGAATTTTCTTTAGGGGGTGAAGCGAGTATGTAGGAAGTCGATTCTGATCGGCTCAGATATATTCGGACGGCGTTATGAGCCAGATGCGATTTAGGCTTTCTCTCTGTCTTTTTCTTTTGTTTTTCTTTTGTTTTTGGTTAGATGATAGTTATCGAGTTGATAGATATGGATAGGCAACAGGATATCCTCACACGTCTTTATATCTGATTTGCATATCATGTTCCAATCAATGTCAATAAGTAATGGGCTCGTATAATCGGTACAATTGCGAAACGACCACGATTGGGGTATATCTTTGTGGTATAACCCAGTGGCTAAGATTCAGGAATCACATGCCCAAGAGCCTGGAAATATGCTCAAGACCGACGAATAGACGTTCCTCCATGTCTAACGTGCCCGAAGATCCTCCAACCAGCGCCGAACCCAAAATGCCCATCCGTAAACAAGACCTCCCATACATAAGAATCCATCTAAGATCAATCACAATTGGATATCATTATTCATCAGCCGCACCTCCTCGCCCGGCTTGAACGCCGGAAGTCCAATATACGGACACCCATCGCATCTAAACGCATCACCCAGCGCGCAATTCCCACAGCTGCCTACTTTTCCCTGTACTGTGAAGTCCACCTCGTCGAGGTCATCGGCGTCGAGTTTTAGGGTCGAGAGGGCTTTGTCTGCAGCGGAGCGCCTCTGCGCGTCTTCAGCTTCGAGTTTCTCTTTCATACCACAGGTACAGTCTTTGCAAGCGCGGCGACGCTTTCCAGCTTTCGGGAGGCACTCGGGGGCTATGTGAGGGTTAGCATTCTGGAGATGTATGGAATGGGAAAGAGGAAGGAGGTGCGTACGTTGGATTATGGGACGCGCCTTGTCTTCTTCCGTGAGGAGATCGTCTTCATCAATCAAATCGTCGTCCTCGCCTGTGGCTACGAAGTCGTCGAGATCGTCGCTGAAGTCTACAAATCCTACGCCGAATGGCTTCGCGGGCTCAGGCTCGTTCCGCTTTCCATTAAGGTTAAGCGTTACTGTGCCATTGCCGTTTACTAGCGCTGGGCTGTTGCCATTCGTGTTCCCATTCGTTGTACCATTTGCCTTCTTCCTCCCAAACTTCAACGGTATCGATATGCTCTCCACCTCGACTGGCTTCGTCATTCCATCCGCCCCGTCTACCAGTCCAGCTAGAATCGCCTCCGTCTTCTCAGACCCACTACCCGTCCCGAATGCGCCATCTTGACTCTTGAGTATGCCACCCGCTTTCAGAGCCGACACGATTTTTGCTATGACATCCCTTCCGAGGAACTTGTGTGTCTCGCGCGTTGTGCCGTCGGCGTCTGTGAGGAGTAGCACGACATCATAAGTAGATGCTGGGAGTTGTACGAGACCGGCTGCCAGCCGGTCGAGCATTTGTAGGTCGGCCGAGGAGCGGTCATGGATTTCATAGACTTTTGTGAGGACTTCGGGATGTGCGGGGATGGAAGGTGGGGCGAGGAGGAGGGTGCGCGGGGCCATGGTAGGGGTTTGCTGGCGTGGAATGCTGCGTCTTGAAATGCAGAAAGTTGTATCCCGAGATATCAGTCTTGTAGAGGCGTGAAGGAGGGAGGTTTCAAGTGTGATGTGTGAGTGTGTGTATGTGAGCAAGTTGTGGCGGTGGTGGTGGTGGTGGTGACTGGTTTGCCAAAAGAACTTTTTCTAAGCAACCTTCGCCGGCCTCGGAGAAACGCGGCGGTTGGTGGAGTGATTACGCGATGAGTGATTGGTCACCACTGACTGTAATACCGGTATCAGGCGGTGCACGCGAGCCGCTGTAACTTGTGTGAGTTTCCGCAGAAGCTCGGAAGAAGCTTTCAATTGTTGGAAGGCCGACATTGGGACGTTGGGACATGTGGAATAACGTGACCATCTCCTGACCGGAGTTTGTGGCAGAGATAGAGAGAGAGAGAGCGCGTCGTCGCCCAGGCCAGGTGTGCTCAGGTGGCACGACGAGGGGCGGGCTGCGCAGGGCAGATTCGCAGCTTACCCCGTTCCGTCTAGTGACCCACTCGCCAGCTTAGTTAGCGTCCAGCGCGGGTCTGGGGTAATAAACGGCCGCGTATTCCTTTGTATATGTATTACATATCATAGGTAATGTATAAGCGCAGCTGATGATGCTCAAACGGGCCTTTTTGATGAAGCATTGTGGAGGCATTGTGGAGGCATTGCGGCATTGCGGCATTGCGGCATTGATTGCACAGCCAGTTGCCTCCGAGATTGATGCCTTGTCATAGTTGTTGCTGTGTGAGGAGTGGAGATTTCAACTGAGCAGAAACTTACGAGGCAATTGTTGCTCCCCCATGACGTATGTCTCCGACAGCTTCAGGAACAGCTACGTTGATCCGACACATAAACAGCCTCATTTGGCCCCCCGAGAGCCGGAACGTTTCTCAGCCGAGAGGTAAGGCGAATTCAGGCGAGCTCGTTTTTCGCGAAGAATATTAGACGGTTATCGGCCATGCCAGATCCATTGGATACGTATTGTTTCGTCTGCCACTTTCAATGGCGGCTTGCAATGTACTTTGGTTTTTCCACCGTGGTCCGAAGTTGGTAGCAAGTATAACTCAATAGAAATGAGCAAGTTCTTGACGTTTCTTGGGGGCTGTAGATAGAGTTGTATTGATATAAAAGCAGCCACCCGCAGCTTCCCCGCTCTTGCTGCTTTGTCCTACCTCAACGTCTCACCCTCACATCACCACATTACCTACTACATTACACAGTACTTGTATCTCGACACCAACAACAACCCACGCAATAACAACAACACGCTGAGAAGCCATTGCTGCTCTGCCTCTAATCAAGCACGTTTCTGCAAGGTACGTACATCATCGCCAGCGGGGTGGTCACGATGGTCAGTAGCTTCCGTCCAGGACACTGCATCATTGGCCCAAGCTTGATCTGGTCACGCGAGGTCAACGGAGCAACTCATTGACTGATCTGCCGAAGTAATACCTCGCTGTTCCTGACTACATACAACTACCTTCTACACCCTCGTCGTTCCGAAGCTCAACTCTCATCCTTCACACCACTCAACTCAATCCCATCAACCAACAGTAAGCATCCTCCTTCCACCACTATGCCTCCCATCTCGCATGTCATTAGCACCCTCGTAACAGCCATTGTAACAGGGAGGTTGTGTATGACTCCAACATCACAAAATGTCCTCTCTGTCGTCACAATCAACCCCGAGCTCTCACATGTATCAAGCTGACCACCAGACAGTGACTCGCTCTCACAAGTTCACCGACCGCGACCACCAGGGTCTCATCGACGGCACTGCTGAAGCCGAGCAGCATCTCCCACGCTACTTCGCCAAAGCCGGCCATGCTGATACAGACCCAACAAAGACGAAGAAGAATGGCGGCGGAAAGGGCAACTGGTAAGCAATCTTCCCTTCCCTCTTTATCCTCCATCCTCGATTCCCATCGGGACTGAAGTTCATTTCCCGCATTACGTCAAGTCAGTGTTCAGGTCACTAATCACTCCGAAACATCAACAGGGGCCACCCCGGCGACGAAGTTGACGACAGAACCTACAATATGGTGAACCCACGCCGCCGAAGCAATTCGAGCACCCACATCACGAGGGACTTCAAGACCAAGTTCGAGACGATTGAGGCCGAACCTGTTTTTGAAGAAGAGCTCCACGGCCCCATGGGCGCAGAGCTCGATAAACAAAGCACAACCTCCAGCTCCAAGAGCGTTGAGGAGGAGGACTCCCACTCTCACAAGAATTAGTATCCCTGCCTCCGAAGAGGGCGGTTGGGATGACATAAGGTCTATGCTGCGAGTGTGACTGGAAAGTCTACACTCGTTGCCGCTCATTACCGGACATAGTTTTACCAGAGTGATCGACTGTTTCGATTTTCAAGGGCAAACTGTTACACCTCATGTATTATGTTTTCTCTGGGAATCACGTCTTCGACTGTGGGCTGCTGGTGGTACAGCTCCCATGGGATCGGGATCGAGCGGCGTCTCATCTGGTCTCTTTTCTTTCTTTCTTCATCTGGAGGGTATACTTCAATCCGTGTTATGAGGACCTAGGATGAATGAACGATGAATGAAACAAAATAGCAAAGAATAAATATACAATTCAATCCAGCCATACTATTTTTCTGTTGTATCATGGTGCGGCCGAGAACTGATGCGGAAGTGATAAGAACTTTTCAGATTCCATGTCATAGCAACCTAGACTAGAGTTAGACGAAAAGAGAGCAAAGACACTGGATTTTTTCTGTTACGAAATGTTGTAAGGGATTCCTGTTAAGTGGAAGGGCTTTTAACCAACAATTCCTCCCCAACTCTTCACTTATGGCCCTATAGAAATTTAACAATGGAGCAGGAAAAGAACAGGTGAACAAGTAATAGAATGCAGGTAGATGCCCAGAACACATTGGACTTGGTAGGATAACCTGTCACCCGTTGCATTATACTGAAATATGCTAGGCATGTCTCAGAATAGCATTTTCCATGTGTCGTTTGGCTGTCATATGTGAATTCCCTGGGCGGATCCAAGGTTGCGTAGGTGCAGTGGGTGGCATTTGGCTTGGCAATTGAAAAAAGGGAGCGAACTGAGCATTCAGTAGTAGATTGTAGAAACCCACGGAATATGGAACGGGCCAAGAGAACTTTAAAGCAAAAAACGCAGCGGCGGTGAGGTAAAAGTAAAAAATGTGCGCTGTCGTCGTCGACTCACGTTAACTCCGCGCGCTTGGCATAAACACCCCTGTCTGTTTTTGTCGAATCGAAAGCTCTCCGGCATCATTCTTCGCTGGCAACTCAACTCACTCAACATCAACATCACGGAGAGGAGCCACTTCAACCCATCGACGCGCTTCATCGCGCATCTTGCTAAGTGGACATTTCCTCCTGCCCACCATGTTCTCTCCCGAGGCATCTGCACTGAGCGCGCGCGGCTCCCTACGAAACCCCCGTCGTCGCCAGCGCAAAGACTCGGACGGCCCCCAGCAGCCTCGACGCAAGCGCAGCAAGCTCTCCAACGATACATTTCAGTTGACCAACGATGCGCATGCGCACGCACGCGTAAATGGAAATGGAAACGGAAAGGGCAGTCTGAAGATGAATGGCTATGCTCATCACCAAGAGGATAGCCCGCCCAACGCGACCATAGACATACCCGTCCGCGAGAAGAAGGAGCCACCGAAGCGCGGAGTGAAGAGTGATACGGCGCTGTATCTTGTGAGCTCGACTCCAGAGGTGTTGAGATGGTGATGTGCTGACGCATTCGTGGCAGACCAAGAACGAGAATTACACTGTCAAAAGACTTCCCAGTTTCCCAAGCAATCTCTTACGCGGCCCAGGTGCGTACATCTTGCTTCCGCCTAATTGTAGTACTGACTAACGGGTACAGTGCCTTTTCAAGCCTCTGCCTTGCCCTCCGCTGGTCTTGCGCTCGCCTTGACTTACAACAGCGCGATTCTTTGGGATTACACCACCGTGTCCGGTCCCTCGAAAGTCGTTACCCTACCTCTTCCATTCGGTCTCAAAGATTCAGAGTCACTCCCGCTGGGCGCAATCGTGCGAAACGGCCCCACAAATGAATATGGAATCCTCGCAGTCGCGCCCTCAAGCGGCAAAATCACATTTTGGGAGAACGTTGAGAGCGCGGAAGCCCGGAGCCACTTCCCGCAGCGACACAATGGAGTGGATGGTGCCGTGAAGCTGTATTCTGGAGAAACAATCGTTAAACTGGTGGATGTCAAACATGCCGGATATGTTCTTGTCTTCAGCAGCGGCAGGCTAGCACAGTTGACCTTGAGGGATCCCCAGGGACGACCCAGCATTTCTGTGGGCATGATGAATTCACCGAGTGCCTCGAATGGGAGCTTCTTCAGCTTCAAAGGACTTCTTGGTGGAGCTATCCGCAGGACGATTGTTTCCGTCCAAGCTCATGCCTCTGAGAGAGGACAAATGGATGTCATTTCCGCGACGGGAAACGGCCTATTTCAGCTCTGGGATTTGAACTTCACCGGACAACAACAGAACTTCAACCAGGAAATCGACGTACACGCCGAAATGCTCGCCGCCGTTCAGCAAGGCAGTGCACCGGAAACCCGAGCACAACAGGAGGTACACATCTTGGACTTTGCAATCATGAACAAGGAGAATGCTTCAGGAGCTTTCAGCCTGCTGGTACTCGTCGCCCTCTCTGGACGAAACCTCTTGGATTATTCTCTCCTAGAAGTGGACCTGTCAGACAACTGCGGCACGGTCAGCCGGGCCATACCAATCCGAACATTCCATCAGACTCAAATGCCCAAGGAAGCAACTGGCACCCTATTACTTCCTCTTCCAGGCCATACAGCCTTCGTGCAGTTTCCAGGTGCGATTTCCGTCGTATCCCTCGCCAAGCCAGAAGTGAGCCCGGAATCACAACTCCTTTCCGACTCTGGCGAACCGATTCTGCCTTTTCAAGACACTGTATATTTTAGGGAAGATCGGAATGTTCATGTCTGTGGACATGCGCTAGAGTACGTGGGGAAGAAAGACAAACTCGCCAGCATTCTCGTGTTCGTCCAAGACTTCGGTGTCGTCCAAATCACCGCGCAACCCCCAGCGAAGACTACGGAACTCATTGACAGGTGCAAGGTTACTGCCAAGAGCAAGTTATACCAGGCCACCTTCTTCAGCAAAGTTCCTGGTAATATCCTCGACTTCTCGATCAAGTCTCGATTCGCCTTTTCACAATCAGAAGTGGAATCTGCCGCAATAACCATCAGCCTAGCTACTATCAAATCCGAAATCGAGTTCTTCGAGAAGGTCCCGACTTCGATGGACGACCACATTGGCCAGCGAGCCTTTGCCCTGCGTTCACTCATCACACTCCTCCGTTTAGATTACCCGCCAATATCTCCAAAAATTGCATGGCGCTTGTTGTGGAATGCGGAAAAGCTCGCTGCTGCTTCCGAACTGTGGAAATGGTACCAAGCGAAGTTGCATGACAAGGAAGCTCGTCCGGAGGCCTACCCCGAGTCACTTCTTTTGAACGACATGGTCAAAGCTGTGTCTGACAAGTTCAAGACCAAGATTGACACGGCCTTGGGAGAAACGGATCCTGTGCGACAGTTCTTTTTGAGGGATCTTGGCTCTCTCGAAATTCTCCTGCTTTGGGCCTTCCAATACTTGCGACTGGTTTATTTAAAGGACGATTCCAAGACCAAACCTGCAGTTTTGCAGCGAATAAGCGAGGGGAATGACGTCTTTCTCATTGCACTGGAAACGGCTTTCGCGTTCCGAGAGGAGCACGTCGCATTCTACGGATTGGATCCCGACTCGATAGAGGGTGGCCTGCTCAAGCCCGGCCATGGCTATGACTTGTTACCTCACTTTTGGACCTCGACCCATAACATTGTAGCCAATCTTCGCAGCATCATCGACGTGGGACGAAAAGTTTCACTTGAGACTTACGAACAAAACGTCCAAGAAGAATTAGCACAAAAGGTTGCCAAGGACAATCCTCGATTGGTGAAATTAGGTTGCCAAACTACAATTGAGCGTTATCGATGGTGCCTCGAGCAGAGCGACGAGCAGAAAATCGAGGCAGGAAAGGCCCTGAGAGCAGAATTTGAGACCAAGGTCCGGCCCGACCATATCTACAAACTTGTGGGGATTGGGTTGGCTTACGAAGGCATGAATCTTGCGGAGTACTATCACGACATGCCCACATTGGTGCGCCTCATTTGGGACGAGACAACCTATCTGGAAGAGAACAGGGCTAGTACTCAAAGCAAGATGGAGTTGGCGGAAATCATGGTCAAGCTTAATAGAATTAGGGACCGTATTCACCGTTGCTTTGAAACTTATGGCGACGCATGGGCGGAAGCGTTCTACTCTCAGTACATCAACGAAAATCAATCGGGCCAGCTTTTGATGAATGAGCACCTCAATCAACCCGCTCTGACCAAGTTCTTGCGAGCCGATCCGTCCCGTGCCAGACTTCGGTGGATCAACGAAGTGAACGGCGAGAGGAATTACGATGGAGCTGCTGAGGCCCTACTCACCGCGTCGAAACAAGAAACAAACTCATGGTGCTTCAAAGTCGAGATGTCCATCGCGAAGCTGGCACTGTTGTGTAAGCATCAAGAAACTCCTAGTGACGAGTTGGAGCGAGCGCCAAAAGAAACGCCAAAGGAGTCGACATTAGCCGAGAACAAACTTCGTGCTGTCAAATGTCAACTGGAGTTCGCCAAGATTCAGGATCGCGTTTACGAGCGCTTGCTTCCCACAATTGCTGGAGCATTGGATAACGACTCGGCCGTGCAACTACTCATGGCTGAATTTGGACAGGGTCGCCTTACTGACCGACCGGGTCATCAACAGCTACTCCAGCAGGGGTTTGAAGAACTGATTCATAACCGCGTGTTGGACCCTGCGTTATTGGTCGATGTTCTTACCCTGATGACCTACGATGAAACGGTCCCGCCTACGGAGATCATACAGTCCAACGAGTTTGCCTTTGCACTGAAAGTCATATCACTTTCATATCGCACACTCCACAAGACTTCCCAGTCGAGCCTAGTGAAGCTCGTATGGAAGCGGCTGTTACTGAAGGACGATTGGGCGAGTATCAATGACACGAAAAATGTACCCGATGAGCAGCTGCAAGAAATGCTAGCACACACGACAGCGGGATGGACATGGAAAGCCTTTCAAAAGATGTTGGGTGAGTCGGCTGATAGGCATAGTGTTGAGACGAAGCTAACAAGATGTACAGAAGATGACAAGCTCAATAGACTGGTCGCACCACCTCCCAAAGTGGTCGATCTGGTTGGGGCTGGATGCACGCATGGCGAACTCTGTATCCGGTTTGCCTCTGAAGATATTCGAACCCGGATTATCGCAGACAATGTTGCAGACGACACTATGCTGCAAGACATGATCAAGAAACATAGACTAGAGGGCTGGTTTGTGGGAGCCTGCAACGCAGGCAGGAAGGCGTACGAAGAGGAGAAGAACCCAGGTCTTCACTCCGAGTCGCAAGTATTGGCCATTGAGGGCAACGAGTCGGACGATGTTTGTGGGGAGGAACCAGGACCGGAACAGAACAATGCACTTGTCATACCATCGGTCGAGGAGCAGAGTATGGTGGTGGTGGCTGTGGGTGAGGACGTGGAGATGCAGGATCGGTGAGCAGCACTTGGGGTAGTACATGGAAATAAAACGACGGAGAAGATGATACATCAGTCAACATGGGGGAGGCAAAGCATATGGGCATGGATGGCGTTTTGCAACACATGAGGCAGTAGATGCCTTGTTCATCTTTTTCCTTTATCATTATTTTTTGTTCAATGGACTCGGACTCGAAAGGTGTCATGATAGCATACTTGGGCGAACTCTTCTTGTACGAGTAAAGTATTATTATTAAGCTTGCAATGGGTGGAGCAATGGATGGAGAAATGGCAACGTGGAATTTTTAGTTCGGGCTAAATGTTAGCCGGAACGGTTATCGTGTATGCCCCAAGATTATGCTTGTGACAGATGTGATAGACATGAGATGGAAAATGGTTCGCTTTTCGGGGTGGTTTTTTTTCTTCCTGGAATAATTAATGAATAGGAGAAAAGGGCTTGGCCAACAAAGAGGCTGAAATAGCTAATTACGTACATGCCTCCTTTCCACTTGGACGTTTATAGCTTCCACCTACGTACCTCTGTCTGTCTGTCTGTCTGTCTGTCTGTCTCTCTCTGTCTCTCTGTCTCTCTGTCTCTCTGTCTCTCTCTTTACATATGTATGTACATGTTGCATACCTAATTGGCGGCCTCGGTTGGGAAAGTAAGTTTCTTGCAACGCGTCCTTCCCGGGTCCCACCTGGTCGAAATCATCTCGCCCATTTTCTACGGCGAACTATAACATGTTGTGAATTTTACATAGATTTTAGTGCCCCCGCCCCCCCGTCCCCCGTCCCGTGCACCAATATCCGGTTCACAGGGCAGATCATCTGGGCACTAGGGGACGGCCGGTGGCTGCAGCGTTGGAGATGACTGATAGGCTAACATGGTCAAGGCAATGTTGTCGTTATTTCTCGCAGCGCTAATGCGTATTCGTTGTAGTCGGGGGGTTGCGATAGGAAAGGCAGAACACATGGAGCGGACAGAGGCGGTGCTGAGTTGCCATGGCCGGGCCGAGAGAGGCAGGAAAAGTGGATGTATGTACAGACAGGAACATGCGAGGAGAGGTGCTGCTGTGTCGTGTCGCACTAGTGGCTATGGGGTGGGACCGCATGAAGAGGAGCGATAGGTATGCAGAGGCGAGTGTTATCTACTGTGCTGGTGTTGTGCTGTGCTGGGCTGTGATGTGCTGGTGCTGTGCTGTGCTAGGCTGTGATGTGTTGTGCTTTGCTCTGCTTTACTGTGCTTTGCTATGCTGTACAGTACTGAGCACGAAAACGAGGCGTCAAGGAGAAAGACGATCCATCGACTGATGGACAGATGGACACATGGACAGATGGACGGCGTTACAGGACTCGAAGTGCGGGCACTGAAACGAGCAAACCTTGAAGGCGAGTGAATTGGGTATCACGTGCATCCGTCGGAGGTTCCTTCCTGTTGAGGATGGGGCACTGTGTTAGGGCAGGTACAACGTACAAGGCAGGGAGAACCGTGGACATGGCCGCTGCCAGTCGACTAGACAGAAACAGCACAGAAGAGAGAGATGTCGCTACAACTCGACGACGGCACCACCATTGGACGACGCATGTACGCATGTACGCTGCTCTTTAATAATAATAATAATAATAATAAGCATAAGCATAAGCATAAGCAGAGAGAAGTCTAAATGGCGCGCCCTGCAGTCCATGGGAGTCCATGAGTGCAAGGGGTGGTGTGTGTGTCTATGTATGTACTGTTGTTATGTACTGTACACAGTAAAACGCCTGTTGCAGTGGGCTCGTGCGGGACACCTTGGCACCCCAGCCGCCCCTTCTTCTTCCAACGCCCAAACCGATCTGCCAATGCCCTCGTCCTCAACCTGACGACCGCACTCTCTCTCTCTCTCTCCTCTCCCACCCCGTCATTCTTCAACCCGCTCAGCGTCCCCGCCCCCGCCTCCAGCTCTGCATCGCTGCAGCTTCATCATTCTTCGCTCGGTCCTGGAACGCTTTGTCGCATCATCTAGCTCGCGACTCGCATAGTCCCCCAGTCCCCACTCACCGAACCGACTCACCGACGTCTGGAGACGGCTACGGCCTCTTCTCCCACACACACTGCCCAACCGCCATCACGATCCGACCTGCCTCCCGATACCCATTCTGACATAAATACCCTAATACCGCTGTAATGGCTACCGGCAGCACGTCGTCGAACGTGGTGGGCGTCCACTACCGCGTCGGCAAGAAGATTGGCGAGGGCTCCTTCGGCGTCATCTTTGAGGGCACCAACCTGCTCAATCAGCAGCAGGTCGCCATCAAGTTCGAGCCGCGCAAGAGCGACGCTCCTCAATTGCGCGACGAGTACCGCACGTACAAGATTTTGGTCGGATGCCGTGAGTTAACTTCCCCGTTCGTGTGGACAGAAGCCGTGTCACAGTTTTTTCTCCCATACGAGTCGTCGACAACAGACGGGTCAGGGAGACCTTTGTGGTGATGGCGAGCAGCATTTAGGTCGCGATGGGTTTATAGGGGAGTCGATGCCTGAGGAAGCACTTGATGTCCCCTTCGATTCTGCCCGAACCTCTGCTCTCACTCGCTGTCATAACATAACATACATGACCTGGGACGTGCATGGTGCCATTGCGCATTTTTCATGTCTTCCTTGCTGCTCTGTCCACATTCGCATTATCTGTATCTGATCATCAGCTAATGTTGTCGCAGCCGGTATCCCTAATGTTTACTACTTTGGTCAAGAAGGCCTGCATAACATCCTGGTTATCGACCTGCTCGGTCCCAGCTTAGAGGACCTGTTCGATCACTGTAACCGGAAGTTTACCATCAAGACCGTCGTCATGGTAGCGAAGCAGATGGTATGTCGTGATGCATATCTCGCAAAGTTGTCATCTAACACCACTTCCAGCTCTCACGGGTCCAGACAATCCACGAGAAGAATCTCATCTATCGAGACATCAAGCCCGACAACTTCCTCATTGGACGGCCGGGCTCCAAGTCCGCCAATGTAATTCACGTCGTTGATTTTGGCATGGCGAAGCAATACCGTGATCCCAAAACAAAACAACACATCCCATATAGGGAACGCAAGTCCCTATCAGGAACAGCGAGATACATGAGCATCAACACACATCTCGGGAGAGAACAGTCGCGGCGAGATGACTTGGAAGCACTTGGTCACGTCTTTATGTATTTCCTCCGAGGCGGTCTCCCTTGGCAGGGACTCAAGGCGGCTACCAACAAGCAGAAGTATGAGAAGATTGGAGAGAAGAAGCAGACCACACCCATCAAGGATCTGTGCGATTCATTCCCTGGTATGTAATATTTTTTATCCTTTGCACGTGACCACACACTTACACGTCGCAGAGGAGTTCAACAAGTACCTGAGCTACGTCAGAAACCTTGGTTTCGAGGATACCCCAGACTACGACTACCTTCGTGAGCTCTTCACCCAGGCATTGAAGAGCACTGGCGAGGTGGAAGACGGCGAATACGACTGGATGAAGCTGAACAACGGCAAGGGCTGGGAAGTCCTGAAGACACACCCATCTGCCGTCCACCAGCTCCAAAACACGGGCGTGCATCAAAACTCCTCGACTGCTGTCAACCTTCACGGTCAGCCACACGCGAGGCAACAAAAGGGCACGACACAATTTCCCATCGATCATCACCGTTTAAACCAGGATCTCCCAAAGCCCGGCGTATCACGTCCCCCAGGGAGAAGCCCAAGAGACTTGGGACCGCAGGGCAAATATGGTCACCCAGACGCCGGAAAGAGACAGAGCAAAGGCGAGTTACCACTACAAGAAGCCGCGTCCAACCAAGCGCAATTTCAACACAGCCAGCCGAATCTGACATCGAACCGCGCGGTCCCAACACCACGAGCCAACTCGGCTCCGCAGAGGCAGGAACCTGAGAAGCAGAGCTTCGGAAAGAAGCTCATGAACGTTCTATGCTGTGGCGGTGGCAGCCAATAGCGTGTTCATATCGTGGAGCTCTTTTCCTTTTGTTCGATTTTCCTGGTGTCATTCCGGAGTTCGGTTCCAAGCGAAGCTGCCCTTTTTGCTCTTGCTTCAGGGCTCGTCACCAAATGTTTCTCCCTGTACAGGTAGTTTGTAATGATCAATAGACGGGATCGTAAAATCTTCTCTTTCATTTTCTGAAAGTATGTTAGGTAATTTGCACGATAGCCTCACTCTGGAAGCCGCCTTCTTCACTTCTTCTCTCGTCTTGATCCCGTCGTCGTTGTAACGTGGGCTGGATATGGGATGTTTTTTTGGTCTGGAGTTTCTGGCGTCAAATCGATTTGAGACGTGTGAGCGCAAAACATAGCATAGGGAGCGGAGTGGTGGTGGTGGTGGTGGTTGGATTGGAGAAGATGGAAGAGAGTTGTGGGCTGTGTGTGTGTGTGGAGGGTGCCGGTGATGGAAGAGGTAGTTTTATCTCTCCATCTATTTCCTTTTTGGTCCGACGTAGGTATAGCGAGTGCAGTAGTACGTAGATTCTGGTGGTGGTGAGATAGGGTTTGCAAATAGAGAGATGAAAACTCAATCATGGTGCCACACTTGCTGTTAATGATCTACATCTCATTCATCCTCACCAGTAAGTTTCTGACCCGCAGGGTCCTTGCTTGGCATGGAGACGAAAGGATGGATAGATAGTTGCTGGAGACTTGACTGAGATGCATTCACGCCTGCACTTTGTGTATGAATATATAGAGATCATGAGTGACGATGATGGTAAAAGTTGATTTGTTCGATTACCGTAATCATCAATAGAAAGTCGAAGACTTCTTTAGGGCACTTTTTGCGTGCCCCGTCTTTGGTCAGGATGAACGCCGATGCTATGCAATAATGTAGACCCCAGCTCCCTGCTATCTCAGAACATTCCCCTTATTTCCCCTGAAGCGCAAAACAAGCTCTGAAGCTGATCGATCCCCATCTCACTTCCTGGCCCTCTTGTTGCTCTTCGTACTCGTCTGACTCAAGACACTCGCACTCCTCTTGTGTCCCGTCGACGTGGCCCTGGTACTCATGGCCTCGCTCGCCTGCCGCGTAGACTGCTGCATTTGCGATTCAACGTCTTCTCCCTCGGCATCTTCGTCTTCTTCCTCTTCGCCCTCTGCGTCGACATCTACGTCGCCATCCGCGTCGCCATCTGCATCCGCATCCGCATCCGCGTCATCGTCATCCTCTCCATTGCCCGAAGGGGACTCTCGTTCTTGCGAGTCCTGGATCTCGCGTCGTGTCCTGTTATCGTCGTCGTCATCGTCGTCGTCGCCTTGGATCTCGCTCATGCGCCGCGCTTTCATGGCTTCGAGGACGCGGCATTCGCCCTCTTCCTTCTCCCGGACTTTGCGCACATCCAGCAGCTTGCTGACTTTTGTGATGAGGGATTCAAAGGCATCGCCTACCCTGGCTGTGGGGATCGATATGATATCCGCGATGCCGAGCTGTGCGAGCGCCTGCCCGATCTTCTGCGTCTGCACGTTGGATTTCGCTTGCCGCATCTTGAGCAGTTTGTCCGCGCCAAAGGTAATGCCCGATGTGAGCCGTTCATGTGTCGAGACGTTGTAACGCAGCTCTGCGTTGGGGGAGAGGTGTCGGACGGGTGTTTGGATTGCGGGTTGTGCGAGGGATTGGCGACGATTGACGCCAGAGAGAGCACCGCCGTGGGATGTAGATGTGGGTGTGTTTGTGAGATGGTCTGCTGCTGATAGACTGAGTCTGCCAGGCCCAGCACCGCCGCCACCTCCACCACCGGCTGCACGCTTCTTACTCCTGTCTTGCTGGAATAGCTGCGAGAATAATTGCGCAAGAGCAGTAGATGATGTGAACGATGCCAAGCCTGCAGATACCTGTGTGTTTGGTACTGGAGCCTCGAGCCTGGAACGCAGTTCCTCGCGCTCAGCATCCAAACGGTTGGCGGCCATGTTGATGCGCTGGAGCTCCGCGAGCAGGAATTCTTCTTCTTTGACTTCGTCCATATTCCGGTTCATGAGGGCTGCGGCGAGATTCTTGCGGTTGCGCTCAAGAACGGGGTCGAATTTCGTGAGGATCTCGTAGGTTGCATATTGGTCCGCGTCCATTTGTACTTCGGGAATGCGTAGCTTCATGAGTTTGGCGGAGATGTCGTAGAAGCGTGCTTTGAGGTCTTCGACTGAGCGGCTCTTGGATGGGGCATATGGCATGGTTGCGAGCGGGTTTTCCATGTCGGGAACGTCTTGCGCGGTGGAGAGGTGTGAATTCGATGAAGGTTTGTATTCGTAGCGATCCCAGACCACGGGCCAGCGGTATGCAAAGTCTGAGATCATTTGAAAGAGGTAGTCTGTCTCTTCGCGGCTCCAGTCGTCGCTGCGAAGGTGCATGTTGTATTCTTCGTCGCTAAACGTGGGCATGTCGGGCTGCACGGCGTATCTGAGAAACTCGCCGCTATCTTCGATGTAGACATCTGTGTTCTCGCCGCTATTGGGTTCATCTATTGCTATGTCTTCGCCGGACTGTGCCGTGGGGAGAGAGGTCGGTTTGCGCCGCCAGTGCTTCAGGACGAGGCCGTCGCTACGGGCTTGGTTCGTGAAGGGCTGCAATACCCTGGATGCGGTGTTAGCATTTCTTCCTGAATCAACCTGGCTGTATGTAAATCATGTATGTACCATTTCTTCGCCGGCCCTGTGCTCTGCCTCTTTGCGCGGTACGATTTCTTCTCTTCATAGACCGCGACTGGGGGAGGTCGTTCGCCATATAGCGCTGCGACTTCACGCGCAACGCCCTCTGTCCAGACATCAGCCTTCCATTCCTCTCTAAAATATATATGCGCTGTGTGACTTGCGCGACGCAACGTACGTATTTTCTTTCCTGGCACTGCAGCTTTCGATCGTTTTGCGGCCGGTGCAGTTTTTGGGCCGTCGAAGCCGGGGAGACCGAGCATTTCGCGTACATCGCGGCCGGATGCCATGGCGACGTATTCCAGCGCCTCGAGAGGCGATGTGAGGGGTGCAGTAGAGGGGTGGACGATGGAACTACCGGGGTCGAGAAATGGACGTGTTCGCGACAACGATGCTGGTGGTGGACTTTGGGTCGCGATTGCGGAGGTTCGGGGGTCGCGTCTTGGCGCTACGTATATAATATTATTCGAAAGTGTCCGTACTCCGTACGGTAATGATCATGTGACTTGATCACGTGACCTGATCACGTGACCGCCTAGTGCTGAGTCGGCCTCAGCACTAGAAGTTACCCCTCACCTTGCCTCTGTACATACATTATCCACGAATCTGAATATACTTAAATCTTTACACTGTTTTTGCTTTTACTGTAATATATTACAAGATCCTATCTACTTACTACGTGCAGAGATAGCCTATTTAACACTAATTAGTAGTTAAATAAACTATAAATTAGCAAGAGTAGAAGATAGAGTTATACTAGGAGCGTAATTAGCGTACAGTCCTCTATTCTGTACCTACCTTAAAATAAGATAAAATAGAGTTGTACTAGGAGCGTAATTAGCGTACAGTCCCCTATTTCTATCCTATTCTAAAAGAGGAGATTACTTTATTTCTGTACGGAAGAGAAGGAGATAGTGTGCTAAACACACTTAACAATTTGCCATACAAATAAGGCAGCAACTAATAAACAAGATAGCAGATTTACCTTCCTTACCTTCCTACTCTAGGGAATAATCTACATCCTAAAACTAACCCTATGCAAACTAATCCTCTTAGCTAGAAGACTTATATAAAAAAATAGCTAGAATCCTTATAATTAGCATTAGAATACTAAGAAAGTGTACAGATTTAGAACACTAGAAAGATAAGATTAAGCTAGGGGAGGACACCTTAAAGGAGGAACTTAATAGATATGCTAGACTCCTCTTAGCAGAGTACTGTACGTTACTAACTAAGGGACGTGCTCTAGCTAGAAGCCTAAAGGATAACTTTAAAGGCTAGTAACTAACTTACTTTAAGGCTATTAACTGTGTAATCCGCAAAGCTTTTATAGATACTCTAAATACTAGAGGTCTATAGCTACTCCTAGGACCTCCTAACACTATAGGTAACAAACTATACAAAATTACTAGCAGAAAATACAGTAGTACAGAAAATCTAGAAGAGATACCTGCTCCTGCTCTCCCCTTCTAGCCAGGACCTTCGTATAAGGAGCCTACTAAGGCAGCACAGGCCTTACAACTACTCCCTCTAGGTCCTAGATTATCCTTACTTAGATAACCCTTATAAAGGCCCCTAAGGATTAAACTATTTAGTAAGTTTATATAAACTCTACGGACTCTATACTGCACAGTAGATAAAGAAAGATTTCTATTCTAAACCTATAGGGAGGATCTATAAAATGCGTACCTACTACTACGTCTATACCCTGCAAGGGCATTAGCTCTATATAAAACTATAAATCCTAAGACTAAGATAGACAAGCTTATCTAGTTCTAGAAGCTATAGGATAAGAGAAATAACTACACTAGAAGGCCGTATAATATCTTAGGGGATAAAGCAAAGTTATTTATAAGATTATGCACATCCTTAGATATTCCTAAGTTAATGTAGTAAGAAGTATTTCCTAACACCTTAGAGGACTGTGCAAGTACTTTCTACCTGCATAGTGTACATTAGGAATTTTTTTAAAGGTGCCCGTACCGCTATTAGCGCTAATAACACCCATTATCGCGCATTGTCGCCCTTAGGCTACGTTGTTACCCTAGTCGCCTAGGTTCCTAGGTTGTTTTAAAATCAGCGTGCTATTAGCGCCCTAGGCATAGTAACAGCTAGATAGGTAGCCCTAGGCGTTACATTAGGCGGGGAGGTGACTCCGGACGCGATATTAGTTTAATAGGTAGCCGTAGGCATAATACTAGGTAGGGAGGTAGCCCTAGGCATAGTATTAGTTAGAGAGGTGGCTTTAGTACACTAGACACACTAGGTGCGCAGTACTATGCCTTCTGCTTAACTAGCAGCGTAGGCAGGATCTTAGTTACATATGTACCTGTAGCTACTAAGGATACACAGGATATTACGTATGTAGAAACTAGCAAAGGCGCGTAATATATACTAACTATTCTAGCTTGTCAGCGTCCTTAAGGTAGGTGTTATATACAGGGCACGCCATGCGACATAGAAGCTATGTATACAAAGATTACAGTAAGTAACAGTAATTTATAGTGTTATATAAGGCACGCTATGCGACATAGAAACTATGTATATAAAGATTATAGTAAGTAATAGTAATTTATAGTGTTATAAGTGCTAGTTCTAGTAATACTATTATCCTGCTTGTATTACATGTTACTATTGCACTAGTTACTGCGTTTAACCTAACTATTTATGCATATACAGTTGCATCTAGTATAGATATTACAGTAGATTACTATAGGAATATTAGGTTTACAGTATAATATTCCCTAATCGTGCGTGCTAGTCTAGTTCTACTGTGCTTCCCTAAAATACTTATCTTGCGTTAATACACTTACTACTACCTGTTTACTCCCTACGCTACAGGCTAGAGCTACTATCTTTGCCCAGCTGCCCTTATGTAAGAACTAGTAACTCTGGTCCCTATTATTAGTATACTCGCCTACCTAGTCACCTACCTTTAACCCCTTATATTAGCTAATAGCAGACTTAGTAAACTTTTTCTAATCTGCTGCGCTGTTAGCAACGTTAAGCTCCTAGTCCTTAGTTTATCTATTGTGCTTACTCTTAAACAGAATAAGAACCTAGCAGAGGTTAGCTTATTTCCCTGTGTCGTATCATACTAATACGTACTAGCCTAGTAGCTGCATCCGCACTTAACGCAACAAGCGCTTCCTCTTTAATTAAGCGTGTCTAGTCTATATCCTCCGTATTACTGCTCTGCCTAACACTACTAGCGTAATTACTAGTTCCGCTATCGTGCAGTCCTCCGCCCGCATGCACAGGTTAGCTGCTCTGCTCTATAGTTAGCGTGTGTAGGCGCGCGTATAGATGGCCTACTATAGGCGCCTAGGAACTAGCCAGGCTAGGAGTAGTTACAGTAGTTGCGTTTAGATAGTCTACCGCGCCAGCCTAGTTAAGCGCAGCAGCAACATTACCTTAGCTATACTAACTTTTTATCTTAGGTAATATAAGCTCCTGTAAATTATCTAGGTCGTCTTTGTGCAGGTTATTATAGACTTCTAGGGCAGCTATTAGTTCTACTATCGCGTCTTAGACTATTATATCCTATAGGAGCTGTTAGATTACTTCTTATTATACGTAGCTTATCTGTTTCTACTCCTCTAATATTGCGCGGTGTAGAGCTATGTTACTGTTAATAGAGCTATCTTATAGTAAATCACAGTAGATATACGTACGTTCTACTTTCTCTACACTAAGTTTTGCAACCTTCCTTACGCTAGATTCCTATTTACTAATGCACATGTAAAGCACTGCGCTAAAGTACCCTACTATGTTTATAGTTGCACGCTTAAAGTAACCCTTACTTAGTTCTTCTCATGCAAGACCTAGTCTCCCTGCCCTAAAGAGACAGTTTGCCGCAAGCTTTACAAAAGGCTTTCTAAGGAAACGACCCTGTAACAGATGCTAATGCACGTTATTAGCGTCTTATTATGTAGTATTATAATTAGCAGCCGTACACGCTTACCTCTTTTAGATCTACCGCTAGGAACTAGAAGGTTAGTAGTAATAGTAGTACCTCTAGGACTATGTTGCGTATGCTAGGTTAATAGCACTTAGTTACTACGTGCCTTACACTATCTATTACCCTTAACCTAAACCTTAAGATTGAATTATACATCTACGTTATGTTAGTAGCTTCCCTATACCTATCTATTATTAGTTACCTTTTAAGCAGCCAGGTTACTAGGCAACTTTTCTATATGTTTCCTATCCTATAGCAATTGCTGCGTCCGCGCTGACAACTAGCTTTCCTTTATTAGAGTCTAGAGCTAATCTTTATAACGTTTAAAGAACAGGTATACCTTACACAGTTTAAACTTTTCCTCTCTTATTAGGAGTATAGCTACTAGGATACGGCAAGCTAGTTTAATTATCTTTGCGTAATATCTATGCACCTTTAACTTTGCCCTACGCAGTATGCGCTCCTATAGGTACTGTAAAGTTAGGTTAGTTTCTTTAGGCAAAAGGTTGTTATCTCCTAAACTGCTGCTATTATCTAGACTAGGTCTGGTTTAGTGCGCGTCTTTTAGGTAGAGGGCATGTGTAGTTTTGTTGTTAGCACCGCCTAAAGAAGATAGTACTATTGTCCGCCCTCCTGCCGTCTTACTAGCGCGTGGAGGCGACCCGCGGACTGCTCTAGCTGGCGCTAGTGCCTTAGTGTTTATTAGCTGCGTGCCCTATTTAATTAGCAATGGGGGCAATTACAGCTGGCAGTTAGCATACCTTTATAACAACTTCGCGAAATTAACTGTTAATATTATCTACATCCTCCTATTCGCTCCTATCTTCCTTAGACTTGCTACTAACTAATAATAGTGTAAGTAGTTTAAACGCAGATATATAAGGCTTCTTGCGTAGCGTTATTACAGTTCCTCTATCTGCATTAACCTGTTAATTAAGTCAGTGTTACGCAGATATCTTACACTTGCAAGTTAAAGATTTTACTGTGTTTTTGCTAGTTATAGTAAGCGCACTAACATACCCTCTTAGCTATACTAGCTATCTTTCTATTGCGTAGGTTACTAGTCTGTCTCTTTTCTATAACTGTGTTGCAGTAGTCTATTATACACAAATATCTAGCTTTACAGTTTATATAGTATAGTCTAAACTATTTAACAGTTATTATATAGGTAGGGTTAAGGGGGTAGGTGTTGCTCTTAGGGGGTTATATGTGTCCGTCGTGTTTAGGGTGTCTTACGCTAGCTAAAGCTAGTTACTAAACGTAGCAGTTTGCTGTAGTATATTATGTATTAGAATTCCTAGTCTAGGCAGCATACCTGTTGCTACCGCGCGTTGTTACCCTCTGTCCCCTCTGTAGCTGTTTTTTGCAGTGCCTTGCTGCTACGTTAGGTATCTATTCTCTTTCTAGTACTAGTTATCTAGTTTCTAGGTAGCTTAGTGCGGCATCCGCCACGTCTTGCTGCATATTATCTGCTATAGACCCCTTAGCAAGTATCGCAGGTCTGTCCGCCTTACTTATACAGAGGAGTCTCCCTACTAGACTATCCTCTTCCTCTTGTTTGTGTACTGCTGCTGTGCCCTTTGCTACCCCTTCCTCTAACGTTAGCCTAGCACTGCTCCCCAGCTCTATTACGCCCTCGCCTAGCACTCTGCCTCCCGTAGTCTATACTGCCCCCGCAATATCTAATAGCTTTATTATCTAGCGTCTGTATACTTAGTTATTATTATAGTTGCATTGCTAGGCTATAGCTATAGTATATATTCTTTGCTTATCTATATTTAAGTAGGAGAAGACGTCTAGAAACTTCTTTGCTATACAGCGCGTAATCTTGCCTATTTAGCCCTTACAGGATATTACTGCTAGACTCTATCCTAGTATGCTACAAGAGAACATAGCGCTTTTAATCTTGCAGTAGATTAGCTTATACTCTGCATTATATATATTTAGTGCGTCCTTTACGCAGTTAAGACGCTAGCGTCCTATATTACTAGGTGTTAGCATGTTAGCTGCTAGCATTATATTACTGCTTTTATAGGGAAATAGTGTGTTCTTGCGTAGCTTAGTACGTAGGTTAGTAGTTTTAGTTGTAATCGTATGCACGTAGCAACGTGTACAGTCTAGCCCTACTAGTATTATATAAGCGTTAAATATCCTACTGTGTTAAGGTTAGTCACAGTAACACACTGTAATCCAGGAACGCCCCCTTTACAGCACACGCGACTGCTAAAGATCTTGCTATATATATATTAGTTACTGTTATTTATTATAACTTGCAAACGCCCTATCTGCGTTACTATCCTACACAACTATCCAGGCTGTGTTAGCGTGTATGCATTAGACCTGCTCTTAATACGCGGTTATCTAAGGCCTTGCTATGTAGGTGTAGGTTACTGTAGTCTATTATAACATGCAGCTACCTGCTACTATATTATTCGTTGTTGTTAAATATCCTGCCACGTGCATATAGATTACTGTAGTTAGCCGTAACTAGCGGCTACTCTATTCTATAATACTCGCAATTATTAATAGTACTGCCGCGCGTATAGTAGTTACTATGCTTTACTGTAACCTGCAGCCACCCTCTGCTATATCATACCTAATTATTAAGGCCCTACCCTGCGTGTATTAGTTAATGTAAATTATTGTAACCTGTAGTTAACATCTGCCATACTATACATAATTATTAAGGTCCTAGCCCGCGTATATTAGTTACTGTAAATTATTATAACCTGTAGTTAGCATCTGCCGTACTACACACGATTGTTAAGGTCCTAGCCTACGTATATTAGTCACTATGAATTATTGTGACCTGTAGTTAGCATCTGCTATAATATACGCGATTGTTAAAGTCCTAGCCTGCGTGTATTAGTTACTGTAAATTATTGTGACCTATAGTTAGCATCTGCCACAATATACGCAATTATTAAAGTCCTAGCCTGCGTGTATTAGTTACTATAGGCCGCTGTACCCTGCTGTTACTTTCTACTGCACTATACACAGTCGCTAAGACACTACTATGCGTGTGCCAGGCACTGCTAATTATTGTAACCAGCGTATATCCCCTATTATCCTATATACTATATAATTATTAAGGCCCTGCCCTGCGTGTGTTAGTTACTATAAGTTACTGTGACATGCATTACCTTCTACCGCACTATACACAATTATTAAGGCCCTGCCCTGCGTACGTTAGGCAGTGTGAATTATTATAACTTACAGTTAACCTCTGCTGTAGTGCCCTAGGCAACAGTCTATACTAACGCTAGCGTGTATTAAGTGTGTATGCACTGGCCTTACTTTCCCTATATAGTTATTAGTTTCCTTACCTTATCTAGGTACGTAGCTTGCTAGCTGTGTGTGCGCTGGTTTAATGTAGGTGTTAGGGTAGCTACACCTACTGTTATCTACTAACAAGATCTTCCGCTAACGCAGTGCTATCTTTTAGGCCGTGTTTAAGTAGTTCCCTTTATACTTTTAACTATATTTATAATTACACTATTCCCGTGTACTGCTAGTATATTATATAATATTATTTTGTGTTTACTATCATAGCATCTAAGCGCTGACACACGCAAACACACGTTAAACTAATAGACGCCTTATGCCTCGCCTTGCTATTCTATATCGTCTCTATTCTAGCACGTATGTGCAACTTCCTACTTATGCCTACTCTCTACGTGCCTAGCTTTGTCCTTATCATTTTGCATCGCGGAGACCGTGTTGTTTAGTAGGGTTTTAAACTTTTAGTTTGTTATAATGCTGCTATCTACTATTAAGCAGGTGTTGTAATATTATTGCACGTAGAGGGTGTCTTTAAGCTGGCTATATTAGTGTGGCCGCGCCTTAAACTGCTTTACTTTGTCTAACCAGGCGTGCAGGTCTACTACTATGACATAGTTTGCACTAGTTATATTAACACCTTCTGCTAACACATTAACAGTACACACGAAATATTAAGTATTAGACGTTAACGTGTTAAAGACGTTAATATACTCTGTGCGTATCCGCTAGTTTATCCTAGCATGTATTATCGTAGCTACTTGCTTCTTAATCTCCGCTGTATCCTTAGGCTTGCTATAGGCATAGTTAAACCGCCTTGCTAGTCCCTACTATTATTAGCTAGATTATACCTTATGCAGTTTCACTGTATGTTACTATAAACTTACAATCGCGTATAAGTATGCAATTACTAGCAGGTTTACGCCTATTAGGCACTTATTCCTAGCGCCCTCTAAGCGCTTGGCTGTCTTCTTAGTGCTCTCTATGTTGTTGATGTCGCGCATAAGCCACTCCTATTTCTTATCTCCTTTAATAATCTTGTTAAACTAATTATACAGGGGCAATTTACTAGGGTTGTCTAACTAATGCTTAATATTATTTACGCAGAGGCTCTTCTGTCTAGTAGTGCCTCTTAACTATCTTACTAGTCTAGGCGTTATACTAGCCAGCATAACTTCGTAGAAACCAGAGCATAACGCTTAAGATTTCTTTTAGGGAGCTAGTCTGCCTAAAGGTTTAGCAGCCTACTTCTTATACGCTGCGCAGTATAGTGCGTCCCAGTCCCTTTTAATAGCCTCCTTTAGGGTTGCTAGTTCCTAAACGTCCTTACTATTATACGTAATAGGCACATCGCGGCTGTTAACAGTAATATTTGCAGTAACTAGTAATAGCTTCCCGTCTAGGCGTTTTATATCTTCGTCCCTCTTAATAACAAACGTCTTAATAATCTCTGCTATTTTCTAGGTAAATAACACAAAAGTAGGCTGCCGTGTAATTACGTCTACGGACTTATCCTTTCCTACTACTTATAAGGTTAACTTGTACTCCTTAAGGAATTGCGTATATAGAGGTAGGGTAGCCTTATTCCTAGTTAACTCTGTCTCCTCTAGAGTGTTATTGTTTGCCTATGCAGTTATAAATCTAAGGCACTTAGTTCGTGTCTCTTTATCTAGGACCACCTCTCCTGCGTCTGCTTCGTACCCGTCAGCCTAAGACTCCTTAGAGACAAGAAGTCTAAGGTAGTTAGCTAGGGTGTATAGTCCATTCTCGCGGATTATGCTACTTAGCATCTAGTAGTAAAATCAGCTCCTGTCTGCTTTTTATTTACGGTCTTATATCCCTACTATAGCTATTAGGGTGCTGTTCTCCTTCTGGTAGTTATAGGCCTCGTCCTAGATAAACAGCAAATAGTCTAGCAGAGGTTCTAAGGTAATTATATCTGCGATATAGCTGCTGTCTAACCTAATAGCCTGTCGTTTATATACGTAGTAGCGTATGCAGTTCTACATAACTTAGGGTGTTATAAGCACGATATATTATTTTGCAATAAGGCTTACGCGTTTACGTGTTACATCCCTAGGGGGGAGGGTTAGAAGGCCTATTAGCTTTATTTTAGTCGTCGCGTAGCCGCTTACTAGTATTAACTCTTCCTTTTCCTACTGCTTAAAGTGTTTGTAGAAATCTAGCAGTCTGCAGAGCCGCTTTATATTGCCTTTGTTTGTCTTCCTTGCAAATAGGTGCGTCTAATCCTAGGGCTTTCTAAGCGTGTTGTTGGCTTTAGTGTCCTTAATTGCCAGATTTTGCACATAGGCACGCTAGGCTCATTTATTCGCGAGTGCGAGTATATCGTTATAGTCTATTTGGATTTAGATTAGCATAAATTTGTTAGTCAGGAGTAGAGCATTAGTAAAGAAGTTTTTAAGGCATTTTACCTACTCTCTTCCCGTCTAGGCGAGCACGCATAGGAATGCGGCGCCGCTCTCCATCGCTATCTTTAATAGGTGTATAGGGCTGCTCTAAGAGCAAGGGCATAGTAATAGCAATAATACCTGTAATAGACACGGGTTATTCTCTGTAGCGTAGTCCTTAGGGTAGTGTTTACCCTTGCGACGTTCTTCCCTAGAAAGCTCTACGGCTTGCTGTAGGCAAACAATCTAGTATTCCAGGATCGCAAGGCCTACAGCTAGGTAGGTTTTACCTATACCTATAGATAAACTATCTACGCCTCCGCCTAATGCTATGCTCTAGAATAGCATTTCAGATAGGCTTAGCTACTAGTGCGCGAATAGCCCTGCGCCTGGTGCAAGCTTCTACGTAGCTAGGAAGGGTATAAGATTATATAATGTAGTAAGCGCGTTAAAGTCTAGATTAAAGAGTCTAACGGCCTGTCTGTAGTTAGGGTCTAATATGCAAGAGGCTACTGCGGCAACGTCTTTTGTAATTTCCGCGTTTAACCTAGCATTACATTAGTTCTATAATTACTATAATTAGAGCAGTTTTGCTGTAGCGTACCTGCGCATTGCTTCTAGCTCTGCGTCTGCGTTCCTCTTAGTAATGTTGTTATCCTAACCTTTGGCCTAGTCCTGCTAAGTTGCTATCTAGAGCACTATGCGCTGCGTCTCCTTATCTAATTCCTGCTTACGTGCTAGTGCAGCGGCGTTGTCGCGCTCCTCTTAGGATTAGACAACTAGTAGGCTAGGTAGGGTTAGTATATCTGCACACTACTTAGTTAGCGCGTTTACGTTAAGACACATTAGTATGTACGCCTTACTAGTAGACTTAGGCAGTAGGTCGCAGCTAGGTAACGTCTTTAGGGTGTCTATGTACTAAGTTATTAGTAGGTTTACAGTAGATTATAGTAATATCTGCGCCTTACTAGTAGATTTAGGCAATTTGCTGCAACGGGTAGGTGTCTTTAGGGTATCTGCGTTACATTATTAGCGGTTTTATAGTGTATTATATTAGTATATGCGCCTTACCTGCAGATATAGGAGGTAGGGTATAGGGTAGGGGTACTAGTACCTTGCCCGTTGCGGGTGTCTTTAGCAGGTCTGTACAGCGCGTTGTTAATAGATTTACAGTAGATTACAGTAATATATGCGCCTTACCTACAGGTTTAGGGGTAGGGCTGCGAGGGGGCGTCTCTGCCTTACCTAGACTAGTTAGGCCCTGTGTAGTTAGGTTGTCTGTGCACGCGTAGTTAGTAGATTTACAGTAGATTATAGTAATATATGCGCCTTACCTAGGAGCTCAGGGTGTAGTTCGCGTAAGATTATCTCCCTCTTAGCTACGTCCCCCTTGCGAACTGCGTCGCAGAACTGCCTAAAAGCGTTATCTATATATCTAGTTAGCGCGTAGAATCTACTATTATAGTCTATACTACCTTCTTTAGTAACTAGATAGTATATAATTACAAAGTTCTATTACTATTTATTAGTAAGATATGCGTCGCGCCCTGCGTTAGCCAGCGTCTTATCTATCACGACTTTAATAGGGAGTAGTGTAGTTACGTCCTACACATCGTATTAATCTAGCTGCAAATCCTTACTAACTTAGCGCATAGTAAGCATACTACTGTTAACCTTACAGCAAAAGGCGTTAAAGTCCAAGCTGCTGTGTTTTATCTTGCCCTGCATACGACGGCTGACAATATCCTTATACTTTACCTTAACTACGGAGGACACCCTTAGCGAGAAGAGTTGGTACCTGTTTAGCAAGACGAAGAAGTTCATCCGCGTTAATAAGAACAGTAGGGCTGTTAACGGTAAGGGCTCAGCAGATGTGCTAAAGAGACTTAGGCGAGACATTGCTGTCGCCCCAGCGCTCCTGTTTGAAGCAGTAGAGCCCCGTCTAGTTATTCTTAGCGGTGTTATTAGAGTTAAAGCACAACCTATATCTTCTAGCTTTATAAAACTAGTACGCAGCTTTAAGCCCTTGTTTGCAAAGGTCTATAGCCCGTTAAGTACGGCGTCTCTCTAGTTATCTAGGGTAGCATTAAAACAGGGTTTAAACGTTTAATTATTAGCAAGCTTGTCTAATACCCTTTTTTTTGCTGCCTTAAACTCGCTACTATTTATATTATAGGTTGCCTAGTCTAGTAGTGTTAGCTCTTTCTGTGCGTTGTTAGTAAGATATAATGTCATGCTTAACACAACGTTGTTAGACCTAAATCCCTATCTTAGCGTCTTTATCAGCATATTGCCTTTTAGGTAGGCAGCCGCCTTCTTTGCAAACTACTCTAGGGTCCTAGGTTTTAATAGCGTAGCTTTATTATCGTCGCTTAAGTCGTCACTGTCCTTAGTATTCTGCCTCCTCTGCTTCTTAGAGGGACGTGCTATTGTGCTGGAGCTGCTGCTAGTTTAATTTGCCTGGTTAACGCGTTAATATATAATGCACCTAGTTTAGCATGTTAGGGTATACAGACCTATTATATTCTAGTATTAGGGTTAGCAGCGTAGTCCTATTACGCGGTTACTCTATCGCAAGTAGGTAGTTAGTTAAGTGTGTAAAGTTAATAAGGTAAGGTAGAGTAAGAATAGTAGCAGCAGTTAAGTTAGGTAGAGTAGAGTATGTAAGGTAAAAGAGGTTAGGTGTACGGCGGGTAGGGGAGGCGGTTCTTTTAAGCCTAATAGTAAAGCAACGTCTTAGTAGCGCTAGGGCCGTACAGTTGTTATATATATCTTTAGGGAGCTGCTATAGGAAGTACTTTATAGTAGAGGTGTATATAGGCGAGAGTGTTAGGCATTACTAGCTGTATATATTACCCGCGGTGTGTGCGCTGTTGCAGACTTACTATAGATGTTACCCTAAGGTAAGCCTATCGTTAGCTATAGGGGTCTATAATGTATATTAGTAGCAGTAGGTATTTATGCAGGTGCGTTGTTGCAGACTTACGACAGATCTTACTTTGCAGTAAGGATATTAAGGACTATAAGTGTCTGTAGTGTGTATTCGCCGTTGCAGATTTACAGTAAGTCTACCTTACTAAGCAATTTACCTTACCGCGCAAGTGTTAATAACTACGGGTAAGTCTGCGGGTATATTAGTTACAGTATGTAGTAGTGCATACGCGTTATTGCGGGCTTACTATAGGTAGACTTACAGTAGATAGACTTACTATAGATAGACTTACTGTAGATAGACTTACTGTGCGTAGACTTACTATAGATAGACTTACTGTAGATAGACTTACTGTAGATAGACTTACTGTGCGTAGACTTACTGTAGATAGACTTACTATAGATAGACTTACTGTGCGTAGACTTACTATAGATAGACTTACTGTAGATAGACTTACTATGCGTGTTATCTTGTTAGGTGTATATTAATCACTACGAGTGTTAGCTAACAGGGGACGGGGGCAGAGACGCGGGGGCTAGGAGAGGGCGGTATAGTAAGAGACGTAGGGTACGTATAGAACCTTAGCGTGTAGTAACTACTGTACGTAGGTCGTATTATAGTTAAGTATAGTAAAGGGCTGCGTAGGGCAGTAGATCTAGTTTATAGTTATATACACTACGCGGTTAGTTACGTCCTTACTATAGGAAGGTTATTCTATAGTACTGTACTATTGCGAGTATAAGTTATAATATTTAGGTAGTAGGTACTGCTACCTCTCTCGCTTCTTCTACGCGTACGTATGCATTAATTTCCTTAGACACAGCCTAGCTATACACAGACTAGTAATTAGCAAAGTTAACAACTGTGTTAGTCCTAGCGGTCGTATCTATTCTTGCATATGCGTTAACTTTAAATGTAGATTACTAAGACTTTATACTACCTACAGATATAGCTACTACTATATACGCGGCTGTTATATACCCTGCTAGACAGCATAGGTTACTGTAATCTACTATAGCCCGTAAACACTTATGTTATATAATAAAGGCTCTATCCTATTACTATATGTTACTATACTTATTCTACACTATAAACACCTACGCTGTTAAATGTCTCTAGTTTGTCTATTTGCGCAATCCTACAGCGGATTCTTTGTGTACAGTCTAGTGTGCTAATTACAGTTCCTAGGGCCCTTATGTAGAGGTAAATCTAGCTTAGGTTAATGCCCTACTATCTTCCTGTACTAGTCACGACGATAATGCGTTATAATCCGCTACTTACCTCTACCTAGTATGCGCCCTACTCCCTAACTGTTTACCTCTTTACATTTAACAACGATGGCGTCTTGCAGAACCTTAACAACGCTACCCTGCTTTCTAGCTAAGTTCCCCTATACAGGACCTAGGTTAGACGATGCTTTAAGTATAAGTACACTAGCCTGTATATTCTCGTTTAGTTAGTGTTAAAGGCTTATAGTTAATATAGTTCCTCTAATCCTGCTATCTATTTAGATAGCCCCTAATCTAGGCCACCCTAGAAAGGGAGCAGAATTTGCACCAAGCCTCGCAAAGCATAAAGGCAGTCCTCTTACTAGTGTTAATTGTGTTGTAGACATTATCTAGTCTTAAGGCATAATCTAGCAAGCTACTGCTTTCTTGCTTAATGTGCTCTCTAATAATCTTCCTAAAGAAGGCTACCTCTAAACTAAACCCTTAGAGATAAACTACCTAAACGCACCGCAAGTCGCAGACGCCACTCTTAGCAGCAAAATGTTTTCGCATTATAATAGGGCCCGCGTTACCTAGCTTTGCAAGAACGCTAGTCTCCTTACCTAGACGCATTGCAAGTTACAGACGCTATACTTAGTAATAAAGTATTTTTACATTATAATAGGGCCCGCGTTGCCTAGCGTTGCGAGAGCGCTAGTCTCCTTACCTAAACGCACTGCAAGTTGCAGATGCTACTCTTAGCAACAAAATGTTTTTACATTATAACAGGGCCCACGTTACCTAGCTTTGCAAGAACGCTAGTCTCCTTACCCGCGCGCTAGGGCACACAGAGGACCCTAAGCAGGAGAGACGCCGCACTAAGCAGAAGAAGGCGCGCTAAGACAAGGCTAGGGCTAATAGAAGGAGGCTAGAGTAGTATATATTAGTATTGTTCTATAGGAATTAACAGTTTCTCTGTTAAGTGCTAAATACCCTGCGGGTGTGGTTAAATATTCACGAGCCCTCCTACATGCCTCGTCTAACCTAAAACTCCTGTTTAACGCCTAGAGAAGTGCTCTACTTCTTCTAGTGCCGCTTGTATACTCTGCCTGTTTAAGTAGGCAAGATACAGATTATTATTAACCTGCCCGCAGATATCTCTGTGTTTAATAGGCCCTAATTAACCTCTTAGATCTGTCTACAATAAGGAGCCTTTATCACATACGTCAGTAGTAAGGCTTACAAGTAGTAGCATACATTTAACGCCCCCTTTAGAAGGGGGGGCTAGATTACTATGCTGCTAGGGGACGACTTTATACTGTTTGTACGACACTAATAACCCGCTAGCGTTAAAAAGGTTGCAAGTAGCAACTATAGGACTAAGTTAGCTAGGGCTGTAAACTAAACACTAACAGGGTAGGATTATAGTATAAGCTTACAAACAACGTAGCAGTTATTAGACAGCATTTTAGAGGCGTTATTTAGGCAGTAAACAGACCTAGGTAGTACTTAACAGTGCCTACGTAGTAAATTAACAAGGTGACGTTAAAATACACGATAACTAACTTGTAGATAGCCCTACCCCTTGTTGCCTCCTATTCAAGGACTAATCTGCCTATTTAGGCCTAACCTACCTTACTTATGCTAGGTTATGCGGTATACATACTTTGTACGTTATAGCCTAGAGCAAGCTGCGCAGAGCGTGCTTAGTAATTACACTGTGCCTAAACTAGGCTTGCACTGTAGTTAAGCTAAGACGACCTTATAATTACGCTAAGGCTGCGCTAAGGCTCTATTAACGTAGGACTAGGTTTTTACTATAAGTATACTAAGACTGCACTAAGACTGCAACGTAGTCGCGATAATTTTTCACTGTAATTATATTAAGACTGCACTAAGTCCGCACTGTGGCCGCAATAGTTTTTTATTATAATTACATTAAGACTGCACTAAGTCCGCACTGTAGCCGCGATAGTTTTTCACTATAATTACATTAAGACTGCACTAAGTCTACACTATAGCCGCAATAGTTTTTTATTATAATTATATTAAGACTACACCAAGTCTACACTATAGCTGCAATAGTTTTTTACTATAATTGCATTAAGACTGCACTAAGTCTATACTGTAGCCGCAATAGTTTTTCACTATAATTATATTAAGACTGCACTGAGTCCGCACTGTAGCCGTAATAGTTTTTTACTATAATTACATTAAGACTGCACTAAGTCTGTACTGTAGCTGTAATAGTTTTTCATTATAATTGCATTAAGACTGCACTAAGTCCGCACTGTAGCCGCGATAGTTTTTTATTATAATTGCATTAAGACTGCACTAAGTCTACACTGTGGCCGTAATAGTTTTTCACTATAATTGCACTAAGACTGCACTAAGGCTATACTAGGATTACACTAAAATTTGCGATAGTTTTTACTATAGACTTGCATTAGGACTGCGACGTACGCTATAATTACATTAGGAACATAAAGGGGTATAGTTATTAGTTAATATACGTATGTGCCTTACTCTTATTTTAACACTAGCTAGCAGTGCAGTGTCTAGATAGAGTTTACGCGCTATATAATTACAGGTAACCCTACTCTGTACATATCTTACAGGGTTAGCAACGGTTAATAACTACGTTCTTATAAATAGGCAGGATAGTTGTCTACTACGCACTTATAGCCTTGCTTAGGGTACTAGAGTGCCGTCCGCTACCCTAGCATATTCTACTAAGGATCTATATGTCCCCTCCTCTAGGTTTTAATTAACCTTTCACACGGGCTACCTATGCAAGGATCTACTATATAGTACTTACTACAGCTAAGGTTCTGCTTCCTACGCCTTCTAGCGTAACCTTATGCGATATTAGTTTAGATAGGCAGGGCCCCTATTAGTAAGTTACTATAAGACTATCCTATAACTACACTGTAGTTGCACTATACTGCATATTTAATCATGCCGCCTACTATGCGTTATTAGCTATACAACATAGGTAGTTGCGTAGGGACGTTACTGCATGCACGTATGTGCTTAGGCACGTAGGGATGCTCTATTACTATACGCTAAGGGAGAATACAAGGACAGGTGTAATATATATTAACTATTAGCGCAGGTACCTAAGTCTACTATATCTGCAGACGGCTAACTCCGCGCTGTCTATGTCTAATCTAACTAGTAACCTAACATAGGCAGCGCTACTAACTTTAATAATATTAATTAAGTGTGTAATAGCGTTAGCTGTTCCTCTGCTAGTAGTCTGGCTATAACCTTATACAGTATAGTTAGTATTCGCAAGTAAGGGATGCACGTAGTACCCGCAGTTTATTACTTATGTATAGTGTAGTTAACCTAGCATTATGTAGTTAACGCACTAGCTATATCTAGTGCGGCCCTTAAGGCGTCTATTACGTTGTCTTTAGCCCTGCGTTTATTTTCCCTTATAATTGCCTAGTTGCAAATAATAGCTTGCAGGTCAGCAATCTCCTTATCGCGCTTAGTAATTTTACAAATCAGCTTCTTAAAGCGGCCCTAGTGTCGCTAGGCAGCAGTAGTCGCCTCCTGCATAAGAGACTAGAAGTCACGCTCTACCTTATAGAGCTCGTGTTCTGTCTGCTTAATAGTCGCCCTTAACGCGGATTATTATGCTTTGCTTAACTTAATATTAAGGGTGACGTCGTGCTATTCAGCGTACTTGTTAATCGCAGTTGTAGTAATATCGTGTTAGAGCGTCTTTATCCAATCCTAGAGCTCCTCTACTATAGGTTGGCCTCCGTCTTTGTACACTAGTATAGAGTAGATACTTGCCAGGAGGTCCCTTAGTTAAGCCAGCTTATTCTTATTATATCCTAAAGCCGTCTATTATCTTATGCTATTAAGTAGAATTAAACTAAGCTAGTTGTTGCTAGTTCTAGTTATAACTACATAGTAATGCATCGTCAGCGCATAGCAGTTTATAAGTACGCCTAACTAGAATATTACTATTTGTAATAGGGCGTAGCATTAGCTAGGTAGTCGCAATATTGCTGTTAGCAGCAGCCAGCACACCTAAGACTAAGGCAGCGTATAAAGGACATAGCGTGTAGGTTAATGCAGTATCCCTACTGCTAGCCAAGTTAACAAGCTTAAGCTTGTTATCTGCGACTGTATAGAGGTTTATAGTTGCAATATTACTATTACTTGCCAGGTTAATAAGGTCGTTGCCTAAGACTATATAATGTAAGTAAGACTATAGGGCAGAGGCATATTGCTCCTTTTCTTACTAATACTCTTAGACTATAGGGAATACTTATAAGTTGCTATTATTGCTATACTTATTAGATGCGCTTAGCACTAGGCAATTAATAGTAGGGAAAGGTCTATAGAGTTATAGGGGTGAATTTCTTATATGCGGACTATTCTACAGGAGGTAAAGGTAGGAAACGCTAGTATACGTGACGGCTTAGCTTAGACAGCGCGTGCTGCCTGCTAGGTAACAAGTAAGTTAAAAAGGGGTCCCTATTGCGGAGTAGTTAACTAACGCGTCTAGAGTAAGCTACACAGACTTACTATAAGGCGCAATAGTCTACCCTATAGAGCTAGTTAAAACTAGCAGATAACTGTGTAGGAGTAGCTGTATTTACTTCGCTATATAATTGCGGGAGCGTCTCTATCGCCAGCTTACGTGCTGTTATAGTACTATAAGGCGGTTTATAGTTAAAGGTAAGGGTAAAGGTAGGGTTAACGTTAACATTAACAGTAGGGTTAGAGTTAGCATTAATGTTGGATTTAGGGTTGGAGTTAAAGTTAAAGGTGAAATTAGCGTTGACGTTGAAGTTAAAGCTAAAGTTGAAGTTAGAGTTAACGTTAAAGTTGAAGCTAAAGTTAACGTTAAAGTTGAAGCTGAAGTTAAAGTTGGAGTTAACGTTAAAGTTAAAGCTAAAGTTAACGTTAAAGTTGAAGTTAAAACTAGTGCTGTTACTATAGAGTAGATGTAAGGGTAGGAGTTAAAGTAGCAACTATAAGTAAAAGAGAGAGCACGCGCCTTTGTGTTTCTTCGTGCAGGACCCCCCGCCCCTTACTAGATAAAGGACACTAGGGCACCTTTTCTAGATATACTATAGACTTAGTAACCTGTCTAGTCCCTAATAATTAATTACATAATACTTTCCCCCGCAGTTACAACGCTTAACCTACCCCCTACTGCCAGGCAAATAAACTTATCTAACTACTCTATTAGATGTGTACTAATAGAACACCCCTATAGGAACGCTAGCTTATGTATTATTAGTGCAGGGCTCCCTTAGGACAGTAACATAGCTCTTAGTGCAGCCTCTCAGCTATTCCGTGGCCTTAGCAGATAGATCTAATTAGGCTTGCCAGCAACTATGCCTGCTTTAACACTCTATTACTGTAAACTACTATAAGGAATTGCTACTATAGGCACTACTACTAACTACACGCATGTGCTATTAGCGCTAATAAGCCTATTACTGTGCATTACTGTAAGGAATTGCTGCTATAGGCACTACTACAAACTACACGCGCATGCTACTGCCGCCAGCAAGTCTATTACTGTAGGTTACTGTAAGAAACCCTGCTGTAGACACTACTACTTACTACACCCGCGTGCTACTGCCGCCAGCAAGTCTATTACTGTAGGTTACTGTAAGAAACCCTGCCGTAGACACTACTACTTACTACACCTGCGTGCTACTGCCGCTAGCGAGTCTATTACTGTAGGTCACTGTAAGAAACCCTGCCGTAGACACTACTACTTACTACACCCGCGTGCTACTGCCGCTAGCAAGTCTATTACTGTAGGTTACTGTAAGAAACCCTGCCGTAGACACTACTACTTACTACACCTGCGTACTACTGCCGCTAGCAAGTCTATTACTATAGGTTACTGTAAGAAACCCTGCCGTAGACACTACTACTTACTACACCCGCGTGCTACTGCCGCTAGC
>MU005770.1:15401-29688 GCA_010093715.1 Pleomassaria siparia CBS 279.74 | reverse complement strand
AGTCTATTACTATAGGTTACTGTAAGAAACCCTGCCGTAGACACTACTACTTACTACACCCGCGTGCTACTGCCGCTAGCAAGTCTATTACTATAAGTTACTGTAAGAAAATCCTTAAGATCTAATAGTTTATATAGTACGTACACATACTCCAACAGACTATATCTAGACTGTCTCTTAGCGTCTATCCCTAGGGGTATAGCACTACTATTAGTGTCCGTTAGGATATTATTATCTACCCCTTAGGGGTAGGAGTATTAGATTTAATTTATTAGCGTTATATCCTATTACCTAAATTAGTACTATATAGTGTGCAACGTGTAAATCTAACCTCTGTAGAACACCTTTTCTTATTATATTGCGTGTATATTGCGTATATATTAATTTCTTATTATCGCATATTACTAGGGTTATATTATACGCTCCTCTGCCTATTAGAATGCCTGCTACTAGTATTAGTCAGCGTACTTAGCATGCTTAGAGGCCGCTTAAGGTTAGAGTTAATCCGCCTTAATCCTCTTAGCGTATATCCCTACCTTAAGCCTCTCAGCGTATATCAAAACAGCAGCGCAGAAACAGAAAGGGCAAGGCCCCTTATACGCGTACGCTACGCGATACCTTTAAGGCTACTTAGCCTGCAGTTAACGCCTAACTAGAGTCCCTATTTATACTAGAGGAAGGAGATAATAGGGACAACGCCAGGGATATCAACGCAGAGGACCCAAATCTAGAGGTTAACAATCTAGATAAGGATATAGGTAAGGCGCTTCTAAGCCTCGCAGGCGCGGCTAACGCGTTAGATAAGGCAATTAAGGAGGAGGCAATTAAGGAGGAGGAGGAGGAGGAGGAGGACGCGTATATACTCAAATCTCTGCGCAGAACGTCAGCCAGAAGGTTAAAATCAACAAGATTACTGCCGCTACCTACTAATAAGCCTAAGGATCTAGTTGTAGACGTTTGCTAGCGCGCCTGTTAGGGTAATATAGAGAAGAATCCTATCCGTGACGCTTTTAATATAGACTCGCGATACCTAATCGCAATATTTAATAAGCAGGCCTTCTAAGTATAGGTAGATAAGGTAATAGAGGATTAACGCCTTTAGCGCGTTGTTTTAAGTATCGTTACCGCAACTATATACTACTCAAAGTAGAACAAGCAGTCGCGGCCTGTTTAATTGTTAAGGAGGGGAGATAAGTATAGGTAGACGAAGGTGATAAACCTGGCGTATCAGTTGTTTAAGGATAGAGGCTTACTAATCTATATTGATTTTAACCTAGTGCTTATAGGGGAATTAACAATATTGTTAACTTAACAGCCTCGCGTTATTATTAGCCCTCGCCCTCGCGCCCTAGTTGCAACGGCGATACTTAAACACGGATTAGCTAACGTTATATAATCAGAAGTCGCCGCAGAGGGCCCTATACTTGCTATTAGGGATACAAATTAATGCGACTTAGGCACCTACCCTTACTACAGAGGGACCTGTTAGGTAGCGCGTACGCCAGGCCGCCTAGCGCGGCGAGATAATTACTACCGCGTTAATAGCCAAATACTTGCAATGTAGGCGGCGGATATATTAGAAAATTATTATACGGCGGAGAGGCTGTTACCTTGCGTAGAGCTTGCGTTAATTTAATATAAGGATTAACGCGCGGCAGAGGCGCAGAAACAAGGTAGAAGAGGTAGTAGAGGAGGTAATAAGGGTGGCGATATCAAAAATCTAACTAATATCTAACAGCAGATACTACACGAGCTTTAATTAATTAATTAATAATTAACTTAATCACTATATCCTTACTATTAACACGCCCCGCAGGCTCCGCCGTAGTCATATCCCCTCCCTGCAAATCCTTACGTACCTACTCAAGATCCCGCGCCTACGCAATAGGCACCTATTGCGTTTAACAATTACCAGGAGATAGATATGCACACCTATAACTTTATGCAATATTAGATAGAGTAATTGCCCTAGCTAGAGGATATAATTACAGATATATACAACGTCGTTTGCGGGGAGCAACTATTTAATATTAATTAACTACAGGATCCTTCTGACGCTGGCGTTACAATAGATATATAGATAAAACACCTGCAGAGATTGCCTATAGAGCTATTAGCCCTGCAAGACGCCGCAAATTAATAGCGACACTAATATAGAGGCCTTACAGCGGCTGATTAGGAGGTTATACGGGACCATATACGTATACAAGATAGGGCACCTGATAAGGCTGATAATAATTAAGAAGACGCAGGGTAATAGGGCAATTATCGCACAATTATTGTACAAAAACATAGTGTTTTCACTGTAAGTTATCTCTATCTACCTACGCCCCCGCGTTTCTATACAACAACAACGCCGCATTAACTATTATATTACATTAATTAATTTGCTAACTCCTGTTTAGTTATTATACGCTGTTATATCTAATTATTTATCGCGTTGCGCTGCTGCTTGTGCGCGTTTTCAAAAGGTCCTAATAACTTTAATTTCTATTACACAGACTGTATTTTGACTACCTACCCTACTATAATATTATATACGTACGCAACCACATTACTATATTACTCAAACTAATATCTACAGTGTTAGAAGAAGCCTTGCGAGTCCCCGTAACAACACTAAGAGACTGCGTAATTTGAGAAAGAACTATAGTTCAGCTAGGTCCCTATCTTAATATCCTAATTGTTCCTCCTCAGCCAGCTCTTTAACTAATAGAAGGATTGCTTAATTAGGTTGTAATTGGGTGAGTACGGTGGCAAATACTTAAGGATAACTCTAGCCTAATTACAAAGCCTACGTACTTAAGGAGATTAGTAGATAGACGCGTTATCTAATATAATAATTAAGTACAGCAACGGATATTAATTGCAATTGCCTAAGGATGTTAATCGCGGTTGCCCCTTACCTGATACTGCAAGAAATGCTTAAATATCTTAGCGGTAATTAATCCTTAATATATTATATAGGCTATATATCCGTTAATTGTTATTACTAGGAGCAAGCTCTACCTCTTAGAGCGTTTAACGGAGTAGGAGGCCGCGCAAGGCCTATTTACCAGAGCCTACCTACGCTTCCTATCGCCTGTACGTTCGTTAGCTGCCGACTCGTTAATACTAACGATTTGATTAGGCCTCTACCCCTAAAGGCGCGCCTGCTAAGTTGTTAATATCTTAATCAGGCCTCCCCTTTAACGTGCCTGCGGAGCCGTTAACACGTGCCTTAAATACTTAGCGGAGAGGCTTACTACGCTTACGCGCGGATTGTTCAGCCACCTTATAACTCTATCTAATCTCTGCTAAGAATCTCCGTATAGTTAGGTAGCTCATATTAAGGGCAAACTTATTATATAGGAAGCTTTAGAGCTTATTTAAATATAAGGTCTTTTAGATAGAGATATACTTAATTAGCGCCTGCTTGTAGATATCTAATAGGTAAGGCTCTAGGCCAGGCCGTATTTAATATTAAGATAGAGGATAGGGCAATCTGTACGCGCTAAGGCTCCTCTGTATTCCCCTAATATAATCCTGCGTAACACTAAGCTCCCTAGATATCCTACGTTGCAAGTAATTAGCCTCTAGCCTTATTAACACCTTGCTAAGTATTACTAGCTTAAGCTAATTACCTTTATAGCCCTCCTTTTGATTATCCGTACGCGCTATACTGTATTAGGAAGCAATAGTAAAAGATTATTGCATAAGATAAGGATATACGGCACTAGAGAGTTAATAGAATTATAGAGATTTATTAGTTTTATATCTGCCCCTACTAAAACGTATGCTGATTAATAACGCTGATAAATTAGTTCTGATACTCCTAGCCCTAAGGGGTGGACGGCAACATTATAACGGGCATAATAAGGGGTGTTTTAGCTAGTTAGATAGAGGACTACCCTATACGTACATATAATCCGCGGCGGTTAGCAGTTGCATATATAACAAATTACATTAAATTACACAAGCGCACAGTAACGCGCTCTATAGGTTAAGTTAGTGTATATACTAAGTTAATACGTAGGGTAGAGTCTAAGAACTCTTACGGTAGGGTAGTTAACAACCCTATATATAATAAATTACAGTAAACTACTGTAAGGCGCTGTTACGTGCTGTGTAGGGCAAGGCAGAGTGTCTGCTGCTACAAACTGTAGCGCAGTGCCCAGAAACACCGTGTAGGTTAGTTAGCGCTTCTATACACGATAAATTACATTAACTATACTCTGTACATAATGCATTACACAGTAAAATACTATAATACGCAACGCGAGCACAGGTAGTATAGGGCAAGCTAGGGAGTCTGCTAACGTGCCCCGTGCTAAGGTCCTAGGAACACCTTATAGAGTAGTTAACAACTGCATACGCGACGAATTATAGTAAATTACATTAACACACAACAGCGCGCCTTATATAAGGCAGATTAAGCTAGGGTGTCTGCTAAGATAACACGTGGCGTAGGATCTAAGAACCCTTATAGTAGGGTAGTTAACAACTCTATACCTTTGTGCGCAACAAATTACAGTAGATTACTATAAGGCGCAACTTACGTACTGTATAGGGCAAGCCAGGTTGCATACTAAGACGACCTATAGCTATAGAAAACTTGCTGTAAGTTTTAACCCCTGCACACACAGTAGGCCACAACGAGACAAATTATAGTAAGGCGCATTAACGCTTAGTAGTAACTAAGCAATAACGGGCAAGTTATTTGCATTCTAGGGTCCTCCTATTACTACTAGCTGCAACACTATTATTAACATGTTAGATTTGCTAGAAACGTTTAGGCGGACGTATCTATGCAGGAGAGAGATGCAGCGTTAGGCGGGACTTGTTTAACACATGCAGCACTGCGCTGTCGCTATCCAACGTGCATGCAGTATAGACTCAGGACCTAATTATAATTTAGACTCTGGTAGCAATAGCGACGGTAACAGCAATAGCGAGCAGCTGCTGTCTAATTTCTATCTTATGCCAGATAGACGTATTATTAACGTAGACAACGCACCTAGGCCTATCCCTTCTAAACTAGAGATTAGACTAGCGCGCAACAACAATACTAGGTCCCGCAGGACAGAGTCTACCTACGTAACGTTAAGAAAGACGTATAAAGAAGTGCAGACGCGTTAGGCAGGCACAGTAATACTAGGCGCTGCTGCAAGGGAACTAGAGAGGTATAGTAGCTGTCTAACTGTTACTGTTATACACATTAACATCCCTAGGTCTACTAACCTATTCTTCCCGTTTTAGACTAAAATTAATTACGCTTTTGCTTCCTAGTTACACAACATCTACGCTACTAAAGGAGACGTTAACAAACTCTTTACTAATAAACGTATAAAGAGCTTCTACGATTAACTCAGCTTTAAGAACGCAAATTAATAGGTAGATATAATTAATGCTATACTATATAGCGTGTTAGAAGCTCTATAGCTAACGACTACCTTAAGCGTAACAGCCGACGAGACAAGTAATATAATAACAGACTATCAGCTTATATATTAAGACCTACTTAACGTTATTACCTTCTAACTCTTACATATACTGTTCTAGACGCACCTTAAATATGCCCCTAAGCGTGTGTATTAGTATGACTAGAGCGGGTCTAGGCGTAAGATTTAAGTATACTCCGCGCTTAAGAATGCAGATTAGTAGTAGGAGACACAGGACATCCTCCTAGAGGGCGCTACAGTAGTGCCAGTTCTTATTAGAGTAGATAAAACCTACCTAACTAACTATTAAGGTGACTAGGTTGCGTAGCTAGTATACTTGTCCGTTAGTAATCTAGATGCTTAGGTGCGTAGGTCTTAGAAATGCCTAGGTGTTGTCCTTATCAGCCTGTTGCTAATTGTAAAGGACTACAGTTACTATGTTAGAGCCTAGATATACTACTAGGCTATAGCAAAGATATTTAAGTATACGTACGCGCAACCTCTATAGTGTATAGCCCCTAACATATACAGCGCTAGAGGGACTAGAACGTGCTAGGGTAAGGCTGCAGTATGCAGATAGGATAGAACAAATATGTTATCTTATTATAGGCGCTATTATAGCAGACTACGCTAAACAGGTGCTAATTACAGGTGTAAAGGATAGCCAACATTGCGTAGTGTGCAAGGTACTACTAAAGGAGCGCCACACACTTATTTAAGATAACCGCCTAAATTAGTCTAACGCTAAATTCTAGCCTATTAGGACCCCTACAGACACGCAGCAGCTTATACAAGAACAGACTGCAGCAAACGTAAGACTAGTGCACCTAGACTACGTCTATAAAGTCTCTAACTTTACGTAGCAGCATGCGCACGTTAACGTACACAAGGCACTAGTGCCTAACCTCCTACACTAGCTGCACAAAGGCATAGTAAAGCATTTATTAGACTAGCTGTTACTACTTATTAGAGATATTCACGGCAAGTCTAGTAAGAACCTCTTAATAACAGGCTGCTATAAGTTAGACAATAACTACCGCAACGTGCTGTATTACCCTAGCCTAAAGATATTTAACTACACTGCCTATAGTTAGATTTCACAGTAGACTAGGAACAAGCAGAAAGCTATAATAAGACAGGCTGTGCTGGTACATGCACCCTTGCTTAAAAAGGATGCCCCTAACGCGCTCTAGTATCTAAAGGCAATCTGCGACTTTGTAATCCTAGCCTATTATTACAGTTACAATAAGGACACCCTTAGCTACCTCCTAGACGCCCTAAAACGCATAGACACATACAAACACAAGCTTTAAAAGTACTAACCCTAGGATGCAGACGGGAATGCTATCTAGAATATACTAAAATTCCACAACGTAACGTACTATATTAGGGCAATTAAGCAGTATAGCGCGCTGCACAATTTCAACACGGGTTTATATATAAAGGCAGCACACATGTAGCTAGTAAAGGTCTTCTTTAGTTTAACTAATAAGAAGGACACGATGTTGCAGATATGTATGCATAATACAAGATTAATAAGGTTACAGTGTCTAGACAGACACGCTACAAGCAGCGCCGCAATAGGGACTTAGGACTATATTACCCTACTAGAGGCCTAAGTACTATATACAATAAGCCTAATTAGTTTAAAAAGGCTAGGGTAGCCTTTATGCCAGCCAACTACTGCATTTAGGCTAAATCTCCCCCTGTTAGTGTAGACTACTATAAAGCACATAGCTGATTACTATAACATTTCAGATTTTGCAGCGGCAGTTGCCGTATTTATACAAGAATTAAGGGGACTAACTGCTAGGTCTACAGCTTACAGAGATAAGGCAGACAGGCAGGAATTAGACTACAGTTAGGTCTATAACTACCTAATAGCCATTTCTCCCTCTATAAAGTACTAGAAGGCTAACAGCAAGACAGACGTAGACCTAATAGGCAAATCACAAGCTATCCTTAGGTGTGCACCAAACTAGCAACGCAGAGGCAAGTAGATAAGGCACAACGCATAGGTGCAAGAATATAATTATGCTTCTAGTAGGTCTAACCTGTTGCATAGTAAGCGCGTAGGCTAAGTCTAGTTAATATTCCAGACGCATAACCTTACTAGCACTTACAGCAATAGTCTACCTTACGTACTTGTAGGTATAGTAATAACTATGCTACAGGTGTTAAACAGCGCTAAACATAATAAGGTTTATAGAATGCTCAAATTCTAGGCGTAGCCTAACCCTAACAGCAGAACCCGTCTATTCTTAAGTAGCTTAAAGTGTTACTTAGTAGGACAGCTGCTGCAAGCGGCGCACGTTATACTAGCTAATTATACTAGGAAGTTCCTAATTAACAACTTTGTAGACTTTAATAAGTATAACGCCGTATACAGCTTAACATTCTTAGAGGATAATAAACAACATATAGACGCGTATAAAAAGCAAAAAAGGTAATAGCTGCTAGTACGTCGCCTACTGCATCTTGCTAGTATATTGCTATTATTATAATATAAGACTATATAGCAAACGTGCAAGCGCAAGCACGTAACTAACACTTATTATAAGCGCGGCTTCTATCCTTAGGTATCAGCGTGTCTAGCCTAGTCGTACACCCCGTTGCAGTCTAAGGTAGCTCTCTTACGTTTCTGTAGGACGTTCTCCTATCTATTATCTAGTTCCTTTGCTGTCTAACTGTTATATACACACTCTTACTCTATCTCTTCTATTCTTTACTATCTCTACTCTATACTCTCTATCCCGTCCCCTGCTACAGTCTCTACCCTATTAGCAACCGTAGTTAGTGTCGTGTCTACTATAGGTCTAACTACTGTAAGTCTACCTACTGTAAGTCTACCTACTGTAAGTCTATCTATAGTAAGTCCGTCTACTATAAGTCTGTCTACTATAAGTCTGTCTACTATAAGTCCGTCTACTGTAAGTCTGTCTACTGTAAGTCTGTCTACTGTAAGTCTATCTACTGTAAGTCTAACTACTGTAAGTCCGTCTACAGTAAGTCCGTCTACAGTAAGTCTACCTACAGTAAGTCCGTCTATAGTAAGTCTATCTACAGTAAGTCCGTCTACTATAAGTCTATCTACAGTAAGTCCGTCTACTATAAGTCTATCTACAGTAAGCCTACGCACAGTAAGTCTATCTACAGTAAGTCTGTCTACTGTAAGTCCGTCTACTGTAAGTCCGTCTACTATAAGTCCGTCTACTATAAGTCTAACTACTATAAGTCTAACTACTATAAGTCTAACTACTGTAAGTCTACCTACTATAAGTCTAACTACTATAAGTGCAAACCTAATGCAAGTTCGCACCTACAGTAGTGTAAGCTTACTGCAAGTCTAAGTCTGTAGTACGTCTAAACGCACAGTAACCTAGACTTACAGTGTGTCCTAATACACAGTAAGCCCGCAATAGCACGTGCACACACTAGCCAACTGCGACTAATATAACTACATACTAATATAGTTACTAACGCGTTTACAGTAAGGCAAAGCTTATAGTAAGTCTACAACAGCGCCTTGCCTACTAACACACTGCAACTAATACGCTAGCTAATAATTATAGGTATTAACAGATCTATAGTAACGCAGGACTTACAGTAACATATAACCTACAGTGTGCCTATAATAACTATTCCTACTACCGTCGCACCGCAACTAATATACTAGGCCGGCAATAGTAGGTATCTACGGGCCTATAGTAACACAAAATTCATAGTAAGTCCGTAATAACACTTCTCCTACTATCCTACCGCGACTTATATACACTACAGCAGGTAACCTACGCCCTTATCTAAGACAAAGCAGACGTTACAGCAGATATACAAAGAAAGAGGCAGACAAGGACAACACAGCCTATACGCTGCCAAGACTTCTCTTTATCATCCGCGAACATAAAACGACGATAGATCCCCTCTTACTTCTACCTTACTAACTCTACCTTACTCTATAACCTACCTTCTACTACCTCTACCCTACATCTACTACTTACACTCTACACCTACTTTACTACATACACTCTACTACCTCCGCCTCTAATTCGCAAACTACGCGCGATTAATACTCTAACGCCGCAGATAAAGACCTACACAGCGTACCTACACCGCGTAAGACAGTTCTAGAACACCTAAGGTATGTATATCCTACCCTACTAAACAGAGTGCGCAGTATATTAACGCTTATCAAATAGTTTAGTAGCCCTAGTAGCAACACAGTCACGATAGCAGGCTCTACTAAGAGATAGAAGGGCGGGAAGTCTACAAAGGCTAATAACTAGGGTAACAGAAATATAGACCCGTTATTAACCCCTAGGACTCTAGAGTAGTTCGCAAAAGAAGCAGCTACTAACCTAAAAGGCAACATGCTAATAAAAACGCTAAAACAGGGATTTAGGTCAGATAATATCGTGCAGGCAATAATTACGTCTATAACTAAAGAAGCCAAGCAGGACCTAACACTGCTTAATAGGGCAACGTACTCTACCTAGGGCAGTAAATTTAAGGCAGCTAAAAAGGCCGTGTTAGACGCTGTCACTAAAGACAATACTTTTACTCCCTACTTTAATAAGCTGCCGCCTGAATAGAAGGATGCCGCGCTTAATAGTCTTTAGACGTTTGTTAACAAGGATATAAGGGGGAACCCTAACTTCCGCGAACGCAACAAACGTAGCAAACGTAGTAGAAGTATTAAGAACAAAACTAACAACAAATTAAGGCCAACAACGCTAGTAAAGCAGTCTAGACAGGGCTCTACTGCTTTAAACAGGAGCGCCAGGGCGACAGCACTGTCTCGCCTAAGTCTCTTTAACACAGCCGCTAAGCCCTTGCCGTTAACGGCCCTACTGTTCTTATTAACGCGGATGAACTTCTTCGTCTTGCCAAATAGGTACTAACTCTTCTCGCTAAGAGTATCCTCCGTAATTAAGGCAAAGTACAAGGATATCATCAGCTGTTAGATGCAGGGCGAGATAAAGCACAGCAGCTTAGACTTCAACGTCTTTCGCTATAAGGTTAACAGTAGTCTGCTTACTATGCGCTAAGTTAGCGAGGATTTGCAGCTAGATTAATACAATGTGTGGGACGTAACTACACTACTCCCTATTAAGGTCTTAACAGATAAGATACTAGTTAACGCAGGGCGCAACGCATATCTTATAAACAAACAGTAATAGAACTCTGTAATTACACACTATCTAGTTACTAAAGAAGGTAGTACAGACTATAATAGTAGATCCTACGCGCTAACTAGGTATACAGATAACAACTTTAGGCAGTTCTACAACGCAGTTTGCAAGGGGGATGTAGCAGAGAAGGAGATAATCTTGCGCGAACTACACCCTAAGCTTCTAGGTAAGGCGCACACATTACTGTAATCTACTGTAAATCTACTAACCACGCGTGCACAGACAACCTAACTACATAGGGCCTAACTAGTCTAGGCAAGGCAGAGACGCCCCCTTACAGCCCTAGCCCTAAACCTGCAGGTAAGGCGCACGTATTAATGTAATCCACTGTAAATCCACTAACAACGCGGCGCACAGACTGACTAATAATACCTACCCAGCCAGTTAACACACACAGGAACAACTATAATAAGCGGGAAAGAGCTAAGCAGAGGAAGCAGACTAAAGACGAGCTGATTAAAACACTTAAGGCCTAGCAGAAGGCCTACCTAGACTAGATCTAAGGCTACGACGTTAATATTATAGAACAAAAGGATAAGGCAGAGATAGAGGTAATGCGCCTATAGGTTACCTTAAAGCTGCTTTTGTTACAGTAACGGTGAGACTAATGTAAGGCTAGGGCAAACGCGTAAATCTTAATAGACGTTGCCGCAGTAGCCTCTTACATATTAGAACGCAACTACAGACAGGCTGTTATACTCTTTAGTATAGATTTTAACGTACTTACTATATTATACAAACTTATACTATACCTAGCTACGTAGAAGCTCGCACTAGGGGCTAGACTATACGCACACTAGTAGTTAAGCCTATCTAAAATACTATTCTAGAGCATAGAATTAGGCGGGGGCGTAGATAGCTTGTTAATAGGTGTAGGTAAAACCCACCCTGCTGCAAGCTATGCGATACTTAAATACTAGATTGTTCGCCTACAGCAAGCCGTAAAGCTTTCTAGGGAGAAAGGTCTTAAGGGCGAACACTACCCTAAGAACCATAACACAGAGAATAACCCGTGTCTATTACAGGCGTTAGCCCTACTGCCGTGTCCTTATTCTTAAACTAGCCCTATACACCCTTTAAAGGCGAAGATGCAGAGCGGACCCGCCTTTATATGCGTACTTGCCCAGACTAGAGGAGAGTAGGTAAAATGCCTTAAAGACCTTCTTACTAATACGCTAATCCTGTCAGACGCCTTTATGCTATTGCGGATCTAGGTAGACTATAACAATACGCTGTTAATCGCGAAGAAACGAGCATTAAGGGGTCCTATGCAAGAATAGGAAGAACAGGTAGTTAAGGTTGCTAAACTTAACAAGAGCAAACCAGAGCACTAGCATAGTATAGGCCCTAAGCGCCCCTGACATTGCAAGCACGTAGTTATACGCAAGACACTGCTAGATAACCAACAGCTGTTCTGCAGACGGCTAAATTTTAGGGCGGCAACTACTTAATAGAAAGCGCGAAAAGATAAGGACAGCAAACTAGCACTACTAACACTAATATATAGCTATGCTTAAACTCGCAGAGTAGGCCTTATAGAGCCGCCCCTATTAGATGCGACATACTGACATGCAGGCTACGCTGCGAAACAGTATATTATACTTACAACGCCCTAAGTTATAGCTAACTACATTACTAGCTATATCTACTACATACAAGCTACTGCGCTAAGGAAGAAATTTCTAGAGCAGGCTAGCTTAGGCTGCGTCCTAGACTGTTCGCTGTTTATATAGGACGAGGCCTATAATTACTAGAATAAGAGCATAACTCTAAGGACTATAGCTAGTCTACAGGACTGTAAATAATCTATATCTACTTACTTCTATTACTAGATGCTAAGTAGCATAATCCGCGAAAACAGCCTAGCTACTCTAGCTAACTACATTAGACTTCTACTCTCTAGGGCGCCCTAGGCTAATAGGTACGAAGCAGTTAAAGGAGATGTAGTCCCTAACAAGGAGACGCGAACTAAGTGCCTCTAATTCCTGTCTACACAGGCACACAAAGCCCTAGGGGTAGAGGACAACCTAAAGGCACTTAGACCTTATGTAAAATTCCTCTAGGACTACTAGTTAACCCTGTCTACCCTTACTAAAAGCTAGACTCTAGACATAATTATACGTACGCCCGCGTTTAGGACGTTTACGCAGACCTTAGCAGAAATTATTAAGGTGTTTATTATTAAGAGGGACTAGGACACCCTGCGCCTAGACGGAAAGCCCTTACTAGAAACTGCGAACATTACCGTTAACGAAGATACCATAGCACTTTAATATAGTAACAACGACGCTGACTTCCTAATAAGGCTGACAACAGACCTTAACAAGGAGCAAGATATATAATACCGCAACGCAGTAACAAAGTAGAAGCGCAACCTAGGGAACAAGCTAAAGCCTAAGAGAAGGGAACGCTTAGCCTTCTCTAGGTACTATAATATTATGCTAGCAAGCACTACGCCTAGTCTAGTGCGATAGCTAGCGCGTAATAAGAAATACAACAGCCTCTGCGTAGACAACATTAGGATATAGTTAGATAATCCAGCTACTTCGCTACTATATAAGGACTTTAATAAGATTATTAAGGGTAACAAGAAGTAGGCGGAGCTTATAAGGTACGTTGCCTGCCTAGAGTCAACTAATAAGACAGGTAAGCAATCAGATAGTGCGAGGAACAAATGCATAATAGGTGTACGCCTGCTAGTAATCAGGCACCTATACGCAATTGTAAGTTTATATTAATACACATTAAGTATACATAGTATGCAGCCTAGCTAACAATAGCAGGGACTAGCGAAGCATTTTAGCAAGAGTTATTATAAGACTAAGGACAAGGCAGCAATTAAAAACCAAACAGTAACAACTATCTACGCTAGGATAAGCTAACAGACGCGCACACAGTACATTAACGTCTTTAACACGTTAGTATTAAAGACTTAATACTTTATGTGCACTATTAACGTGTTAGCAGAGGGCGTAAATATAACTAGCGCAAATCACGTTGTTGTAGTTAACACACACCTGCAGTCTAACAAACTCAAACAGTTTAAGGCACGTCTAAACCAATTTAGCCAGCTTAAACCAACTATCTACATACGATAGTACTAGAACACGCGCTCCCTAGTAGACGTTAATACTATATACTGCCAGAAAAACAAACAGCTTGTTAATAATAACGTGTTGTTAAGGTTACAGGCTAATAGCAAGGTGTCCTTAATAGTGCTAGGCAACGGCGACGTAGAGATAGACGACGGCGGCAATGTGCTAGAGGATAAGAACAACCACGTGTTTAACGCGCTGTGTAATATTTAGTAAGCATAAGGGGTGCCTTAACTTATAGTAATATATCTTAGAACTCAGACATAATAATAGTATACACTAAATAGTATCTTAAAACACACAGACAATGCTTGTAATTAGAGTGACTGCAAGCTTAAGCAGACATACGCCAGGATCTACGCGGGCACAGCGTAATACATACGTTGTACATAGCACTACATTAACTAGAAGTCTCCTTAACTGCATAACACGCATTTGCATGTGCAAGTATATATATAGTAAATCACAGTAAGGCAGACTCTTATGCAACCTAACTTAAACTAGCGTATATACAGGCATATTACCTAACGCATCCTTGCAGTAGGCAGACAGGATAAATACAGTAAATTATAGTAGGGAAGGC
>MU005770.1:4658-15051 GCA_010093715.1 Pleomassaria siparia CBS 279.74 | reverse complement strand
TAACTTAAACTAGCGTATATACAGGCATATCGCCTAACGCATCCTTGCAGTAGGTAGACAGGATAAACATAGTAAATTACAGTAAGGAAGGCTATTACGCGACCTAACTTAAACTAGCGTATATACAGGCATATTGCCTAACGCATCCTTACAGTAGGCAGACAGGGTAAACACAGTAAATTATAGTAAGGAAAGGAAGGCCCTTACGCAACCTAACTTAAACTAGCGCATGTACAGGCACTTTGGCTCTAACATGCGTATACGTGTTCTTACTAACAAATCATCGTAGCGCAATGCTGTGTAGCTAAGAGCGCTAAAGCAACCCTTACTATACCTAAACTACTGTTAATAACGCGCATATAAAAGGGCATATCTAACAGCAGGTGTAATACAACTAGCTTATCTACTACTAGTAACCCTACGCGTTAAATATACAAGAACACACATAATAATATCCTATAAGCCGCAACTGCAAATAGCAACAGGGACGTAAACAACACACTAGATATAATAAATGCAATACAACGTAACCTATAATACTAGAGGGAGATACACTAGCTAACAGAGCAACGTTATATACTACTAGAGAAAACAGAAGCATTTACCCGTATTGCAGCCTAATTCACCTACCCCTACAAATCTATATTGCGTACCGTGAAACTAACATAAAGCACGTTAACCCGCAGGGGCTAGCTAATGCTGCGACAACCTAGCCAGACGCGTAACTACACATAACGCTAGAACGCACGCTTACCTAGAATATAATAGTTACTAAGAACTAGCTAGAGAGGTAAGACAAGTTACTGTATCATTACTGTAAAACCGCTACGGGAAGGGTAATTAGAGTAGGCACTTATTAAACTCGCTGTAGCATTAGTGTTAGGGCATAATATAAATACAAATCCCTAGGGTATCGTATAATATGTATTAACGGACGTAGGGAGGTGTATATAGGGTGCACACACGCCTATTAGTGTAGCAGTATCTACTACCTATTACCTAACTATAGTTAACTGCTATTGCTAATGCCTATTTATGCTACTCCTGATCGTAGACGTCGCAACGGTATTAATACGGAGGAGCAACAGGCAATCTAACAGCACTATAAAAAGAACCTGCTATTAAAACTAAAGGCGCTTGCCAAATAGGCGTCTGCTTAGTTCTGCCGCTGTATATCCTAATTAACTATATCTAACAGTCTTAGCACAAATCGCGCCAGCGTAAGTAACAACAACTTCTACCTAAGTATCTATTAGGTTAAGTATACAGGTAACCCTAAGTAGCTAGAGCTTAAGGCTGCGTTGTTTAAGTAGCATATATAGTCGCAGTTAACAAGGTGCCCTGTTACAGGTAAGTAGAGGGCGTATAGAGGAGCGTGAATTAACCTGTTTAAGTGCTAAGTAGTTGTACGTAGAACACATAATATAAGAGACTGTAAAAACGCTGTAGCAGAGGCTCCTAAGCTGCGCTGGCAAGCTAATGCCTAGGTTTTTAAGTAGATACATACAACATTATCAGAAGCGCAACATAATATAGAAGGTAGGGCAACATAGTAAGGCTCTATTAGCGCTAATACAGGCGGATAAGGTAGAGGATAGGATAAGCAAGCTAAGGGAAAAGACTTAAAGCTATGCGCGTTAAGATTGCTATAATATAGACAAGGCCACGCTGTTCTACAGGCTAACGCCTAAATAGACTCTTGCAACGGGAGCTAAACTAGAAAAGAGAGAGGAAACAAGACTTACCGTAACTCTCTGTTGCAACGCTAATAGCAGCAATAAGTTAGACCCCTAGTTTATTAGCAAGGCAAAGAGCCCTTACGCTCTTGGTAGCAAAGATAACCTAGCAATTACTAATTTACCCTACGTGTACTGTAGTAATAGGAAGGCGTAGATAACCTATGTAATAATAGTAGAATAGTTACGCTAGTTTAATGCGAAGATAGCTAGGAGAAGGGTCCTGTTGCTCCTAGATAGCTTCTCTGCGCACGAGAAAACGGTACAGTTGTTATTAGAGGAGTAAGGAGGGCTGCAGAATACAGCGTAAGTAAGCTAGGAGCAAAGCGTTAGCAGAACCTAGGACAATCTTAATACCCTAGCACGTAATAGCCCTATAGCATTGTTTCTTACCTTTGTAATCTAAGGTTCCTTCCTTAGACACTACATAATTCCCACACGCTAACCAGCATACAGGGTTAAGTTCTTCCTCCTAGACAATACCCCTTTCTACTAGCCCTGCACTAATAGCATTACCGCAAATTAGAAGCTCCTTTACTAGTAATACTAGCTGGAGTTTATAGTGCGTCTGTTGCTCCTTAACTAGGATCCTATTTGCAAGATAAATATCTACTATGCTCTCTGCTAGGGCTGCTAAGCCTAGAAAGACAACCTGCAGAAGCAAAGCATATATAATTATTAGACCTACAGTACCGTCTTCTAGGAATACTTTAGTCCTTAGCCTAAAGGTCTTAATTACAGCTATATTAAGTCCCTTGCTACAGCGCTGCAGAATATAGGCGTTATCCACCTAGCTATAAATCTTACTTAGTTTGTTAACCTAACTAACGAGGAGGTGATAGACGTAGACCTAGCTAACCTTATTAAGCACATCGTCACGCTGTTCGCCCTTAAGGATCTAGCTAGGGCGCTCCTGCCTATACCTTTGTACTAGCAGGCAATATTAGCACTAGAGACCCTAATACAGTACGAATGCTCTTAGAAGAAGACTGTGTACAAGAACTACGTTAAGCCCCTAGAAGGCTACTTAAGCCAGGTATCACGCAGGGTAACTAAGGATACTCTATCTAGAGCAAGGCAGACCCTAATTTACTACTACTTTAATTAAAGCTATAGACGCTACGCATCCTATAATATTTTAAGGCGTTTAGGAGGGAGCCTATACATAACGCGCCTGCGCACGCAACACTACTAAACCTATAATATACTCTAATAGGAAAACTATAGAGTTAGATAACTGTCACGTATTATAGTCTAGTCTAGATATAACCTACACTATACAACAATAATAATGCTAACCTTATAGTAAATTACCCTACTAAGTATAATATGCTATATTAACATATGCTTAACCTAAACACAGGGTCTGCAAGGGTTTACTACAGGAGCAAGGTAGGATAAGGCTATTTACAGTAACTTACAGTTGTTTAGTGTTACTTTTAGTGCTAGCATACAACGCCGCTGTATATAGCAGACTATATACTTAGACTAAAATTAGAGTCTGCAAATATATACTCTAAGGGAAGGGTAGGCCAGGGTAAGCTCTTACAGTAACTTATAGTAATCTACAGTTACATCTAACGCTAGCATCTAATACAACACTGCTAGAAGCAGACTGCATGTCTATATAGAAGATAGGGTCTGCAAATATATACTCTAAGGGAAACGTAGGACAGGGCAAGCTCCTATAGTAATCTACAGTGATTTACAGCTACCTACAACGCCTGCATATAATAAGGACACTTAGTTTGTCTAACCTAGACACAGTGTCTTAATAATGCCCTGTTTAACATACTAGTTAAACACATTAGACCCATGCAGTGCACTGCTTAGGCCTGACGACCCTAGGCCTAATTAACGCTACCTTAATTATACCACCTATAAACACCAGACGTAGCTTATATACTTACTTACTAGCAGGCTAAGAGGAACACTGTTCTTCTAGCTAAGCGTGTCTACGCAATTAGTATATACACTAACTAACTAACACCTAGATCTATAGTAGATGCGGTTCTGTTCTAAGTCTACGCACGCAAGAAACACTTAGCCGCCATCCCTATAGGGCAGACGCAACTATACTGTACAAACATTACTATAACTTATTATAAATACGCTACTATAGGGAAGTAGAAAGCCTAGCGAATATAGATATTATAGCAGCTATCACACCTACATAAGGCGCAGATGTAAGGACAACAATGCACACGGCTACCTAACTGCAAGCGCAAGAAGTACTAGGCAGCCTAGCTACAGCACGCTACAGAGAGGCAGAGAGCGTTAAAGGATATAAGACGTAAGAGTCTATTATAGGCGCAAGATAGATAATACAAAGTTAAGCCTAAACTAGTGCAATTACCTATAACGCGCCGCAGACGAGTACGTAGTAGTTATGCGTATACTAGCAAATACACTTGTCTACACAGCGCGTGTTTATAGTAACCTATAATAAACACGCATAATATAACGTACAATATAGTAAGAGAGAGTTAAACACATAGCGCAGACAGGCAGAAGCTAGTAGCCTAAATTAGACTAGCGCATGCTCGTTACTAATATTTAGTCACGTCTTTCTCTCTAAGATCTATCTAACAACAACACAAATAACTAACTGCTCTGTTACTACTAAAAGCTTTATATTCTGCCCTAACACCCCTAGCCTTACCCCTATCACAAGCGCGCTAACCACAATTGCGACAACTACAATTGCCCTAACACTACTACTAGTAGCAATACACCTAACGTTAACAGCGCCAGCCGCGACGGCAGTACTAACAGTTCTAACTACAAGAACGTTACCTGCAAACCCGCTAGCCTTAATAACGCTAAGGTAGAGGTCTAGCGGGTGCAGAACTTACTATCTTACCTACACAATAGAGGACGCCTATATAGCGGACAAACACACAATAGATAATAACATGCTTAGCCTAATTAACGCAGCCAGTCAGAATGCTAAGGGTCTTTATAAGAATAACGCTTACTTCTACAACAGACCTAGTAACAACAACACTACTATAAAGCTTAGACAGAATTTAGCTAGCATAAGCTTTAAACTTAGCCCTAATATTATAAACTCTAGGCGCGCCAAACTAACGTTAACTGCAAAGCAAGGGCGAAGCACAGATTTACCTATAGAGTACAAGGAGGAGGAATTGCTATTTAAGAGAGCACGTCTAACTAAGGAGACGGAGTACACAACTAGAGCTACGGACTTTTAGTTAGAGCACGTAAGGGTAGTAGTATATAGCTATAATAACCCCTTAAAGCTGCTGTTTTGCCTAGATTTGTTAAGTACTATAACGTGCGAGAGGGACATAGGCCTAGTAGATAAGCTTAAGCACGCAACAGGCAAAATTACGTAGGACAGCCTAGACGTTAGAGCCCTTAGGACTGCTATTACTAGGAACCTCGTTAGCTATAGGATACTATTAGCAGGGAAGCACTACTGCATATAGAGCTGCGCTGAATACCTAGTAGTCCCTATAATTACGCATAGGTTGCTAGCAGACGCGGTCTGTATTATTATAGAGAAACGCAATCCTATCTAAAACCTTATAGTTACAGAGGATAACGTTAACTAGTTAGATAACAGACTAAAAGCTGCAGTAGTAGAGATCTAAATAAACACGTAAACGTACCCAGCCGCTAGTTTGCAAGAGTTAGTAGCACCTACGGAGGCACATAGGTTGCCAGCAGATGCGGCCTGTGTTATAATAACGGACTAATGTATAACATAGTAGTTACTAAGAAATTAACTAACTAGAAAGGTAAGACTTACTACAGTGTTACTATTGCGAACCAGGCTAACGTAATGCGTGTAGATAATAGTTTACAAGCCCCAGCAGACGCAATTAGGATAAGCACCTAAACGTACAGCAGCATTAGATTTAGAGTCTGCAGGAAGGGTAGACAATAATAATAACGATGTAAACATAAAGGGTACGCGCTAGACAAGACCCTGTAATAATAGGCATACATAATAGCAACTAGTTATTAAACAAATAAAAGCAAACTCTCCGTAGTATAAGATAATAGTACTTAGTTTTGCAACTATACTATATAGTGCAACGCTGCAAGATAGATACTATACAGCGTAACGCAAGGTATCTATGTATAACAACTAGATTGACTTACAGTAATACACAGTAATAGATTTATAGGCGGCAGTAGCACGCGCGTGTAGTTGGTAGTAGTGCCTACAGCAGGAATATTTTACAGTAATATACATTAATAGACTTATAGGCGGCAGTAGCACGCGCGTGTTGTTAGTAGTAGTGCCTACAGCAGGAATATTTTATAGTAATACACATTAATAGATTTATAGGCAGCAGTAGCACGCGCGTGTTATTAGTAGTAGTGCCTACAGTAGGAATATTTCACAGTAATACACATTAATAGATTTATAGGCGGCGGTAGCACGCGCGTATAGTTAGTAGTGGTGCCTATAGCAGGAATTCCTTACAGTAATGCACAGTAATAGACTTGTTAGCGCTAATAGCACATGCGTGTAGTTAGTAGCAGTGCCTATAGCAGCAATTTCTTATAATAAATCACAGTAATAGACGCGTTAGCGGCGGGGGCGGGCGGGTTAAGGTAGTATTAGTGCTAGTAGCGGAGAAATATTACTGTGATACACTATAATAGACGCGTTAGCAGCGGGGGCAGGTAGGTGGAAATAATATTAGTGCTATTGCCAGCGACTTCTTACTATAATACACAATAATAGACGCGTTAGCAGCAGGGGCAGGTAAGGTAGTTAATGTTAGTGCTATTAGTAGAGAAATATCACTGTAATCTACAGTAATAGACGCGTTAGCAGCGGGGGCAGGTAGGTGTAGTTAATGTTAGTGCTAGTAGCAGAGAAATATTACTGTAATCTACAGTAATAGACGCGTTAGCAGTAAGGGCAGGTAGGTGTAGTTAATGTTAGTGCTAGTAGCAGAGAAATATTACTGTGATACACTATAATAGACGCGTTAGCGGCGGGGGCAGGTAGGTAGAAATAATATTAGTGCTATTACTAGCGACTTCTTACTGTAATACACAATGATAGACGCGTTAGCAGCGGGGGCAGGTAAGGTAGTTAATATTAGTGCTAGTAGCAGAGAAATATTACTGTAATCTACAGTAATAGATGCGTTGGCAGCGGGGGCAGGTAGGTGTAGTTAATGTTAGTGCCAGTAGCAGTAATTTCTCACCGTGATAAACAATAATAGACGCATTGGCGGTAGGGGCGGCTAGGGCACTAGATAGGTAAGAGAATCGTAAAACGTCTTCTGCCCTAGGCGCCATAGGCGCTATTAGCGCCCTAGGCACGACTTGGCCACGACCCAGGCATGACATAGGCATAGAGCTCGCGAAACTTCTCCTAATGTAGAACCTAGCCTAAATTAGAAATAATTATACAATTGCATTAATATTTACTTTAATATAAATATTAACTATAACTAGTACTATACAGACTAGACAGGAGCTACCTTCGCACAGTGTAAGTAGGAGAACTTAAATAAAACCCTACACGAAGTTCTAGAGATTCTTATTAATAAGATCTCCCTTGCCTAAAGAGCTCTAGGTAGAAACTTTAAGGGAGAAGTGCTTCTTTACACAGCCGTTATACGAGCCTGCAGAGGCTACCTAGACCTAGAACTAGCATTATTCTATATTAAGGCTACGTGCAAAGGCCTATTTGCTAATCTAAGGGCTGCTCTTTAAGTTACCCTAGATAGATAATCTAGCTAATTTATCTAGGAGGAAGCAGATGCGTACTATACGGATTGTAGATACAGCTCCTTCTATATAAGGAATAATAGTAATAGAGGAAGATTATTTAGCTGCTTCCCTGTACGCGCACAAAGTTCCTAGTCGCGTAGAAGGCCCTTTGCACGCAACTAATTTAAAGGCAAAGGAGTAAGGAAGTAGAAATATTTTGTCTGTTACAAGGAAGGCTGCTAGTTAACTAACTATCCCCCCTCTAAGAGATCCCGTGTAAGGTAGTAATACATTACCGCGTATAAAGATCTGCATAAAGAAACGCTAACACACACATTTATTATAGCGCATATTACAGATTTTAAAGGGAGAGATAGTAATAAGAAGGCTGTGTACAGTAAGGAGGAAGAGACAGATTAAGATAAGGATAAGGAAGATAAAGAAGCTGTTTACTTCTTTACCTCTGCCTCCTACTTATACTGCACGACAGGGGAAGACATCTATAGTATAGAACCTACTATCTAGGCAGATTAATTTATCCTAGAAGACAGGTACTGTACAGTATACTAAGGTAAACTATAGGACACTAGAGCAGCTCGCATCTCTACTATAGGGAAGGCCTAAGTAGAGGCCTACCTAAGGGAGAACCCCCGTGCGAAGATTAACTAGACCCTAAATAACAACAATGTAAGCTTTAGAGGCTAAAACCTAGCTAAATTACTTAGCACCGTACGGAAAGAAAATAAACTTAGCATAGTTACATACTACATCTTAGATACCCCTACACCCTTCCTACTATTACTAGTAGATATAGATAGGCTTAGAGTATACTTTAACAACGTTCTAAACCTAATTATACGCAGTAATAACTTAGCAATTCTAGTTATACAGAAGTAGGGGCACCTATTTTTTAATTATAGCTAGGTAGATGCTATGTTATTCTTTACAGAAACTAAACTCTAAAGATTACACAGAAGATTTAGACACCTGCGTACGGAGAGACTCTACAAAATGCTTACCTAAGCAGGATATAATATAGATGCCTCTATCCTAAATAAGATTTAAAAGTTCTGCTACTTTTGCTAACTATACGGAACTGCCCTAAGCTGCTTTAAGTTTACTATTAAAGATAATACTTACTTTAACTATAAAATTATTATTAATGTTGTATAAATTAGGGATAAGGATATACTGCATGTTATTAATGCAGATACCTCCTTTCAGGCTGCTACCTTCTTAAAGTCTCTCTCCGCACGACATGCCTAGGAAGCCCTTTGCAAATACTAGATTAATACATACTAAGGGCCCCTAGACTACATTATATATAACCTAGGAATAAACTTTACCTTAAAAGACTTCTGTAACTATGCAAGGATTATAGGCACATACTGCTACTAGATGCCTGTAGAGGCATATTAGGCAGTAGGTAAGATTAAACGTGCGCACGCACCTCTTAGGCGCATTTTTAATATCCTTAAAGCTAAAATTAGATCCTATACAGATAATAAAGACATCCTGCAGATAGCAGTAAAGGCACTAAATAATACTGCAGGCCCGCACGGAATTATTCCTACACTCCTTATCTTTAGTACCTACCTAAGGATTAACTAGGATTTACCTCCCTCTCCTAATATTGTAGTAAGGGCAAATACCGTACAGAAAGCTATAAGGATAATCTAAAGTAAGAGAGCAAAGGGAGAAGTTAACTATATAATTAACACCTAGAATAGCCCTACTTTACATAAAGTCCTAGGCCTACTACTTAGCACAGAAGTACTTACTTAGAGAGAAAACAAGGGATAGATAGGTCTGTATAGAATCTACAGCATAGATAGAAGGAATGTAATAATCCTCCTTTTAAATAGGCTACTTACTCTGCGTTGTACGTAGGTTAAGCCCTATTACTATGCAGAGCCTAAAACCCCGCACGAGCCTTAAACTAAGGCCCTAACATTAGATTCTAATCCTAATAAACCTGTCCCTGCACTAGTTAACCTAGTATTACTAAGGAGGAGGGGAAGACCTAGAAAGGTTGTATAAGAGGAAGCTACTAAACCAGCGCTTCTAAGGAGAAGAGGAAGGCCTAGGAAGGCCGTACAGGGACCTATTACTAATGCCCTCCTTACCTAAAAGAAAGAGAAGGACTATTAGCTTACCCTAAAGCTAAGAAGGGATAGAGTTATTACAACTGCTAGAGCGCCCTTTAAAGAATTAGACTATATAGAGATAGAAGCTTTTATTACTAATAGCACCTTCTAAGTGCTCTCCTACAACCCTTATAAGCATATAGGAAGGATCTTTAATCTCCGCCTTATATAAGAAGTTAAGGGCAAGTCTACATAGCTGTATAAAAAGTTAAGGCTTATGTTAGCAGGCTACTTAGATGCAGAGAAGGAAGAGATCCTTACCTAATTACTAACTATCTAGAGAATAAGCCAGCGCCTCCTATTAGTAATTAGTGTAAGCCTAATAGCTTTGTACAGAATGCAATGCAAACTAAGAGACATTACACAAGCCTATATATAGTCTACTAACAAGCTATTACGCACGCTGTACGCAAAGCTACTAAAGGAGTTAAGGGATAAGTTTCCTTTAGATATAATCCTTAGAATTATATAACCCTTATATAGTGCTGCAGAGTTAGGCTTATACTAGTTTAAAACATACTATAACTATTATAAAGATAAGCTAAGGATACGTGTCTCTTTATATAACCCTTGCCTATTAATTACAGAGGAAGGAGAAAACCTATTTAGCATTACTAGCCTGCAAACTAATAACACCCTTAGTATTATAACCCTAGATTTTTTGCATAGAGAGGAGGAGGAACTATACAGAGCAACTCTCCGTGTAAAGCCTAAGACTATCCTGTCTAGGGACTAACCTTTAGAGTTTAATAGTAGGAAAATTACGTACAGAGATAGAAGGATATCCCTGTAATAAAAGGGACA
>MU005769.1:2176162-2195068 GCA_010093715.1 Pleomassaria siparia CBS 279.74 | reverse complement strand
CTTATTACTTCCTAGCTTTCTTAGGTTAAGAGCTATAAGCTTTTGTAGGTTCCTAATCTATATTCTAGGCATATCCTTCCTTCGCAGGTTAGACTAAGCCCCTGTAATTTACCTTATTCTAATACATATTCTCTTTAATCTAGAAAACTTAGGCCTGCATTTCCTAAATTATGCAGCTGTCTAGTAATTCTATAGTAACTATCCTATTAGTAAGGTCTAGTTGTATTACTAAGAGGTAACAGCTCTTTAGTAATGCGTAGTTTTCTTCTTCCTTAGCTTTAAACGCTAGCCGCATAAACTCTAAGTTAAATTATGCTAGGGAAACCTTACTCTGCTAGCGGAGCTGCATAAGTTTATTGCGGGCCTTTTCCTTAGCTAATAAGTTAGCAAATTATCTATCTAAAAATTCCTAAAATTCTTCTGCAGTGCTATTCTTATTGCAGTTAACCTAGGAGATTGCAATCTATGCTGCAGTTCCCTCTAATTAGCTAAACATATAGTCTGCTAGGTACCTAATTAGCTTAGCATTACTCTAGAGCTTGTTCTTTATCTAGATTTTCTATCTAAGGTAATCTAATTAATCCCTACTAAAGGATGCTAGGTCTAGTGTCTTAAGCTTCCTAAATAATACTCTAGTTATTAGGTCTGCGGATAAGAGTAGGGCCGCTGTCAGAGGTGTTGCTAAGGGAGTTGGCAGGGACTAAGTAAGAGTCCTGAGAGCTGCTAACATAGCTGCGACTAGTTCTTTAATTCTCTCTATTCTAGCTTTAGTATTAATGTTAGTAGGTCCTTCTCTATTAAGGGTTCTCTATTCCTTGTTAAGTTAAAGGATTTTATTAAGTAAGGCGAGTTTAATTATTACTTTGTTAGCTAGAATTTTTCTCTAAGTAAGGTACGCCCTTAGTTGTAAACTAATGTCCTCCTGCAAGGATCCTTCTCTTCTTAGTCGCAAGGCCTTACTAAGGAGCTCTTAATTATTTACGTTCTGCGCTATTATTAGTAGGAATTATACTAAGCAACCTTTATTATTAGTATAGGGTATTAGTTAATTAAATCTATGTAAGGGGCTAAGCTTAAGGAGCTTGTAGTCTAAAAAGAATACTTAAGATTTAATAAAGAGCGGAGTAATCGCTCTAAGCTACGGAATATATATATGTACATGCTAAGTAAGCTTCTACCTAAGTCTAGATAATTATATCTCTGTCCTAAGCTCCTAAGGGTCTGTAATCTATCTAATAAGTAAATCTAAGTTATGCTTCTAAGGGCAGAGTCTAAGGGCTACTATAGCCTTGCCTATTACACTTACGTTATATAATACAAGCTATAAGAAGGCGGAGGTTAGTATTACTAGGTAAGTCTATAATAATATCTTAAGAGGGCATATTAGCTACTGCACGCTCTTTATCCTGCAACAAGTTAACTCTGTACAAGCCTAATCTAACTCTGTACAGAAGGAAAGACTTACATTAATTAAGAGCCCCTGCATAAACGCGCAGTTAGCAGGCTATCCTATTAGAATAGTTACCTAGATGCGGCCACCTAGGATGTTAACAACTTAAAGGCTACTAAAGATAGTAACCTATCCTCTAGGAGCATTAGATTATTAGAGAGCTATAGTAATAATCGTACAAAGATATAGAGATTATATAGAAAGAAGAAGTTAAAGTTAAAGTTATATAAAAAGTTAGAAGTTAAGGTTGCTAAGTCTGTTAGGAAGTCTGTTAAAAGTCAGTCTTTACAGGAAGGAACTCCGTACAGCAAACTCCGCACAGAGACACACACGCTATTAAAGGGGCACAAACCTAGAGAAGTTATAGAGGTAGAGTATTATTAGTAGAGGAGAGAAGGAGGAAGAGGAGAGAAAAATATCTCCTTATATAGGAAGTAGGCCTATTAGACAACTCTAATTTACCTATAATAGATCTCTATTACCTACAGGCAGCAATCCTAGCAACCTAGTAACTAAGGGAGGAAAAGAGGGGTAATAAACAGAAATAACTCCGTATAATAATATTCGCCACCGTACGAAGGAGGTTTATGCCTTTCTCTCTTACTTACCCCTACAATAATTATTTCTTGCCCTATAATTCTAGCTAATAGTGCAATTACTAAGCAGCAGATACTCTTATTTACCTAGGAATCTAACCTAGAATAATAGATCTAGGAGTTTTAGAGCCTTATAACTTCTGTATAATCCAGCATACTAGTATATAACTATCCTATTAGGGATTACTTCTATTATTACTTCTATAAGTTAAATGTTTAATTAGATAGGCGTATAGGAATTATACGTATTAGCAAAGGAGGTGTACAGGTAAAGGGGACTTTATAGAAAAAGAAAAAGTTGCTAGTATCCGTACTCCGTACGGTAATAATCATGTAACTTAATCACGTGACCTGATCACGTAACCGCCTAGTGCTAAGTCGGCCTTAGCACTAGAAGTTACCCCTTACCTTGCCTCTGTACATACATTATCCACGAATCTGAATATACTTAAATCTTTACACTGTTTTTGCTTTTACTGTGATATATCACAAGATCCTATCTACTTGCTACGTGCAGAGATAGCCCATTCAACAGAAAGCTTCTTTTCCCCTTCTTGCTGTGTCTTGTTTCCAAAACACTAATCTTCTTTGTTAATAGAAAGCTTTCTTGTAGGGAGAGAGATTCAAAGGGCTGGTCGGATCATCAAACATGCAGATTTTGTTGAAGTTGATGCCAAAAGCAGTATACAAATAAATATATACAAGTCTTCATTGATGCGTGCAGTACGATCCAGTCAATTCTTCAAAGTACATAATACTTCTTCAAATCGATGTCCTTGTCTCATACCCGGCCACTTAAACCCTGTTCGACCCATTTCCAACATGCATATCCTCTGCATAAACTTTCTCCTCCTTCTCTTGCCCACTCAATCCCACAACTCTCCCATCCCTAACCTCAATCTCTCTCTGGTACACTGCAATGTCATCTTCATCTCCAAAGATAGCTGCAACTTCCTCCAAAGGAAGTCCATTAGTATCCGGAAAGTAGATCCACATGATGATCCCACCGATTGTCCCGGGAATGATAAACACGAGATAGAACTTCCAACCTATGTTTAGGAAGGCAGTCGGGGCTGCTTGTAGCCAGATTATGTTTGTGAAGGAGATTGTGGCAACGCCGAGGGATACGCCTTTGGCGCGGAGGTGAGTCGGGAAGAGCTCCCCGAGATAGGCGAATTGTGTTCCTGGATTTGTGTGTCAGTATAATGGTTTTGATGTTGGAGAGAGTGTGACAAAGCATACCGTCTAAGCAGAAGCCATAGAATATTTGGAAGACGAAAAACATGGCAACTGCTGCCTGTAGTGCAGACTGGTTATCTGAACTACCGAAGTTGGCAATAAGTGCTGCTTCAATAATTAAAGTTGCCATGCAGCCAAGAATTCCGAACGATATGTACTTATTTCGTGGAAAGTGGTCCACTAGCGGAATCGCCATAGCATTAAGGCCGAGGGCGAAGGTGAGCCATGCTGCTGGGTATAGTAGTTGCTTGACTGGACCAAATCCCAGATTCTTGTAGAGCGTCGGGCCGTAGTCTACGCATATTAATAAAGTAGAGAATAGTTTAGATTCACAGATAAACGTACTGTTGATGACTAGTACGCCAGAGCACTGAATAAAAAAAGTTGTGCCCATAGCAAGCAGTGCGCGCTTTCGATACGAAGGTCGCCTAAACAGTGTGATCCACGAGCTATCAAGTGTCCTGTCGATTGCAATCTGTCTTTGAATCTGGTAGAATTCTGATCTGGCGTACTCGTTCTCCGGATCACTGGGATCACTGTGCAGGCGGTCGAGAATGGTTCGCGCTTCGTCGATTCGATCTTTCATGATGAGCCAGCGCGGGCTTTCCGGGATCCAATATAAGCCACAGAGAAGGAGAAGAGGCCAGGCACATTGGATGGCGAGAGGTGGTCTCCATGTGTTTTGGCCGCCTATCATAAGTCAGTAGCGTCGTCGTGCCGTCCTTCCATGATACATACCGTTTTTCCAGAAGAAGAAGCCAAAGCCAACCCAGCCTTGAACTGTATATCCGAGCACGAGGAACACGGCGTGGATATCAACAAGACCAGCTCTCATCTTCACAGGCACAACTTCGTTCATCCAGATAGGCACCGCGGCCAGTATCATGAAAGCGCTCGCTCCAGCTACGAATCTAAATACAATGAACACTGCGATATGAGTGCTCCCCGCAAGCAAGGCACCGGAGATTATAGCCAAGATTGCACTCTGTCGATGTTAGTCCAGATCTTTTCGTATCGATGGAAAGTGCTCACAATCGCTATACCCCATTTGCGACCGAATTTGTCTGCAACGAGGGGCAAGAGAAGGGTACCGATCACGCCACCGGCTTGGAATAGGCCGTTCATGGTGGAGATGAGATCGGTTCCATTGCTTCGTGTGCCGAGCTTGAAATATTCGATGAAAGATGGTTGACCTAACGGATGAATCAGTTCTTGTGGTCAGGGCAGTAAGAGGATGTATATAATACCTATTGTTGTGCCGATAATGGAGGCTGTATAACCGTAGGTCATGGACCCCAGCCCGACAAAACAGAGGATGAAGACATTAAAGGCGTTGATGTTCGCGCGCTTCACGTTGTTTATCGACGGCATTGTGTGTTCGGATGGCTCTGTCCCGTCAAAAGAAGAGTTTTGACTGGCAAGTTTCTCGTCGAGGAGCTCGAGAATCTCCTCTGAAATACACTTCTAGCACAAGACTAACCCCCAATGTCAAGACTTACCGGGAAACGATTCCCACCTGTCCGTCACTTGTCCAGGTTCAGTCTTTATGCGAGAGATTATAGTTTATGTCGTCCCCAAATTTACCCCAGGTTTAAGTGTCCGCTTATCCGATGCCAACCCGTACACAATGAGAGACTTCGAAAACACCAGACCTCCATCGGATTGGCTGATGGGACGACATCTGTTCAAGGGCTTTTTGGGGGTGTCGAGTGATTTGAGGAGGTACCGCAGAACACTAGAGTAGTGCAAAGACTAACATTTGCACGAACTAAGGAACTTACTCGCGTGGCAAAATGCGATGCGTTTTGATCGAGTCGAAGTCTCTGATCGAGTCGAAGTCTCCGACGTCGTGTGTACAATAGCATGCTCGGGACGCATCGCTTCCCGGTCCCGAGACCTACCTGCGTTGATGATAATTAGAGGTGTCTATTTTACTTGGTGTAATGTATGAGAAAATGTCGGAATATGATAGGCATCTCGAATTGACTTTGAAAAGCACCCACCAGTCGCTCTGCACGGCGGGCTTGGTGAGTCCCTTGGATCTTGGGTTTGTATTTGATATTGCAACGTGTCTAGAGACTTTCATTGTTCTATAAAGCTTTCCGTTGACAGTCGAGCGCACGAGCAAGAGAAGGCGAAGTGATGATTTCGACTGGAAAGGAAGGTGGTTCATGAACACGGACCTTCTTCTGATCCATGCTCATTCGTAACATCAACCTCGATTCTTGATTATAACAAAATCATTCAAGACTCAATTATCAAGAGTTAGAACTTCAGCTCTGAAAGACATGTAATAAATCGCGCGAGGTAATTCACTGTGTGAGGACTACCATCTCCTGCTACTGTTTCGAGCCTTACAAATTGCTTCTAACTGGAACATTGTGGCTCTCGTAGCTGTATCGCCTTTTTATCGGTAGAGAGATTGATGTCGATAACGATGAGCTGTACCACGATATGTTGAGTGGGCTGGTTTATTGGGGCGGTGCAGGGTTTGGGAGAAGTCACAGAGATTCCATGTCAGGGTTCATATCGACGGGTACACCTTGGAATCATAGGAGTCGGGAGGCGAGGACTTGGTTTCTCCAGAAGTATTGGGCGCTGTGCGGTGGAGAGGATAGTTAATTGGCAAGACAGAGTGAGTGGTGGAGGAACATGAGGGGCGATAAGTCAGATCCATGGTTGTGATTTGAAATGGGAAAAGGTTCAGGTTTGCAAGGGAAGTGACCAAATGCAGGAACAATGTCATCATCTTCTCAGGCTGCAAATCACAAAGACCCTCATAATTCTTGACATAAGCGTCCTTTGCAGCTTTGGCATGCTCGATGCATAAGTCGTGGTCGTTTTTCCATGGGTTTTGGATGCCGCCAGCGGAGACGAGGGTAGATTTCGAAAGATTGTCTTGACAGAAGGAAATGTTGGGTCCGAGAGCAGTGTGGTTAGGATGTGGCTGCCAACATCGCCGGTGCAGCCAAACACTACTGCGGTTGTCGTGGTAGATGCTAGGACGCCTTACCTTCAGTCAATAGAATGGCGTGCTTGTAATACCTTGGGCTAAGACTGGAGGATTTGTATAGTGTGGTCACAGCTTTCCAGGTGTACTTTATAGACCAATGCCTTCGGCGCTGGCGCTGAATCGAGTCTACACGGGACTATGATATACTTCAAGAACGCCTTCGAAAGCCTCACAGTAACCACCAGTTTCTTTTGCGTCCAGACTGAATGAAGGTCAACACCATAGCAGGTTAGTCAAGTGACAAGAACACCAAACTGACCTGAGTTTCTACCCATCACAAGCAAATAACTCATATCTTCGATTTGGTTGGTCCCTCTGTATCCAGCCTCGCAAACAACGGCGCTGTTCTGCCTCCTCGAAAAAGGTCCAACATTTCCTTCCCCATCCACTGCTGTCGACTCTTCGCAAGCCCCCTCTCCAAGTCTGCAAACTTGTCCGCCTGTACGAAGATACCGGCGCCATTCGCCTTCATTCCCTGATCAAACAGCCAACACACTGCTAGAGCAATGGACTCGGGTTTATTCAGTGGCACTCCGTGGCCAGCCATCTCCTTTGCGTAAGCGTCAGGCGTCTTTTCGTCCAGTTCGCGATTGCTGGATGCGAGGATTGGGGTGACCGTTATAGCAGGCGCAACGACGGAGATGGCAATATTTACTTTGGCGCATTCCTGCTTTAGGGCGCGCATTAAGCCCACGACTCCATGCTTCGCTGCGCTGTATAGAGGCGCTCCGGCGCTGGCTAGGTATCCCGCGAGACTAGCTGTCAGGGCAATGGTCCCTCCCTCCCTATTCTTCCTCAGGTAATGGATTGCAAGTTTTGTCGTATCGGCCGCAGCGTCCATGTCCACATTGAGAACTCTCTTATCTGGCTCCTTCAACTTCCCATCCCCGTCCAGCTCATCATCGAAAAATTGGTCCTTGTACTCTGCGATCCCCGCGTTCACAAATACAGCATCGATGCGGCCGAACTTCTTGTGGGCCGCTTCGAAGCCCGCGCGTTGGGCGGTCCAGGAAGTCAGATTGCAGGTGTGGACTAGGAGATTGGATGGGGAGTGAGTGAACGATGGCGGGGGCCCGGAAAGATCGATTATGACGATGTTATGAGAGGAATTCAAAGAAGAGAGGAGGCGCACAGTTGCAAGACCAATTCCTGAGGAGCCGCCGGTTACAACTATGGTCTTCGGAGTGGACTTGAGTGTATTGAAGGTCGCGGCATCGGGTTGGAAGAGAGACATGCTGAGATAGGTCTGCAAAACTTGTAGCTCTCGTGGTCTTCGCCTGTGAGGCTATTGTATAATTGGAAAAGATACAATAGAAGATGTATTGTAGTTCAACGTGTTGGTCAGTGAAAGCAAAGCTGGAGAGGAGGATTAGAAGCTGGATGCCTCAAAGAACCAAGATTGGACGTGTAGAAATGTGGAATTAGCATCTCGAGTTCTTAATTCTTCGCCTTTTGCCTAGGTTCGTTTGAAACGACTGTCTAAGTTGCACCTCGCTGGAGATGCGGGGTCGGCTTTCGCGGAGACGGCTTGCGTAATGAAGGCATTGCTGACTCGGTTGATGGCGACGGACTATTCGAGGCTAGTGGTGCATTTCTACCTATCTACGAGCGCGTGTATTGCGAAATAGATTTGAGACATGATGTTAATGAAGCAGTCAAGAAATACGATGTCGCTACTCCTAGACCTAGAAAGTGTAACTCGAACTCGAGGCGTGGCGGAGGAAACCTCGGGGGAGAGCGCACGTGCATTCTCACTAACCGACAGGGGTACTAACTTGGCGACACGGTTGCTCGACGTTTCGTGGACATTGAAGATTGAAATCCAGACCAGACCAGACCTTCCAACAACCACTTGCTCCGCGTCCACCACTCATATTCCGCGGAGCACTTCAATCGCCAATAATGTGGTCGCCTTCTCTGTTCCTCGCCGCTGCGCTCGTGGCACCCAGCTACGCGCTCCACTTCTTCATCGACGGCGCGGCGACGAAGTGCTTCTTCGAGGAGCTGCCAAAAGATACGCTGGTCCAGGGTACGCTACAATATGTCTATTTCATTCTGGCTGTTGCCACAATGCAATCATGGCAGACAAATTGGTTCTGTACTAACAACCTTAGGCCACTACGACGCCCAGGTCTGGGACGACGCAACAAAATCCTACCTCTCTAAAACCGACGTTGGCGTCTTCATCTCCGTCGAGGAAACCTTCGACAACTACCACCGCGTAGTTGCACAGCGCGGTTCCAACACGGGCCGCTTCACCTTCTCCGCCGCGGACTCGGGGGAGCACCGACTCTGCGTGACACCCCAGAACGTGCCTGGAGGTGGAGGTTCTTGGGGACTAGGAGGAAATTCGGGCATTCACGGCACTGTGAGGTTCACACTTGACTTGGCCATAGGAGAGACAAGCAAGATCGAGAGCACGGACAAGGGGAAGATTGATGACATTGTGCAGAAGGTCAGGGATTTGAACGGAAGGCTGCATGACATCAAGAGGGAGCAGATTTTCCAGAGAGTGAGTTCTGGCCCTCCGCTAAAAGGCTGTGCATGAAGCGTTTTTGAAGGCTGTCATACTGATAATCATGCAGGAACGCGAAGCTGAGTTCCGCGACCAATCCGAATCCACAAACGCCCGCGTCGTCCGCTGGACCCTCATTCAACTCGCCATCCTTGGTATCACCTGCGCATGGCAACTCTCGCATCTGCGGTCCTTCTTCATCAAGCAGAAGCTCACCTAAACTCCGAATTCTAGTGTAGAACGGAGAAGGCAAGGGAGGGAAGGGGGGAAACGCGGAAAGGAAGCGATACCATAACGGGATTGTACTGGACTAGAAAAGCGTCTGATACTATTGCAACGAGCCGGAACGGATGCAGGATGTGTATCGTAGGAATTGGCGTTTGTATGTACAATGGACGAATTGATAGGCTTAGCGTTTGTGATAGAAACGATAAACATTTTTGAACACCATGGTCAGGATTGAATGGCTTCCCTGCACGTAACACTTGTCCCCATTTCGCGCCTATGTACATACATGTTTTATATCTCTGGATTCGAGGGCATTGGCCACGCTTCTCCTCCATCTGCGGCGATATCGTTGAGCTGCATTCAAGTCGAGGACATGTTTCGCTCTAATTACTACTGATTGTCATCATTGCAGACGACGACGAGGAGGAGGAGGAGGAGGAGGAGATCCGCAAGCGACTACGAGCGAGAAACCGCCTTTTTGTTACCCTTCCAGACCTCGATCCCTTTTTCGGCCCATGTCATACCTCGACTCATCCGATGGGAGGGGGGGACAGTGACTCTGATGGGACCCTGACGGTTTTTGTGAAAGGGTTGATGAGAGCAATCCGATTATTATTGGGTTGTATTCTTGGGGGGGGGGGGGGGGGTGAAGAGAGTAAGTAGATAGAGTCAGTCGGCCACGGCTCAAGTAAGTGTACTGTACGTCGTGGGAGGAATTGATTGTTTTGCGCTCTTCAATATTAGATGGATGCTTTGTTGCACTGTAGTCGGACTCGGACTCGGACGTGATATCTCCCTCCCTCCCTCCCTCCCTCCCTCCATCCATCCATTCAAATGATGGGGGAAGAGATGATTCTTGCAGTGCCCCCCATGATGATGAAATTAGGGTGAACTATATCTGGTCCATCTATCCATGTAGTCTTAGCTACCGGAGGCGAGCGACACTGGCCAAATCACCCATAAGCGATGGCCACGATCTTCTTCTTCTTCTTCTTCTTCTTCTTCTTCTTCTTCTTCTTCTCCATCTCCGTCTGCTGGAATATCTTATATCTTTTGCGATGCACCACCTCCCCCCCCCCGTATCGTCGTACCTTTGCGAACCGCATTCGCCTTTGAACTCGACATCACTGTAGCCAACGCTCACGTTACCAGTATTTGATGACCTCTACTCGCAAACTCGGAGCCCAGAAGGGGGGCAAGAATTCTCCGAAGAAAGATGGGCATAGAGAATGCCGAGTCCAAAGGCGTAGAAGGGGCGGGAAGAAGACATGCAAACTGCCCTCCCTAGTTGAGAAGAGTCTGAAAACTTGACAGGTACTTTGAGTCAACTTTCAGCTTTCACGTCTGAGTTTTTTATGCTTCAAAAGAGACGATGAACTTGCAGTCGGACCTGTATCTGAAAAAACGAACACATTCAGAGCGTAAACAAGGGAAGAGACGAAATTCAGTCCATGGTGTATGATGATGGTAATCTGTACCTGTACGCGTATGCGTTTGAGAGGGCAAGTAGATTGCGTGAGGCACTGAGAAGACCGGCGTTGGGGACGATCGCTGTCGGCTAGAACAACGAAGAGGATCCGGTAGGCTTCGCCTGAGCTGACAGTCGAGGTCACGGTGTTGAGTCGAGATCACGGTGTCGAGTTCGCAGGGAGGAGGAAGTTGCTCATCTCAGATATGGCTGTAGACACCCACGCTACCCCACAACAGCTTCTTCCTCAAGCAACTGGCAAGCCAGAAGACTCAATGAAAAAAGGGTTCGCGTCGGCCAGAGGTAGTGCGAGATACTGGCGACACTGTGGTCTCAACTGTAGGCAAGCCCAGTGAGAGGAGACCCGATTTCAAAAACATGAATAATCTTTGAATATCACCGTAGTGATGTTTCAGGGATTAAACTTCAACAATCGTTAGCAAAGGTGCGAGAGGGGAAGAAGAAAAAAAACCAAGGGAATAGAGGACGACGTACCTGAAAAGAACAGATACTACACTTGATCTAAGCCAAAAGGCAAAGCTATAATGATGTTGTTAGCAATGGCAACCTGGGGTGGGGTTTGGGGTTTACGTACAGAGCTAAAGAAGAAGAAAAGAGTGGAAAGGCAGAGGGGGAAGTGATATATATACCTGGGTGGGAGAAAAATCAGGCGACAGCGCTAAGGAGGTCACGGGACGCGCTAGGCAAGAAAACTGGCAGGTCGACGGGGCGGTGAGAGAGGGAGGGTGCGGATTGGCTGGCGGCGACGACGGTGAGGGTTGCTGGGCCGATGGGGAGGCGAGCGAGGGCAGGTGGGCGAGGGCAGGTGAAGCTGAGAGAGCGAGCGCTAATCAGGCAGGAACCTGGAGAGCGACGGCGGTGAGAAAACATGCAACTGCATAACTGGCAATAAGGAACGTAAAGGTGAGAGAAAATGGGCGACGGTGGAGTGGTCTTACTATGTCAGGTTCAGATATCTTGCCCCAGAGACATAGGAACAGCGTCAACGAAGTTGTACAGGCCAGAGAAAGCTTGAGAGTTGGTGGAAGGGTGGTGATGGGGTATTCATTGAGATACTCCCTAATTCTGGGGTTGTCTATAAACCATCGTTCTGATTAAAAGAGTGCTAGGTGTGATATAAAGATTGCGATACCTTCAAACATTCCTTCCTACCAACGTAGTCGCCTCCGGATATGCTGAAAACAATCGCTTCCTTGCATTTCCACATAATGTCCCACAAGTGTCAGCTCATCACTAACTTTGTGCGTCCCGGGATAGATAATACGCCTCAAGCAGGTAATCGATCCATGGCATTTGAAACGTAAAACACCCATCGCCGTTTCTTCACTACTCGTCGCCCTTGTTTCCCAAAAGGTCTTTCGATTGCTGTGCAGTTGTTGGTGGATCCGGCTGTAGATTGTGCAGCGAGGAAATTGTCGCCTCGTGGTGGAGATTCGTAGTTGGCAAACACACAGGCAGGATGCATGTGTGTGTGTGTGTGTGTGTGTGTGTGTGTGTGTGTATGCAGCGGAAATGAGGCTGCACGTAGCCGTGTACATGTACAAAGTCCGCTGCCACGTGTATACATGTTGTACATTAGCGAATATTAACGATACATAGTGTGAATGTAGGCTCTACAGACAACCCCTTGTAGGTGATGTGTGAGTATTGATCATAGCTTTGCGGTGCAGGGCTAGCTCGGCTTCCATAGTAGATCCCAGAATCTTATTGATTGTGAATCGAGACGCGGATTTCTTGGCAGCATGGATGTGGAGCATTTCCTGAGAGATTGGGGTCTGAATCCAGATGTGTGGAGCATTTCCTGCGAGATTGGGGGTCCGACTCCAGATGTGTGATGTTGATATGCATGACGTCGGAAGGGATGGAGAGCAAGTGGAGGTGCATGTCGTGCAGTGGAGAGAGCGGCGGGGAAGAGAAGCATTTAAAGTGGTTTGTTTCAAGAGAAGTAGATGTGAGGGATGCCCGGTGTTGCTTGGCTACCCGTTTGAAGGGCGAACACTACTAGAACCTCTGGCAGGCGAATCCGACGATAGGCCGCATGAGTTGGAAAGACTCAAATTTCATTTTCGCTATGCGCCGTTTTATGGTTCTATACTCGTTACCATGGAGAGTAATGGTTTGTTTCGTTTCGACAAGTTTCAAAACACGGTGGGACTAATGGTTGAGCATATGGAGGTTGTCGCGAGACTCGATTGGTCGACTTGAATGAGAGGGAACGAGAAGGAAACGCTCGTTGAAGGCTCAAAGCAGAGACGGAATTGAAAATGGGTCTTAACATTGATGTTTGCAGGGACGAGATAGATATTTACACGACCTGGATCCTTGAGGTTCCAGGGAGGATGGGCAAACGACTATAACAGAAGTGACAGGAAACAACCATGGCTCAGGTATTAATTAACTTGATGATATTGCAGCCCGTAGATGACGTTGACAATCACTGGCATCCGAGATAATCGGTGATGCTACCTAGATAAGACGAAATTGGTTATCAATGTGTAAAAGGAACGGCCGGCCAAGTACTCAGTCAAGCTGACTAACGGTTATTATATACGTTATTGCGCGATTGCAGTAAGAGATTACACAGTAGACGAGTAAGATTGGGGATGAGGCTGAGTGGGCGGCTGTCAAATTGCCTCGATGGCACGATTCGGGTCGGTCGTATCGCAATAATAATTAGTTATTGTTTGAAAGAGCTCTCGATTGTGTTCTCGACTGCGGTTGGGATGTTGGCTGCAGACTAATAACAACAATAATAATAATAATAATAATAACAAACCGGGCCAGATGACGATGATGGTAACCAGCCGTGCCAGCCAAGAAAAAAGGTGAGACTCGAATAGGTAATACATAGAGTGAAGGTGATGGCTGAAGCAGACGCGGCGACGATCGGCACAATGTGCTCGTCCTCGGCGAGTTTTTGATGAGAGCCGAAAGGAGGCGCTCCACGGCAAATCTCTCGTCCGTGGGGCTTATACATACAAGTATGTACATTAATTATTGATGATACGGCAGGAGCGAGGATGTGGAATTACATGTAGGATCAGACTGCAAGCAAAGAGCCGTGCGGCGCCGGGGGAGGGAAGAGGGGGGGAATTGATTTAATTCACGTTTTGCAAATGCAAGAGATGTGGTGCCGCGGGCTGATGGGTGGCACGTGGAAGGGTGAGAGGGGGTGGGACACAGACAGCGGGCTGATAAAGCAGACGTCAGGGTCCGAGGCATGAAGAGAGAGGATGGTTTGGGGTTGCTCTGAGGCGTTCTCTAGAGCGTGGCTGTGTCTCATGCAAGGCGGTTGTTGGTTGTGGTCACTTGCGGTTGCGGTTGCGGTTGCGGTTGTGGTTCACGCTTCACGCTTCACGCTTCACGCTTCACGCTTCACGCTTCACGCTTCAGCTCGGATGGATGTGAGGGCCTCCCGCGAGGCCATAGCGGCGGCGACGGCGGTGAGACCAGATCAGACCAGCGCCGTGGGCGTTTGGTGGTGTTTGCAGGGCGAAGAATGAGTGAGGAATGATTACATAGTATAACGGTAATTCGTATAATAGTACATGTATGTTAATAGGCAAGGAATAATTGTGTTATTAATTGGAATATGTTGTTATGGGCGATGAGTAATGGTCACTAAAGAATAGGGTGCAGAGAGAGAGAGAGAGAGATAGATAGAGAGAGTGTGTGTGAATGTGAGTGTGAGAGTGAGTGATGAGCAATTGTCCATCTGAATGCGGAGAGGCGCGGGGATTTGGGTGGAGAACCAACGTCGCGCGTTGATGAATACGGCCAGTGGAAAAGCTTGTTGTGTGTATAAGCTAAGGCCAGATGTGGCTGGAGGGTGAAACATTCATGGATGGATGGGTGGATAGGCCACATTCTTATCACGCCAATCGCGACGGCGCCGGAGAGACAGCAAGGCGAGCAGTCTTTTTTTCTTTTCTTTTTCTTTCTTTTTCTTTTTTTTTTCTTTCTTCTTTTTTGTTTGGCTGTCGTCGTACAAAAGAGAAGACGGAAGAAGGGCAAGTGATTAGTAATCATGCATGGTTACTCAATGGCAAATACATGCACATACATATGTACTGTTGTGGTCTGCCAGGTCTGCAGTCAACTGCAGGGATAAACTCTTGGTCAGTAGGGAGGATCTGCAGGCGGTCAGGGCTCTTGTGTATTTGAACCAGCGCATCGAAACGCAATTTAACAGCCGTATGTGGACGGGAATTGCGAGGTGAGCGACGGGGATGGTAAATGGGCTAGTTGGTTGGTAGCAAGGGAGCCAGTGATTGACTGATGAGAAAAGACGGGCGAATACAAGCACACCAACCACACCAAGCACATCAACCACACCTACACACAGAACACAAAACACAAAACACACACATGTTATTATCGTCACACACACACCACAGATGGCGCTCTACAGACACCCACTCGCTGGCCGCAACGTGCAAACTTGTCGACTCATCAGCGCGCGGCTCCAACACCCAAAGTAATCAGGCTGCGTGCCCTGACTGGCTGTACATAGACAGTAATATGTATAATGCCTGTCAGTCTGCACAAGATCCCCTGCCCTTACCCACCCACCCACTATCAACACCCCCGGTCCCTCGGTGAGCCTTTTGGCCTGTTTCTTCCTGTTCCTGGCTATACCTAGCTGTTCCTGGCTGGACTCCTGGCTGGGTTCTTAGCTGTTCCTGTTCCTGGCGGCCATGGCTCTACTTACAGTACTGTGTAATTAACCCCAGCCAGGGGTAAGCATCCGTGCGCACGCAAACCTCGTTGCCTGCCAAGCAAGGCCATCTCCTGCAATCATCCAGTCCTTCATATAGCCCCTCCCGTCGCCATGCTTTGCTTTTTTAACCTCACCACAAGGCTCACTTTGGTTTCCAACTCTCCCTCACTTTGTCTTTATAGGCAGTTACACTCTTTCGAGATCAGCTTTATCCGTCAATCCTTCAGGTTCCTGAACAGCACTTTCAACAGAATTGACTTCTGTCCCGTCTCTCGCAGCATCAATCTCTAGCCTTCAAATTACGCTCTTTCGTCCCACCTCGACTCCTAAAAGCACTCGTCTACCCTTTTACAAAGAGTCTTCAAGAGCAAGGAAAATCAACCAGTCAACATCATGATGAAGCTTACCGTCGCTTTCCTCGCCAGCTTGGCCGCCGCTGATGCCGCCCATGGCCGCCGTCACGTTCGTCGTGATTACGGCTACGGAAACGGCTATGGTTATGGAGAAGAGTCCAGCTCTGTTGCTGTTCCCCTCAGCACTGGCGTCCCCGGCCCAGTCCCTACTCCCCCGGCCGTCCCCAGCTCCGTTCTCGCCAGCTCCGATATCCCCAGCTCTGTTGGTCTTCCATCGCTCAGCAGCAGCCTCCCGGCCCCAATCCCTACCCCTTCGGCCCCCTCAAGCTCCAGCTCTAGCCCTCTGCCCGTAGACGCTACTTCCAGCGTCCCCCCCGCCGCCCTGTCTGGTGGATTCGAGTACCCTCACGCTCCCACTGGCAGCGTCGGTGTGCCTGGCCCATCTGGCAGCTTCGGTGTGCCTGGCCCATCTGGCAGCTCCGGTGTACCCGTCCCAACTGGCAGCTTCGGTGTGCCCGGCCCATCTGGCAGCTTCGGTGTGCCTGGTCCATCTGGCAGCTTCGGTGTACCCGTCCCAACTGGCGGCACCGGCCTGCCTCTCTCATCTAGCAGCCTGTTCCCCACGGCTGGCGTCGAGAGCGCCTCCGTCCCTCTGGCAGCTTCCAGCACTCTCATCCCGAGCCTGCCAATCCCCAGCGGAACCGGTGTCCCCGTGGCCTACGGAACTGGTGTCCCCGTCCCCAGCGGAACCGGTATCGTCCCCAGTGGAACCGGTGTCCCCGTCCCCGCTGGCAGTGGCGTCCCTGGTGAATACATCACCACGAGCACCGTCTACTCGACCCAGATCGTTCCCCAGACTATCACCGTCTCCGGCGGAATTCAGACCACCCAGCTCATCACCACCGTCGTGCCCATCGTCACCACCTGCACCAAGACCAGCGGTGTGCCCGAAGTGACTGCCACCCCTGAAGCTGTCACCTCCGTCCCCGTGTCCGAGATCGTCCACACTTCAATCCAGACTCTCACATACACCGTCGGCGTCGGATCTACTGCTCACCCAGTCACCACTCAGGTTGTTCAGACCTCCACCGAGACCCTCTTCAAGACCGTGGTTGTGACTCTCCCCGGTGGCAGCCCCGCCAGCTCTGTTCCCGCTGTTGCATCTGTTGGATCTCAGGTTCCCGGCGGAGATTCGTACGATGGCACCACCATCATCTCCACCACCTCCACCACCACCAAGGTCATCACCGTTTACCCCACTCCTACTGGCTCCACTCCTACTGGCGTCGAGGCTGAAGGCTCTGTCGTTACCACTGGCTCTGGCGTTACCACTGCCGTTTCCGGTGCCTCATCCGGTGTAGCTGGCGAGTGCGCTCCCCCAGTCACTGCCACCGTCACTGTCAAGGAGACCATCACTGTCACCGCTGGCCAGGGAGTTCCATCTACCACCGAGGTCCCTGAGACCCCCGAGGCTTCCAATGTCGCCTCTGAGATCCCATCCGTCACCTCCGAGGTTCCATCTGTCGCCTCTGCCGGGCCCTACCCCTTGGGCAATGGCACCGCACCCGTTGTTCCTGCTGGATCTACTGGCTTTGTAACCTTTGCCGTGCCCACTGGCTCTGTCCCCAGTGCTCCTTACCCCACTGTGGTCCCCTCTGGAACTGCCCCCGTCGTGCCCGCTGGCACCGGAGCTCCCTCAGTTGTGCCATCTCTCCCCGTTTTCTCTCTTCCCGGCACCGACGCCCCGTCCGCGTCTGCCTCGGTTGCCTCGTCCACGGTTGTGCCAGTGCCTGCTGTCACCCCCACTCCCTCGAGCGGCTACAGCTATGGTAGCTACCGCAGGCGCAACTAAGCGTTTCGCGCGTCAACGTTGAGTCTTGCATCTTCTCTTCTGTACAACAGCTGTGTTTTGAGTCTAGCCTCTTGCGCACTTTTCTCACTGGTCCTTGGACCATTTCGTGTCCGGTACGCTTTGTTGCCGTCTCGGTCAGGAAGATGGGCGCAGGGTTTTAGGCCGACATGGGCTTGGGGAAGAAGATGGATGGTCCGATAGGGTTGCGCAACTACTCGTTTGACAATACACTCTGTCTTCCTACACATTGTCTTTCGCATCGCTATCGTTGTCCTCTCCTATGTCCCGTCTTCTCGCGATGAGTGCAAGCGGCCGGACTGATGCCACGCGTCATGATCCTTCTTAAAATTCTCACTTTTCCTTCTTAGGGTACCATCATGTTTTCTGCGTCTGTCAATGTTTGCGGTAGAAAAGACCATCAGGCATGGCATGGCGGTGGAGTTTATCATTATGTTTTTTATTTACTATGTTACAGCGCAGCTATCAGAAGAAAGACGCATCACCCGCACGCGCGTGTCGTGTGTGTGTGTGTGTCTAGTATTAAATATACCCATGCATGTCTATGCTACTTCAAACCCTCTTCCTCCCTATCTTGCTCCAGTGTTTGTGTTGCGCCCACATACCATGTTTTGATGACGTGCTTCAACTGCTTGCTTGCCCTGGTGAAATCCGCCGTTGGTCTTTTGATTACTTTCCCCTCTTGTTTCTACCCCCTCCCACTTTTGCCACAGGTCACATGGCCTTGTCTATTTGACTAATCAATACATCTGGTAATATGTATACATGTGAAATGAGACGATACGCACCCTCAGTTGCGTATGGGTGTGCGTGTACGTGTGCCTGTAGGAACAAGTCTAGCACCTGATCCTCCTGCCCTCCTCCCGCTCTCCTCGTTTGCGCTCGGGCTACGCATCCTTCCACGTGTGGGCTGCTTTGGACTCAACACATGCACCGTCCGTGTCCGGGCCCGCGCGCCCTAGCCTTCGTATCGATAGACACACACACACATACGCCCACATACACGCTACGCCCCTAGCCATGTCTCATTCCTTAATTACCGTCCCGGCACCTCGGATGCAGGCGTGACCCGAGACATATACCTACACAGTAGGTACATGTACATATGTACATACATACATGGGCATCTAATTATGTAGGATAGAGCCATGTTCTAGAATGCATGCATGCATGGACAACATATACATAGGCGCTTCCCAGCTCCCCTTGAATATTAATTATTGCATGTAACATGGGCTGTGTATGTCTGGTGTGTCAGTCATTCAGTCAGTCAGTCAGTTAGTAGTCAGTAGTCAGTTAGTAGTCAGTAGTCAGTTAGTAGTCAGTAGTCAGTCAGTAGTCAGTAGTCAGTGTGTGAAAGGTGAGAGCACGTGCGTGCGTGCGATCCATTGACCTGGCCCTTTCTACTTCGGGACCTCGTTTCAGAACGGCTG
>MU005769.1:2107008-2175852 GCA_010093715.1 Pleomassaria siparia CBS 279.74 | reverse complement strand
GTGTGCAACTGGGATGGAACGTGTGGGAAGCTTCCGTGATTCTTACAGTGTTAGAAGTCACCCGTATTAGCAAGGAAGGAAAGTTGTTTGTTTGGATATAAGATTAATATGTCGTCGGTACGGTACTTTTGTTATTGTAATCATGGCTTCGATGGAGTGAGTTCTCGGTAGCGATGCGGATACCGATAGATAATATATCGTATCAATATATCCCTGAGCCCTGAGCCCTGAGCCCTGAGCCCTGAGCTGTGATTATCGTTTTATTTCGCCCAACAATAATACATAATACCTCTTGTAAAGGCAGGCTATCGGGAGGAGGGATGCTGGAGTATAATAATGATGATGATAATAATAATAATAATAATAATAATAATAATAATAATAATAATAATAATAATAATGATCGAGGTTCCAAAGCCAAAGACTCGGGTCGTTTGTACTTTACATAGTTTGAAGTTATTTACGAATTGTGACTCATGTACCTTTTCCTTACCTTGCGCTAGTATATGTATGTATTGGAAATCATCTGTTCGTATGTACAGTATGTACAGTATGTGTCGTGCAACGGTAATCCCACGCGTGTCCTGCGCTCTCTGCTGCGCTGATCATTTCGCGCTTGTATGTAGCACCACCTACCTCCTGTCGTGTACATACATACATACATACATACATACATACATACATACATACATACATACATACATACATACATACATACATACATACATACATACATACATACTTTGTACATACGCATGTATATGCAAGAACCCTGACATGATTCTCGTCGCATTGCCACTCTAGTCTTTGTTCACCAAACCATCACTACTTCACTGAATAAATATTGTAAAGCAGCAGCAGCAGACTCGAGTCGCAATCAAAGCAGGCGCATTTATTAATATTGTATATCTGAGACATAAATAATTAATACTCAAAAAGTCCATCAAACGTGGTAGCCGTGTATAAATTGTTCGCCGCAACAAATAGTTGCTATTGATCTGTACCAGGCTCTCGTTTTGGCATAGATAGATTGCGCCCGCGGTGATATTTAGTTATTATTACAGTAGTGCTCTGTGTGTGTGTGTGTGTGTGTGTGTGTGCTACATTCCACGATGCCGCCACTACCACCACCACTACCACTACGGTCCCGAACACGACGATATTGATACAACAGACAGCGGCCGAGGCGGGCCCGGGAGAAAACAATATGTGTTACTGTACTACATAATTAATTACTTCCGCTGGGCCTATGAGTAAGTAGCGCTGTCTATTTCCGACCTTGCACAATATTCGATAATAATAAATAATACCATCCTCCTTTGTGGATATATATATATATATATATTTAGCTCAAGTCAAAACATCTCGCTTGTCGTAGGCGCCGCGCCAAGAGAGAGAGAGAAAGAGAGAGCGTTTCTGACTTCTGTTACACAGTTAATTACAGTAAGTACATTACATACAAGTTCAGTAGCGGCTTCTTGCCTACATACGTACTATTGATACTAACCCGAATCTATCGATCTAACTAACAAGATCTATTTATGGCGAAACCTCGGATTGGATCTAATTCAATTAATCGATTGATTACATACTTCTTCCTCTCGCTCTTGCGAATACCCGAAAGCCACACCCGCCGTGTGGCTGTAGGAGAATTATCTAAAAATGCCGACCTATGAATTTTTTTCTTCTTTTTCTTTTTGGGGGAGCGGGAGCGGGAGGGGAGGGGGGGCTTGTGTTTATTTAGTGGGAAGTGGAGGGGAAAAAAAAGGAAAGGGTGGAAATGAAGGGGGCGGATAGATGGAGGGGCCTGACGAGGCGTTGATTTGCAACGGTGGCGCGTGTGATGGCACGGAAGGAAACGGACGCGAAGATCGGAATAGTTGTTTAGGTAATATATTGTATGAAACAAACAGAAGAAACAGGAAGAAGAAGATGAAGAAGACGAAGAAGAAGAAGACGAAGATCGTGGTTCCCTGCTGAAACGTACACAGGTGACAGTAGGCGAATAGAGCCAGACAGAAGAGTGAAATAAATATAGAATACACAACGCCCGGTTTTTATTTACTCGCTACCTCGGGAGTGTCAGGTTTGATTGCGTTTGAATCATTCATTCATTCACTCCTTCATTCGCTCACTTTGGATGCATGACTGAGGACACACCTTTTCTTTCTTTTTTTCTTTTCTTTTTCGATAGGGCGATCACGTGGTTTCCCATCACCGGTTCTACTTGAAAGGCAGTGAAGTAAGTAAGTAAGTAATAGTGTCCCGCAGGAGAGAAACGTAGAATGGGGAGAGAAAAAAAAATGGGAAAGCATGGCAGACCATAGAGTTAGAGATCCCCGTGTCCCTCCCTTTACGAATATCTAGGTCATGTAAGACAGTAATGAAGTGAGACAATAGTGATTCCATTCAGTGTAATAATTAAGTCTATCTAGGTGATGCTACAGGAAGGTGATGAGGCTCAGGGGATCGGGCCGAATATCGGTTGTGATTCGGTGGTGTTTACCTTCCGTCATGTGACCGTATAGTGTATAGGTCTAACAGGTCACGCCCGATACGCTTTCGAGCCCGGCTTACAATCGTGCTTGGGCGTCTTTGACCATAGCTGGACAGACACACTCGCCACACGAGTTGGTATCCGAGAAAAGCTCCCAGTAGCATAGCTCTTCTACTTGCGAGAGACATCACGATTGTAGTCGTCGCACTAGCAGCAGGGTTGTAGATGCTTGCGGTGCGAAACTGGCTGGGAGAGAAGCCGCGAGGAGCTTTTGCGAGGATGGTCTTTACAGACGACCAAGTCGACGCCGTTGTAGTTTCTCGGTGAAGCTTGTATCGTCGACACTGACGGTCTCGTCTTCGTCCTTGTCGTCGTACCACCTGTGTCTGATGAATCCAGTCATCTAAGATAGAACCCACAGTACGTGCCAAGCTTCTTTGTCTTTGTCTTTGTCTTTGTCTTCGTCTTCGTCTTCTCCAACGCCTCCCTCGTCCATGACAGCTCACTTGCGCTCCCAGTTTGGAAGGATGGGTCTTGGATCATTTCTCCACGGTTTCAACGTGGGATATTTTGCTCGTTCCCTGGGCTTTGAGCTCCACTCGGACGTCAGCGGGTTGAGAGTAAGTAGCCTTGATGCTCGCCATGTTTCCAGACCTGACGTTGAGAGTCTTTTATTAATAGTCGATGGCTATGAGTCTGTAATTGGGGGGGGGGGCGGATTGCTCTCCATGACTTCGCGCCATGCCCTTCAAAGTGACTACTCGGGCCAGTGGGTCTTGAGCAACGGCCTCGCTGAAGTGGTCTATTGTTGAGGCTTAGAGCTCATCCTAGGTCCTTGTGCCAGTGCGTATCATGCCCGAGGGTTGGCCAGATGGCAATTTTTTTTCCGAGTTAGTTGTTGGGCTGAAAGGGCGCTCAAGTTCCCCCGGGAGAGGTTGATATTGAAGGCATGGATCGCACGAGATAGTCATGTATTTCACGAGACATGGTGCCTGTCTCGATCCATAACAAACGATAGTCGGCAATTTTGTTTTGATTAAGAATTGTGATGAACGTCCTCACCAAATACATCCAGCCATGAAGCAGCCATGGGCAAAAAAAGATCAACTTCTTGTCCATGTACACACTCCCCTCACATACTGGCTTTACAAGCCCTACTCTGCTCACTGTCATATATCAGTTAGTAGCCCGAGCAGTTCTTCAACGCTTCCTGCGTGCAGCCTTACTGGTCCAAAATAACGCAACCGTATCCAGACTTGCTTCGACAAACGTGAGCCCCCTTTGAGACGCTTCAGAACCAGTCCCTGGATCAAACGAAGACATAAATCTGAGCCTACCTACCTACCTACTTACCTACCCACGTGTATTTTGAACCTTTGTCTTGCTAGCATCATACTCGTATCATGCCGCTTCACGTCTCACTTCCAAAGAGCCCAGCCAGGCCCTCGACAGCGCGGGGGAAAACTCTTCCACCAGAAACATTGCAAGCCATGCCCACCCCCTCCCAAACACATCCTCTCCATATATTATAAAGTGTCGTTCGGCCTTAGAACCCCCCCCCCTGCGGCTCACAGAAAGACCTACTCGATCCAAATCACATGTCTCACCGAAAGACCTGTTTCGCAACTCCAATGATTGGTGTGATGTCCTTCCTGCCAGGACTGTACCCACTTTCCTAGTCGCGAGGAAGAATCTGTCGGCCTTGTCGTGATACGAAGGAACGGGTATCAACCACAGCTCCTGATAGCAGGCACCGCCGCAGAGGGGTCGTCCAAAGGATCTGAGCGGGAGTGAGGTCTGCAGGGCTGCAGCTGATAGGGGAGCAACAAAATTTGCCGAGGGTGCCTCCCCCACACAGTATCGGTAGCTCTGGGAAGGCCATTCGCCATAGTAGTGCAATATTATCTCCTTCGATTTCTGCCGCCATGTCGAGTGGGAAGCAGTGTGGTCGAATTTCGGAATGCAGGTAAGCTTAATACTAGATTTGGCAAAGCAAACCCACGGGCTGGCTACCCTACCTGTACTTGAACTATGCGACATTCAACGAGGGAAACGTGGGACAGAGTGGATGGAATGCAACGCACTTCCAAGGCGAGAACATCTCGAATTTTAAAATACACGACACCTTCCAAAAGCCTCTCCACGTGTATGTTGTGTGTGTATGTGTGCTTCATGGTCCAAGGATTTTTCTGTGCACACTTCCTTTGAACCACCTTACACGCTAGGAAGGGCTTCCCGTGCCAACAAGGAAACCCGCGGGCTATCATCCGACAGGTATGTTGGAAACTTACTTGTGGTAGCGTGGTGGGTTTCTCAGCGACTACTGCCTCTTTTTTGCACACCGTCCCCTTCCCCACCAGCAAGACCTCTCGTCACAAGCCCTTCTCAGTAACAATACTCGGTTTCCAGTTATTCACAGGAAAAAGGCTTGCCAGCTCCACCTCCACTCAATTCCCAGCCCGAAGACCACATGCCCAAGATGCACTACGTCGAGTCAGTTATACGATATCTAGGTCTCCCCACTGAGAGAAAAAGTAGAAGGATATGAAACCCAGCGACTTACCATAGCAGCACCTAAGAGGAAGATTCCCGTGTTGAGGATTGTTAGAGCAGCTTTCTTTTTTGTGGAAAATAGTTGCCCGCGATTCATATACAACCATAGATAGCCGGGGAGGCCGTAGCTGAACCAGGAGCAGAAGAGCGCAGCCTACAACCACATCGTTAGCCTCGTTCCTTGATGCTTTCAAAAAGACTTAAAATATCATGATGCTTACAATCAACCCGAGTAGGAGATTGAAATTTGGAATCGCCTCTGCAATAACGAAACTCGCAATCCAGAGCACCGCACAGACGGCCACCCAACTCCCGATACTCTTAAGATTATTCTGGTGTATAACATCATCTTTAGAGTCCTTCCACATACGCACGTATATGTATTTACAAGCCACGCTACCATTCACTACACCCGCGATGACAATGGTAGGGAGAGCGATGCCGTAAGTGATCTTGCGGATCAATGGCGACGCGGAACCCAGGGCGGGAGATGCGACAGAGGGCCCTGCGTAGTAGTAGATGACGGCTGAAATGATGAGGTAGAAAGTTACGGCGGTTATTTGCAAGAAAGCAAGGGCTTTGGGGAAGTCCTTCGGATCTTTGAGTTCGGCGATGAACCCGAAGAAGGCCACGTGACCGGCTGGCCCCCAGAATCAGTACAAAGCCCTGTGAACATGTCAGGAGTAATAGGATGGAGCACTCACTGAAAGCTAGAACGATATTCATGACGGGTCCAAGACCTTTGACTACTGGAAGATTGGGTCCTACGGCGTAAGAGTGGCCCATGTCGGGCTTCGAAACTGCAATTGCGGCCATAGCGACAGTGACGGCGACGATGACTGATATGCACGCTGTTCGTTTGCTGTTAATAAGAATCTCTCAGGTGGAGGGGTTGGGATCATGGCTTACAGAAAATGGACGCATAAGAAACATTCTTCAACGTCCGTGGCAAGCCCAGCAGAAAACATACAATGAGTCCTACAACTGCATACGTCACTGTGCACGTCGCATGATCGGTAATTGCATTGAGCGCAATCGAAAAACTCAGCACATGCGCCGCCATGATAAAGACTAGGAGTAGGATCTGACTGACGGCCATGACTTCTCTACCAATTGGGCCGGCGATCATCTCGCCGCAATCGGCGAAAGATTGCACCTGGGGGTATTTCTGCTTGAACTGTCCGCATACGTAGCCCGTGTACGTGGCGAGGAGGCCGAGCAGCAGTATGAGGAGAAGACCCGGCACGAAGCCGAGAATGGCGATGGTTTGGGGGAGGGCGAGGACGCCAAGGGAGATTACTTCTGTGATCATGAGGACACCTGCGTGCCTGAAAACCAATTTCATTAGTTATGCAATCCGGTCTCAATAAAGGAAACAAAATTCTTACCACCAATGCATCGTCTTATAATGGATAGCAGCTCCTGCTTCGTTGCCGAAGACATCGGCTGTGGTGTCATTCTGAATCTGGCGCTCTGCATCTGAGGCAGGTGTATTATTTTTTGGGGTATTGATATCTTCATGTGGTCTGTCGTTGGGTTTGGGAGCTAAGTCCACGACCTCAAGGGGGGGAGTCTTTGGAGTCCCCTTGGAGCCTGAGCTCGCAGTGGAGGCGTTCCGCTCGAACATGCGGAAATGTATTTTGTAGGAATGCTAAGTTGAGTGGAGGGAGGAAGAGAACGAGTAGAAAAAGCACCGATGTGCGGAGACTGATCTTAAGACGCAGCACCTACCACCTCGGAGCGGAGCGAGGTGGTAGGTGCTGCGAGTAGTGAACCTTTCAAGTTACATACCAACCTTCTAATTATTGATGAGGGACATGGAAAGGCATTAGGTTGAACGGATTAAATCAGAGTACCAGACTTGAAAAATTAAAATAGGGGGTTAAGGTGTGGATACCAAGATAATGCATTGGCCAATATGACCAATTCCTTTCCAAATCAAGAGCTTAGAATGGGAAGCCCTGGGCAGCTAAAGGTTTGTCACGAGACCAATTGAAACTGGTTGTTCCGTACTTGAGGACTGTGAGTATCGTTTACCGCAGTGTGGTCTGATATGTATACCGTGGTTGGGCGTCACTGACGTGCGAAGATGAAAAGCACCAAGTCGCAGCTCGATGAATACCGGCAGGATTTGTACATGATACCTCTTCACCCCTTTCTCCGTTATAGGTTTTGAGTGGTTGCAAAAGCTGTCCACTTGTCCACATGTCTTCGAAAGCCCCTGGCGCAGAATGTCCACAGACGTCTTCAAAGGGGTCCAAAAATTCAGGCGGTTGCGAGAGGAGTGGTTGAGCAAACTTTGAGCAAACGGTTTCGCGCATGAAATAATGATGACGATGGTTGCGTATGGCCCTGTTTTTGATTGAGAAGGATGAAGCTCGGTTCTGGGATGAACAACAGTCGTGGGGAGCGGGGTAGCTCTCAACCTATGGCGATGTGTGATCACCTAGATGTGTATACATTGATACAAAATGCTGCTAACCTCTGTACTAACAACAAGAACAACAAGAGGGACGAATTTACCTATAAATTTCCAGTGATGGTGTTGCAGGAGAAAAAAAAAAGAGGAAAAAAAGAGGAGAAAAAAAGAGGAGAAAAAAAAAAAGGTACGCGAGACGAAGCGATGAAGTTGGGAGAAGAAAAGGACGCCATTCCCTCTTTTCGGCAAGCGCGTTTCTCGCGTTAGGGCAGGCGGAACATGGGGCGGCAACACTTGCCAATCAGCGGCACAAGAAGCGCCGGGGCAAACTCCAGCAGATCACAACAAATCCCTACAAAGTGTACTAGAAACAAGACGCAAGCAATCTACCCAAATATCACCATGATGCGACGGCTGCCAAGAGGAGATTACCAGCGTGCTTCTCTCTTCTCTACGTCTCCTCCTCTCCCAGATCCTCTCATCACTCTTCTGCCCTAATTAAATCCCTTCCCGCGCGGTCCATTTGTGCTCCCTCGACCCTATCCCGAACTCGAGACTCGCCCCGTTGTTACTCAGACAAGGTCAGTGTAATAAGCGCTTGCATCATTATAAGCGCTTGCATCATGTTGTGTTGTTTCCAGCAGTTCCCCGTCCGACCCTAGACTAGTTTAACCTCCCCAACCACACCACCGACGAGCTCTCTTCATCTCTATCCTCCATCTCGTGCCCATTTCCACACTTTTGCGACACTGATCCCGCGTCGCTACAGCTTCGCGACCACAATCCACCATGGTAGAACTTCGCAAGCGCAAGACCCCGCCGCCCGCGCCCGTCCGCCCAGCCAAAAAGAAGGCTGCGCCCAAGGCCGAGAAGCCTGAGAAGAAGACTGCAACGGGCAAAGCAAAGACGGCTGTTGTTGAGGCAGTCGAGTCCGTCAAGGCAGCTGCTACCGGCACTGCGAATGGCGCGACGGCTGGCGCAACGGCCGGCGCAACGACTGGCGCAACGACTGGCGCAACCCCGAAAGTAGGCGACACCATTGACCTCGCCACTTTCGGCGGCGAAATCGAGACGCATGAGGGAACCAAAACGACGCTCGCAAAGCTCGTCGAGGAGAGCAAGGGTGGCGTCGTGCTGTTCACGTACCCGAAAGCTTCTACCCCCGGCTGTAAGCAACCTTCCCCAATCGCACCTACGTAGGAGCTGGCCGTCAGTGGGATGTACCACAGCTCCTCCATAAACGCATGTTACTGATCTCTTTTTTTTTTCTTCTTCTCAGGCACCAAGCAAGTCTGCTTCTTCCGCGATTCCTACGAGCCCCTGACCGCGACCGGTCTGAGCATTTACGGCCTCTCCAACGACAGCCCCAAGGCCAACACTACCTTCAAGACGAAGCAAAATCTGCCATACTCGCTGCTCTGCGACCCCTCGCAGACACTCATCTCAGCCATTGGCCTTAAGAAGACGCCCAAGAGCACCACACGCGGGGTCTTTGTCATCGATAAAGCTGGCAAGGTTCTCGCGGCCGAGGCTGGCACACCCGAGGGCACGATGAAGGTAGTCGAGAAGATTGTGGGTGGCGGCGTTGTTCCTGCTGCAGAGGTATCAAAGGAGGATGCCGACGCTGCGAAGACTGCAGCCGAGGTCGCTGATACGGCGGCCAAGGTCGATGGTGCTGAGGCCTGATCTGGAGATGGGGAACGATGAAAGTGGATTAATTGTCTCTTGGGTATTTTTCTGTGTAGGATTCCCCTTTTGCGCTCTCGGATTGGAGTTGGAGTGGGTCGGGTTCCATGAGTCCTTAGGTATACAATGATAACAGTATTGCACCGTCATGTCTTGTTCAAGGCACCAGATCCGATGAAAGATATTTTACCTGTACGGCCCATTTGTCTCATCAGATGGAATGCGCATGGACGATTTCCCGCAGTGACGCAGTGACGGTCAGTGGAAATTTTTCTCCACACTATTGGCTACACTTTGATAACGTTCATCAGCAGCAGCAGCATTGTTTGTTTCACAGCAAACGCACAACGTGCATCCCAGGTATGTAAGCACAAGAATAGATGGTGGATTTGATGAGAGGGAAGCCAGAATCGCAACATGTTCCATATTCTAAGCATCAACCAAGACACGACATCTTTGACCTCGGACCTCAAGACCTTGGGTGGGTTGTACGTACTCCTCCTCTCCTGTCGTATTATATATAACATCTGCTGATCTGTCTAATACGACGACGTAACTTGCACACCACCAGGAAGCTCTGTGAGCCCTACAAAGCGAGCGAGTTCTTGTCAGTTGCGTGTCCTTGTCCCAGGAGTAGTAGTAGTAGTAGTAGTAGTGGTGGTAATCAATCATGGTAATACTTACACGTGTTCGAGCCAACGTCCTCTTTGGCTTGCTGCGACTTGGTGCAGGCAATAGCATCTTTCCCGGCCTGGATCTTCAGCGCCGAGGTGCAGTCCTCGCTGTGGCATCCGTTGCCGAGGGCGTCCATGCCACGCTGGAGGGCGTCGTCTTTCCATCCAAAGAGGTAGTCGCCGTGAGCGCCATATCCGGTGCTGACGACAAATGTCAGCAGCGAGTCAGCCAGGGATGATTCTGAAGGGGGAGTGGGAGGGGAGGGGAGGGGGGAGTGCGCTGCACTGACGCATCACCGAAGCTGTACACAAGCGGTTGCTTCCCGTCGTTGAAGTACTTCGGGTCGCTGAAGCTAGACGTGTCGAACATGACCTCGTACATGACTTGCGGAAGCCGGACCGGATGCGTGCTTGGACATGCGTCTCCTGCGAGTGCGCCACTGCCAGGGCTATAAGCAACGTGGCTGCGGTGATCGGGACTGTCCAGGTTCTTCCCATCCCAGCAGGATGGGAAGATGACTGTGAAGCGGATACCACCCGGGCACGGCGTGGAGGGAAACGCTGCCGTGTCTTTTGAATCGCAGGGCGCGCCGCTGCCTCCCATCAAGCGGTCGGCTGCGGAAAGGCAACGGTGGCAGATGCCCGGGTAGGCTCCCGTCTTGCTACGAAGCGATGGGTCACCTTGGTTTGTTAGAAGTTTGAGGGGGGGGGGGGGGGCGGGTAAGTAATGTGGACATACCTGCTAACATGCGGAATCCCTTACGTGCTGTGAGCAAGCAGTGAAAGATATCTGCATTGGCAACAGGAAGAAGAAGAAGAAGAAGAAGAAGAAGAAGACTTACTGGTGGTGGCGCAACAGTCTTCATGTTCGTTCCTCCAAACGGCTTCATATAGTAGACAGTGAGTCCACCGTCCTGCTCGAGCAGAGTCCTGTTCAAGCGACCATTCGCCATCTGGGGAACGCGTTTGAACGTCCCGTTCTCCGGTGATTGGAAGTAGACCGAAGCAGTCCAGTAATTCGACTTGTCTTCGGTGTAGATGCACGACGTGCAGCTCGACTGCGCAGGCGGATCGATGGTGAATGGGTCCATGGTGACATTGAAGCTATTCCCTCCGACGATTTGATGCTACAATCCTAGAGTGAGTGCAAGACTTGGACAAGTCATTATACCCTGTGTTGTGAAGGTTGAAAGAAAAAAAACTTACTAAGGACCGAGTTAGCTCACGTGGATTAGATTTTCATCCGGTGGTGATAATTACTCAGTACAGAAAGACTTACCTGTATGGGTAGATGGGTTCTGCCCGGGGTTTACGAGAGGATCAATGCGCTCAACCACGAGCTGACTGCACCCAAAGCGGATAAAGCCCGTGCTTCCCGTTTGAGCAGAAACGTGCTGCGCGAGCAGCGTGGTAAAGACGATGGATTGAAGAAACATGATGCGTGGTGTTGAACCGAAAAGAAGAAGAAAAAGAAAAAGTGACATGGCGACTTTGCTTGCTTAAATTATATCAATACATGGATGGCACGACGTGTAAAGCGCAACGAACAACTCCCGATCTTGGCTGCCCTTTGACCTTGGATTGTTTAATGAAATCAAGTCATGGCTAGACGAGTGCAATAACGACCTTGTCATGTTTCCCTTGGACGCGGGTCGTCTCCATTCATGGCGCGGCCAATGAGGCTGTTGGAAGCAATCGAGCACTTTGGCACATATTACTGTTGTTATAATACGCCACTGGCCACCAACTACCGAGAAATTGGTGTCCAGCGACCGACGTCTTCTCATCTATGTGGGAAGAAGGAGGAATCTCGAGCGTTGAAGCAAATATGAGACCGAATCTAGTCCGTGATTTGTTGAGGAGTAAGGGATAACGTGTTGAGTAATTATCTGCAGTCGAGTCTTGTACAAGACGTGCAACTGCCAAGAGCGTCTTTTTCTCTCTCTCTCTCTCTCTCTCTCTCTCTCTCGCTGGATTCAAGGCCGTCTTCGCATGTATATTTTCTACAGAAGAGCTGGGCTTGTTCACTTGACCTCTTTCAAAGGCAAGAACAGAGTACGAAGGAGTACGTGAATGTGTAATCATCCAAGTCTCAACCTCCCGAGTCGTGCGATACCGTGCATGATTCGGGGCGAGGTGTTAGTATTACTATTAGCATGTTCTCGCGGCACAGATTGTTGGTTACACTAAGCAGCACAGCCTAAGTTTATACGTACATAGAACAGACCACGCTTAAGTAATTCATGTTTAACTAATCCAAGAAGCAAGAACAAGGGAAACCCCCAAGTTGAAAAAGAGAAGAAACAACAAATCTTTTCCAGCTCTGGTTTTTAATTAATGATTAATAATTGAATATCTCAGTTACCTTCAAAGCAGGCCAAGTATTTTCCTGTTCCATTAATCAATCATCATTATTATTGTTCGTTACTATGATTACCAATACCAATCACCAACCTACCTATTTTCACCCAACCTTTGCGATTCCAATCTTTTCTAGATTTCCCCCCCTCTTGTTCCCTTCTAGACTGGTCTAGCCCCCCTCGGGTAACGTGGAGATTATCGGCATAGTTGAGCCTCAACCTCCGTGCACACACACATTGACACACACATACATACATACACTCTTTACATATCTATCTCCCCACACCTTACATAGGTACCTTCCTTACAAAGAAAGGTACGTGACCCCCCTCCCCCCCCCAATCTATTGATGTATGTACAAGCCACCCAGCCGCACACGTGCCACCAAACGGGCGGCCTCGGTGTTTCTGAAAGAGCCGAGTGCAACGCGAGAAGGAGGGAATTTCCATCGTATACGATTGAAATTCTACACACATGGTTTTCTTTTTTGCAATATCAATTGTGCGAGTGAGTGAGAGAGTAAGCAGGTGAGGTGAGGAAATTGCCGCATAAGAAGAGTCTTTGGGCGACCTTGACTATCGAAAAGCGTCGAGGTTGTACGTACAGTAAGTACATAGGTAATTATGGCATGTCCGAGTCCCCCCCCCCGTGAAACGGAATGCTACCGTGGGCGCCAATCTTGTTCTACACGTCAGAAACGGATTGGCTAATAATACTAGCTAATACATAAGATGATGGTTCCACACACGTCGTTGCCACGCACGACGTCGATGGAGCAAGTGCATCCATCATCAGGCGTCCCCCCCCCCAGGACGAACCATGAGCGAAGAGCACCCGGTTCGATACTTGGAAACAGGACTTGCCATTCCATCTCAAGGGTAACAACAGCATGAATGGATTCTAAAAAAGGGTAGTGTGTGTGTGAGTATATGTAATACAAAAAGCTCAGTACCTTTGTAATTAGTGCATCACTTTCCATCCACGCCTTGTTATTATTATTGTTATTATTATTATTATTATTATTATTATTATTATTATTATTATTATTCATCATTCAACTAAAAAAAAAATATTTCTGGGCTAGCTAGATTTGCAAGAATCGTTCCAAGCAGCATACATAGATAGATTTCTTATTACATAGCTTGAAAATTTCCTTGCTTTTCGTCTGCCTCCCAAAGTGAAACTAGACATGATTGATTACAATATCAAATCAGCTTGATATGTTGTACAGTTAATCACCCGACGTATTATTGTACATATGCAAGCAACGCTATAATATCATTTTGCCCCAACGGTTGCCAAGTGGAAATTTCACCTTCGGGAAGCCCTTGTCCCGCAATCATGTACTGTATTGTATGACCAATCGCGCACCATTTCTCGCAAACGATGTCAACAAATACATACGGAGAGCATGGCCAGAACCGAGTAAAAGTCCGAGCCTACTCTGTAGAAAACAACAAGTTTCCAAGGACGCATCATTGGTTCGATAATAAGCTCCCGCATGTAACATGGACAGGGCGGTTAATAAACTAGCGCGAAGGGTTCGAGGGAACTAGTTCGAGATGTGGTGTGGTGTGTGTGTGTGTGTGTGTGTGTGTGTGGTAGAGTAATGTATGTAGGTAGTGCAAGATCTTGGAATTTATTATTTAGCGCGGGGGGTTTTTTTTTTACAATAAAGAAGAATCCTTCCAACTCGACGCGAGCTTCTTAAACCCTTTCCAAGACTGGCGCGACTTGTCAAGACCTGGGAACAGCGTGTCACAAGACGATTCTGCTCACCGATCAATGAGTGAGAATGCGTCTGGTCCCCCCCCCGCCGCGCTTACATGTACGCTGCAGGTGTCACGGGGGAAGGCGCACAGCCGCAAGCCACCACTCATCTCATCTTTCTATCAAACGTCGCAAGCGCTGCAGGTGATGGAGTGTCGTTTGACCAAACAAGTTACGAGCAGCACACCGCCACGGAGCGTCAATGCTCGTATCGCGTCGAGGCCGTAAGACACCGAGATGGGGGGTTGGCCCCGTGCGGGACGCGAAGCGGCACAGTCATTTTGGGTGGTTGCCCGTGTCTTCCATGGACAATGGACAATGGTACGCTCGTCGCCGGTTGTTGAATGTTCCATATGTAAAACACCCTGTTGTCAATCAACAGAGGCAACCAAGTATCGGAATGGGTGGCTTCGGATTCGCAAACTGGAGGAGGATTACGTAGCGATTCACGGGGGGGTGGGGTGGGGGGGGAAGGGTATGAGAGGCACAGTGACGTTACGAATTCTTACCGGATCCAAGTATCCACGCATACCCAGTCGTTCCCCATTGCTTGTTTAGAGAAGCCTCATGAATCTTGACTCAATCTTGAGGGGGTTGGTCATTCGGCCAGCAAGGACCGAAACCTGGCAATTTGGTATTAGTTTTTCGGCGTGTTTACTGTACATGCCCAAGGCTTGAATTCAAGGCGGCACGTTTGTTCCTACTTGGGGTACGAGAGCTATGTACAGTAATTACATGTCGTACTTATGCCCCGGTTTAGTCAGGGATTACGCCGCTAGATTTGCCCGTCTCAACTGTGCCAAGTCTCGCCTTCACCCAGTCAACGGCTGTAGCGGACCAACACGGCGGGACAGAAAACTACCTACGCCGCGCACGTACACAGTAATTCTACTAACCTACGCAGGCCTGTTGTTTGTTCCAAAACAACACCCTGGAGCCGCGGCCAGAAGATTTCGTTTGCGGCACAGCAGTACCACCAACCACCAGACTACAGATACTATTCCGGCACGGATCTGATGGGGTTCCCCAAAGTTAGGGCTGCGCATGGGCATTGGAATGCTACATACAGTACTGTACGGTACAAGGGTAGTGGGGGTTCGTCCAAGCTCTTGGATCAGGTTTTGGTGTGAGTGGTGTCGCAGATGAAGATGCGATGAACAAGCGCGCTTCAGACCACAACGTCTGCTCGAGTCGTCATACCAAAACCAGATGCAAGTAATAATAAGCGTAGGAGTTGCTTCCCTGCGAGGTCATTTTTTTTTTGGTATGGTCGAGGCAGACTACATACTAATACTTGGAAATAGAAAGCAATATTCCTGATTTGGAGACGGATGTGGACGCAAATTTGGGCACCCCTGGTGATGGACAGGCTGTACATATATTAGGGTGGAAGGGGTGGAAGGGGTGGAAGGGGTAGAAGGGGTAGAAGGGGTAGAAGGGTAGAAGGCATGGGGACTGGGGGAGAGGGGCGCTTCGATGCTGATTTACAGTCATTGCAGGGCAACGCCGTACGTCGGCATTCCCAGAGGACAGTTCCGCTACGGGAAGCGGAACGGCTCGTTCCCAGCGAAAAGACTGAGGGCGAACAAGGGCGAAAGAAGGCGAGGAACGCATCTTGAACACGTCGTGGTGGCAGCGCCAGGACAAGAAATGGGGGGAGGGTCGCTACAAGGGTAGCGGGAGTGACAGAGGGGGGCAGGGGTGGGACGGCGGCTGCACTGCAGGCGGCCGAAAGCGAACAGGACAAGTAATTACTGGTTGGCTGGTTGGCTGGCTGGCTGGCTGGCTGGCTGGCTGGCTGGCTGGCTGGCGAGTGAGCGAGCTTCGTTCTTCTGCAGGAGGAGCAAAGAAGGTCGAAAACTGTGATGATGTGATGATTTGAAAATTCATGATTGATGATTCGATGACTTGTCACTTGTCACTCAGATGCTGACTACGCTGCAATGGTGGTTGATGGTGGTGTGGGCGAGTTTCTGATTTACTTTAACCGACTGACCGCTAGACAGGTGTTGCGTGGACGGGATTGGATGCAGCCCTGGCGAATGCGGTGCGGATAGAGGGCGCGTAGAGCGTAAAGACATGGGTGTAGTGCGGGTGGACAATGCAAGATGATGGGGACTTCAAGGCCAAGGGCCCGTGGCGTGCATCTCAGTAAGCCCGATAGCCGCGGTAACAACGTCGAGGCTTTTGCAGCGCAACGGTCAAGGTCACATTGTGTGGAGCCGAGTCGGTCGTGGGTGGCATACATAGCTAATTGCATATCATGTACTCTACTTGTATGTAACCTATCTACTCTGTACCTACCTAGCGGATACCTGTGGAAACACGATTAAAGGCCCTGGTCGCGTCGCCCTGGCTTGGCCTGACTGGACCACACTCCCTGAAATCTGAAGTCTGAAGCCTGAAGCCTGAAGCCTGAAGCCTGAAGCCTGGAGTCCGAAGCCTGGAGCTTGAGGAGGAAGCGAGCCAGGCCAGATGACGGCCAGGAAACCGGCGCCAGACCGTCACCCGTGGGCTGCGGCGCGGGCGTGGTCGTAAATGAAACGCAGCTGCAGGGCCCTCGAGAACGTCTCATTTGAGGAAGGTCGTGAAACGGGTGCAACCTGCGCAGGCCTTGATTCGAAGCGATGACTGACTGGAGCAGATATTATTATTGGGGCAGTGCGTGCGTGTCCGTGACGCACACACACACACACACACTCTGTCCGTCTGTCCGTCCGTCTCTCTCTCCCTCTCTCTACATATGTACACAGTATGTCTCTCTGGTAAGATGAGATGAGGTTGTTGCCGCCGACAGCCCGCCGCACGCGAGAGCTCAGCGGGCGCTAAGGATGCCCGGCTGGCACGCAGGCGCTGATGGAGAGTTGGATTGGACCAACCGTGGGCGGCGGTGAGCAGTGAACATGGAATCAAGCACTAATAACTACTACTTGTTACTTGCTATTTGCCAACTGCTACTGCTACTGCTGCTGTTACTGTTACTGCTACTGCTACTGCTACTGCTACTGCTACTGCTGCCACTGCCGCTGACATCCACACACACCACGTCCCATACAGACCCTTCTTCGTCTGCGCAAACAGGAACAGGGCTGCAGGCAGGGTTGCGTGGATGAAGAGGTCCTCGCCCCCCCTTCTCCCCCTCCCCCTCTCACTCCCCCTCCCACTCCCCTCCCCTCCCTCCCTAGTACTTTTGTAGGCGCGCGCAGCGGCTTGTGGTTTGCAAAAATAGGCCAATGTCTCAATGCACGGCTCAAATCTGCGGCTAACCCCGGCAACCAATAAGAGACCGTCAGCTCTTGACCATCACGCCCGCGTTCCGCGCTGTAGCACACGCTAAGGCCCGTGGGTCCATCGCTTCGGGAACGCTAAGACGATGGTGGCCCGGGCAATCCTGGATGGCCTTGGCAGGAAACTCACACATTTCGAGGGCCCACGAGAGCTTTAGGGCTGTAGAAGGCCGATTTGCGCCAAAAAAACGTGGCATAGGTCCCTATAGATGCAGGAGCGCGGCTGTCGAAAAATCTCCATGTTTTTGCCGCGTACAAAGCTCGTTCTAGGGCAGTTCGCAGCATGATGATCGGTGGCCTGTGCATAGTAGCCGCCTAGCCCCAGGGATCATCAACCAATGGCGCCCTGTAACGCACATGGCATGGGGTTGCTCCTGCCGCAACATTTCTGCCCAGGTGCGGTGCGCTCGAGGCAAGAGAACAACAGCCGCTGGTGGGCTGGCGGGCTTGCGGGCTTGCGGGCTTGTCTGTCTGCGCCCCTTTCCCCCGAGTCTTTCCAAGGCTGGCAACGCTCCACTTCCTTATACACACCGCTGTGCCGTCCACGGGCACGCCGCCGCCCTTCTATCTGTTGCCCTCGTCCCCCTCCCCCCCCCCCCCCCCCCCCCCCCCCCCCCCCCCCCCCCCCCCCCCCCCCCCCCCCGGCCTCTACTACCCAGGTACGCCGCTCTCATTGTTCTCAGAGGTGCTCTTCCATCCGACCAACACTGGATACTGGAACACTGGAACACTGGAACACTGGAAATTGGATACCTGGACATTGGACATTGGGCACTCACTGGACACTGGGCCTAAAAGTCCAACTTGCGTTCCATCATCCCAAACGAGACGAGCATCGCTGATTTCCACTCCTCCCCGCCAACGCGCAATTGCAACAACAGCCCATACCAGGACGCATCACCGAGAACTGCACAACCACAGGACTGCACATATAGAGTTTGTTGTTGGCCCTTTGGCGCATTCCTGCTCGTCCATCCAAGTGCTTTCCACCATCGCCCACCCCCAAAAAGTCTAAGCGCGAGAGCCGCCTCCCGTATTGTGCCACGAAAAAAAAAGAGCTCACGTCGTCGTGTCACCGACAATGCCATCCATGGTTCACGCACCTATGATGAACAGTGTGGGATTTATGCTCAAGGACAAATCCCGAGACGTTCCAGTATCTGCCTTCACCGCCGTGAATGGGAGAACATCTCCACCCTCGCCAAGAAGAACGAATGGCACCAACGGCACCAACAGCACCAACGGCACCAACAACACCAATGGCAACAGCAGCAACGGCAACAGCAACACCAACAGCACCAACGGCAACACCAACAGCAACGCCAACAGCAACGCCAACGCCAACGCCAACGCCAACGTCACGATTCCAGAGACCAACCACGTGAGACCACATTCCCGACCGAGTGCTGAGCAGAGCCAAGATCTCAAAGGACCCCAATCCGGAAGGGACGAGTGGAATGCTGCACCCCGCGCGTCTGAAAACGGCCAGCAGAACGGACACCATTCAGTCTCTCCCCCCTTGTCCGACCAAGACAGATCCCCACAGAGTCCAGGAAAGCGGAAACGCTCGAGCTCAGAAGAGGAAAATCGATTGTATCAAACTCCAGATGGCACGGCAGCTCCCACCAGACGTCGCCTCGAATCGTATGCTGCGAGGGACGACTCCCCGCCAAATCCAACCATGGAGCACTCGCAACAGCGCACTCTCCCATCCATTGACCGAGTAGACCACGACAGGAGCTGGCAGCAGCGCGAATCCCAAGACGTACATGGCAGCTACTCCAGCGCCCATCACCGGGACTCCCGTGACATGGAAACCTCTCCGGATAGCATGAATCCGCATTCCGCATCTCAACTCAACTCGGACGGTGTGGAAATGACTCGAGCTGGCGTCCAGGTGGATCCGAAAAAGGCCAGAAAACGGGTAAGTTACAACTCGCACTGGTAGCGAGGCCATGCTGACAGTCAGTAGCAATTCGCCAACCGGACCAAAACTGGCTGTGGAACCTGCCGGAGGCGCAAGAAGAAATGCGACGAGGCCAAGCCCGAATGTAGGTATTTTCAATACGCCTGGACTTGTCAGTACTAACAGACCCGAAAGGCATCAATTGCACCCGCGGAGGTTTCATCTGCGAAGGTTACGCAAACAAGATTCCATGGCCCAAGAACGGGCCTGTCAAACCTCACCCACCTTTACAGGCCAAGGATCGATTTTCTACAGACACTCAAGGCCACATGTATCACAAGTAAGAGCCACAAAATTTCCTCATCATGCACAACTAACCACTGTCCTCTTAGCCATGGATCTTCCAGAGAAGGTCAGCCAGACCCCAATACCACCACGGCAGGTGAAGGGGGTCGCGCTCGTCCAATCGTCGTTGAAGAGCATCAACAGCCTACGAGAAATGGTTGGGGAAGCGGATGGAGTGAGCCACCTCGAGCCTCGTACCCACCCGAGCATCAGAGCCATGCACTAGCCGAGTATTCTCATGCTCCAACACCCCCAGTTCTTGCAAGGCCGCCCTCTAATGACCACCACGCACAACATGCGCCACAGGGCCCCCCTTCTCAACGACAACATAATCCTCGAATCTACCACCATACTCCACAAACAATGAGCCAGGTCATGAATAGCTCGCCAGTTGTGACTGCCGAGGCTACACTACACCACCAGTCCCAACCGCAATCACAACCACAGCCGCAGTCGCAGACCCAACCTCAGCAACCACCACCACCACCACCACCACCACACCAACAATTACACCAACAACTTCCACTGCAGCAAGTACCGCAACAATTGACCCACCAACCGCCTCAGCAAGCCCTCCACCCATCGCATCACCAACAACCAATGCACCAGTCTCCTCCCGCCGCCAAGCCACCAGGGCCACCACCAGCCCATTATGTACCTCCTCCGCCGAGACCTCAAAAGACTGAGAAGGAGAAGATGCTGAGCAACGAGCCTTTCATGGCCTACCATTCACAATTGTATGAGGAGCGGGAACGGTGCAAGGGCGCCATCTACCGCTTCAACAACACTAGCAATACAGCGGTTGAGATCACGATGGACGAACGCATGCGCAACTTTCGTGCAATCTTGGCAGCGCAATGGGTTCGCCAGTATCGCGGTCCGAATCCCCCGATGGCTGGGCATCTCGGCACCCAAGTCTTCGTTGACACACCCTTCTATTGCGACTACGGATACAATATCTCTATCGCAGAGTGCGTTACCATTGGAGCGCAATGCAAGTTTCTGGACTCGGGAAGGATCACCATTGGGCGCAATACCGAAATCGGCCCTAGTGTTACTATTGATACAAGGAAGGTACCTCATGACTCGAAGAGTCTGAAGGGTAGTCGGGGCCTCATGATTGCAGCTGAGGTACACATTGGAGAGAATGTGTACATTGGCGCCAACGTCACCATTCTTGCCGGAGTCAAGATCGGGACGGGAGCAATCATCTACCCCGGATCTGTCGTTGTTCGTGTAAGTGCTTCTCCTACATGATCGAATTGAATCAAAATCTAACAATGTCCTAGGATGTTCCACGAGATGTAGTTGCGCGCGGCAATCCGTGTGAGGTGCGATCGGTGCACTGGGGTGAGGACTAAGATACCCGGACTTTGTTCCTCTTTTCAACTTCTTTCGACCAAGGCTACTTCGCCAAAGTTTTGTATAAATGGGCGGATACCCTGATTTTTGTAACTATTGTTTTGGGGTCTGTATGTGGATTTTACGAATGCTGGGCGGAATGTGGGTGTATGATATCAACGATTCGAAACCAATGCACGGAGTCATCAATCACCTTCTCAAAATTCATTATGCTCTAATCACAATGTTGTCTGGAGGAGTTCGGATAAACAAGGACACGTGCTACTCGATGATCTATTGATGCCTGTCCCAAAGCGGCAGAATGATATAATTAATTAGTTTTACTTTTCTCGTCATCCTTGAACGGCTAGACTAGTTATGCATTTGCCCAGTTAGGCCCACAGGTGTGTTGGTGGGTGGTGGTGAGAGACAGTCACGTGTACTCCGCTCGGACCACGATTTTGATCATCATCCAAAACTTCAATGTTCAGAGGCAGCAAAGTATCTGGAAACCCATCACACGCGGATCCACGACGACCATGCCGCCCAAACCACCACTCAATTGGGCCCTCTTACCCCCACCCTTCCTCCTCCCGCCCTCTACACGAACACTCCTTCCTCTCACACCCATCCGAACGATAAAATCGACCAACACGCCCCGTCCCGACCGCTTCGCCTACGATGCTAAAAAAGCACCCCTCAACAGCACCGGCGCCTCGGCCCTCGCTCGAAAAGCGCACTCCACACCCCTCCGCACCGGCGTTCTGGCACTCAAAAAAGGCATGACGTCCATCTACAACGCCGAGACGGGAAAGCGCAGCGCGTGCACGGTATTACAAATGGACCGCAACGAAGTGATTGCGCATAAGACGAGGGAAAAGAATGGATATTATGCTGTGCAGGTTGGCGCTGGGCAGAAACAGGCGTATAATGTCAGCAGACCCATGTTGGGACACTTTGCAACGGCGAGGGTGAGTCCCAAGAGATGGGTGATGGAATTTAAAGTCAAGGATGTAGAGGGGCTGGGTGTCAAGGTGGGAGAGGAGATTGGGGCCGGGTGGTTTAGTGAGGGAGGTTGGGTGGATGTCCGGGGTGTGTCTAGGGGTATGGGCTTTGCGGGTGTAAGTCTTCTCTTATTTCACATGGCAAGAGTTGGAAACGGGAACGGGAGAAAACGTGATTAACATAGGGTCGAGATATGGAGGTCGAGAATTAGTTGCTGACATTGGTATAGGGCATGAAACGCCACGGCTTCTCCGGTCAACCCGCGTCTCATGGTCAATCGCTCATGCATCGTGGTATGGGATCCGCCGGTGGTTCCCAAGGATCTGGATCTCGTGTCTTGCCTGGAAAGCGCATGCCGGGAAGGATGGGTAACGAGCGTGTTACGGTGAAGAACCTCAAGGTATTGCAGGTTGATGCCGAGAATGGCATTGTGGTCGTGAATGGTACGTGTACAGCCTTTGTCGATTCTCCATGGAGGATCGGGGGTTTGATAGTTTTCAAGTGATGGCTAACGAGGCATCATAGGCTGTGTCCCCGGTCCCAAAGGCCAGATCATCCGGGTTCAAGATGCACTGAACAAGCCCTGGCCCAAGGGTCCCATGAAGCTCGAAGAGATTGTTTCCACGCCGATAACGCCAGAAGCGGCCAAGGCGATTGCATCCACAGCTTGAAGATCACGGCGTAGTGACAGTGGGCAAGAGGTCAGAAATGCATCAGAGCGCAGGTGCACCCCATCAGTGAGTGGCGTTCGAGGCGAAGAAATAGACACATTGGAGTGAGCATAACCAGGAAGCATTATGTATGTCTGTACAACATTTACTTGTAACACGAAGAGTTGACTGGCCGATCCACTCCAAACATGAACAAGCCTTTAGGACTTTTCTCGGCCATCCAAATACGCATCTCTGCTTTCCGACTGCGTGGCCCTTTGTCTGCATTTAAATTTTGCAAGGGCGGTGTTGTGGCGCTGTACCGTGGTCATACACTAATGTTCTCGGTTGCTAATAGATAGCATAGAGTCAATCAACCTTCCAGCTCAGCCCAGCCCTCTTATTCTTGCCCTGCACGCAGTACAATACCGCACGCACCAATGATCACACATTAAGAAAGAAATAAACCATACACCACATTGAAAGCGCCAGCATTATCTCTCGCATAGGAGCGGCACGAGAAAGGAACGAAGGACCCTGTGTGTGATAATAATCAACTCTCGTATGAGTATGATAGAGTATGATACAACTAACTGAGCACACACCACGCGGTCCTGGCACGACTCTCGATAGATACGATCACCCCCCCCGAACGTTTGGCCTGGTCGTCGGACGGGGAATGGAATGCCTTTAGGGATGAACGATGGTAGTTATTTCATCTATTCTATTAACTAACTACGTCCCGAAGGAAGGGCCGAATGCACCACGACTGAGTCAGTCGACTCTCGAGGGAAGGAAAACGCTGATATCCAAGGAAAAATCGGGTAATGAAATCAAAGAAGGAAGGAAAGAAGGAAAGAAAAAAATGCGCTTTTCGTGACTCTTAAACGCCTTTTGTAAGACTCATCGTCGGCATAGAAAAGCATATTATGCCTTGTACAATAGGATACGGGGGATATTGTGCGGGTTGTCATATCAATGACCATTCTGGCGTTACCGCGAAATCAGTATCGTTGTCGAAAATGTGGAACGAATACGTCTCTCCGAAGAATTCCTGGTCCATAGAGTCGTTCGAGGGTATTATCCCGGGGCCCTCTGATCCGATTTCGGGGGCCGAGGGCAAAGCCCAATAATGCTCGAAACTCGGCTCGGCATGGAGCGGAATGGCGATGCTGGCAAACGGAGCGTCCGCGGTGCTCTTTGTCTTCAACCCTTGCAAGTCCCACTCGGCATCGAATGGGAACTGGCAGTTCTGGCACAGCCCGTTGGTATCGAGCATGGCCCAGAACATGTCGCAAGCGGCGCACTTGAGCAGATCCGAGTTGACGGTGAATCCAAACTCGTCGCCGTCGTCCATTTCCGACAGGTCCGAGTCGATACTACTCATCGACTCGTCCTCGTTGGACGACACTATCCACTCCGCCGGGGGCTGGATCCGATAGTGCATTTCGAGGCCGTTTGAAGGATTCCATGTGAATGCGGCCGGCTTGTTCCAATGGCTTCTCCACTTGTCGACGAGAGCCCTCTCGTCGCTTGCAGCGTCCAGAAGCGATGTAGCTTTGCCGATGTAGATGAGGTAGTGACACAGGAGGCGCATCAAGGCTTCCTGCTTCGACTCTGGCTTGCCGTTGATGGAGTTCGGTTCGTCCATGACCTGCACCAAGTCAGACCTTTGGGGTTCTTTTATTTCAACGTCGAAGCCCCTTCGGAATTCCCCTTACCTCTGGACAAGTATATCTCATCCCGACCATGGTGCCTAGTATCAACAGAAACAGCGATTTCAGTTTGCCAAGTTTCTCCTCGGTCGCTTCGAGTTCTGCCGGCCGAAGTGAGGCGTCAAAGGCCAATAGTAGCCTGTTGCCGATGAAGTCGCGCACGCATCGAATTTCCTCGTCGGTATACTCCTGGTAGCCGCCTTGCATGCCCGTGGTGTAGAGATGAGTGGTGAGGTGTACGAATAGCCGTAGGTCCTTGCCGAGATTTGGATCGAGAGTGTTCCGAAGGAGGCTTGTGTTCGTACTGCAGGAAAACACTCCGACGACGCTGAATGATGGCTTCGATTGGTCATCAGTCAGCCAACTGGCACGTTGTGACGACGCAGCGTCGACGTTGAGAGCGAAGGGGATGTGGAAGTCAAGATGCACGTCATCGTCGAGGAGATCGTTGATGATGTATTCTATGCGTCCTTGGTCCGGCACGTAGTTTCTTCCTGCATACATGCATGTCAATGAGAGTGAAATATCAAGAGGCTTTTTGGGGGGGGGGCACATTCACACGTACCGTCGTCAAACACGTTCAGCGCTTGCAATGATGGCCGTAAACAGTCCATCCACCACAGGGCTCTTGATCCAGCAGCAGCCCTAGCAGCAACAATGCACGTCTTACAAGGGTCTTCGCCAGAACACTGTAACACGTCAGTCCTTCACTCGAGTAAAACGAGGCCTGTCCCAGGAACCTATACATATTGTATGTCGGGCAGAGATAATAGTAACGGATTACGACAAAAGAAAAGGCAACAGAGCACACAATAGACAAAAATGACCTCCGAATCGCACCGCACCGGAAGAGAGAAAGAAAGAGAGAAAGAAAGAAAGACATGGTACATATACACATACTGTACATACCGCTCGTTTCAACATGCGACATCTCAAACAAGCGCCCTTTCTCCGAATCCTCCGCACCTCGAGCTTACGCGAGGACGAAAAAGAAGATCTCTTGCGAAAGCTGACATGGTCGTCGTCGCCCACGCCCGCGAGCGAGAAGCAGGAGAATACGCCGCCACCAGCGGAGCCGGTGATTTGATGCTGTGATGTGCCAGGCGGCTGTCGCTTCGTGATTCGGTGTTTGGTGTTGCCGTGATAATACACTCGGAGGCTGTCTAGGCTGCTGCTGCTGCTGCTGCTGCTTGTTGTTGTTGTTGTTGTTGTTGTTGTCATAGTAATTACCGGCTTTCTTCTTCTATGATAGTTAACTAGAAAGAAGAAAAAAACTGCTTCGCCTCGACACGATGTAGGATCTCGTATAAATCCTAATGGAAGATTGTAAGTAACTCTGACTGATGTCTGTGATGTATGCGCGTTGGAAAGCGAGCGGTTCTTTTTCTTCATTGATCTCGAGATCCGGACATGACTGTAATATCGTGGGGGGTGTGGGGAATGCAAAGGGGAGTTGTTCGTTGTTGTTGTTGTTGTTGTAGATTCAAGGTGATAACCTACATATGTAGACGTTGGTGATGATGCAAGGTTGCCTCAGGTGTGAAATGGAGTTTCATTCAACGTGGCCAGCCTGACGTACTACGGTACGATTAGGGTCAAGGAGGTGTCGTAACGTCTTACTTTAGCAGTACTTCTGTACGGAAGGGCAGATAGAAAGGCACTGTACGTTCTATAATTAGTACTGTCCTAATATAGTAAATAGTATCTACGGTATAGCTGCACGTAATCCGTAGTACGTACGTACATACCTAATTTTAACACTAAATATCCTCCTTTTAATAATTAATATCCTTTTAACGCTTAATATCCTTATTTTTAATAATTAATATAGTCTGCTAGGTTGTTTAAATTGCTCCTTACTACGCGCCTTTGCAGCTAGTTCTTCTGCAGTTATAGTGCCTTAATTATATCTCTATACAGGAGATTCCTATTAATTAATATAGTCCTTCTACCTCTGCTAAAGGCCCTCTCGCACTTACAGCTAGTAGCAGGGATTAAGAGGAAATTAAGGGCAATCTTAAATAGTATAGGATACGTATATTAGCTAACTTGCACCTACTAGGTAAGTAGATTAGGGTTAAATAAGGGGGAACTATCTTTGCTTTTAAGCTTTTCCTAAATAGGCAATTAGACTATAGTTTTAAGGGATATTGCGCTAAATAACTTAGCTTATTAATTAATTAATTAATATATCTACCTACCTAATAGTAATTATTATAATACTTCTGCAATTCTGTCGTTTTCTTAACCTTTTTAAAGGCGCGATTACTAGTAAGCAGCGAGTAATTAACAGATATTAAAGCCTTATATCTAGGGTCGTAATATTTACCCTAAGGGAGCTTCTAGTAGGTAGGCTTATCTAGGTCCTCCTGCGGCTTATCTTTATCTCTATCCTAATTAACGTACTCCTGCACAATTGCCCTTATTAAGGCTTCTGCCTTCTTATGCTAGATAGGGTAATTTCTCTACTTATCCTTAAACTATTATATCTAAAGGAGTAGATTAAGGATTATTATAATACAGTAATATAAGATTAGGACGTTAATAATAATCTATATAGAGTATTAGCAGGATTATATATAATAAAACGCAATAAAACGTAATAAAACGCAATAAAACGCGTGTATATACCTTTCCCTAGTATGTAAGCAACTTCTTAAGGCCGTATAATACGCTGTTTTTAAGGTAGTAATTACTAGCCTTAAATTTAAGCTTATCCTTTATCTTAAGAAGCTCTTAGTAGAGGAATTGTAGATTAATAATTGCTAGCTAAAGTAATCCTTGCTTACTATTACCCTTAAGGCGTTTTATTATTTAATAGAATAATTATAAGAAGTCGCAAAGCGTTTTAGCCTAATCCTAATTATCCTCTGTAATTATATCTAATAAAGCTGCGCTGCCTATAACCTTAGAGTCTTTATTATTAATATTAATATTATTATTAGTGCGCTACCTGCGTATAAATTAATTAATATAATCTTTAAGCTTAAGGCAGCGTAAAATTATAAGATATACAGAGTGCTACTAAATACCTCTATCCTAGATAAGGGTAAGCGTGCTAAACGTCTATAGAGGATTATTATTAAATGTATTAAATATATTAAGAAAGGCCTTATAGCGCTTATAGGAGGAGAGGATTGCGTATACAAAGTTGTAGAGTTTGCCTATAGATAATTAGATACGAGGACGCGTATAGATATAAGGGAGCTTGCTAATAACACCCTTCTTTCTAAATAGTTTAAATTAATTAGTTAGCGCGGCTGCTGCAAGATCTAATTTAAATTAGCTTAAGCTTCTGCTGTATATTACTGCCTTTATAATAAGCTGCTATATGTAACCTAAGCACTATATCTGCTGTTAAGAGCTAAAATTAAGGTTGTTAAGTAGATTATTAAGGCTATTAATTGTCTTATTGTTGTTGTTAGAGGCATTATCTGCTACATAATAATAGAATTTTAACGCGATATTATATAGTTAGACAGTCTTAATAATATGCCGCGATTAATTTTAGCCTATATAGTTACTATATAGGTTTGTAAAGCTAATTAGAAGGTCCTAGTGTTAATAGTTGTAATCTAATAAGAGGTTAGTAGGCGCGTAATCCGCGATATTTCTTAAGTCTTAGCAGCGCGCTAACTAACTAATAAAGTGCGCTATAATACTAAGGAAGGAGAGGTAATTTAGAGAAGTCTATATATCTATACTTAACGCTACCTTTAACGCAGCTATGCGCAGTATTATTTAAATCTCCTCCCTTTAGCGCATAAGGCCGTCGTTAATATATTTTAATAGCGTAGAGTAGGAAGCAGGCAAAGCGTTAAGCAAATTAAGTTAATTCTAACTTAGGATTCCTCTAGTTTCCGCGCTAGTAGCAGACCTTAAAGATTAATCCTGTATAATCGCCTAATTAATTACCGCACCTAATAACTTACCCTTCTACTACAACAATTAACTTATACGCGCTGCTAAGCCTGCGGCTAATTAAGTAGCCTCCTAAGAATCCTGCAGCGTACGAGGTAGGTTAGGAAGGAGCCTAGCAGCAACTACGCTAGCATTAATCTAATAAGATTTAAGGAGGTAGGTAACAATATAGTAATATCTATCTATAGTCTTAGCGGCTAATTAAGAGCTTATACTATAGCAGATCTTGCAAAGCTATATCTATTTTAGGACTCCCTCCTTACTAATATACGTTAAATCTGCGCTATATTTCTATACTAGAGAGACTACTTAATTACTGTTAAGCTAGCTAAGGTAGCGTACTTAATAACTTATATAATCTATAAGCACCTTCTTATTATTAACCTATATATTATGCTAGTTAATAGGGAATAAAAGGCCTCCTTTAGCAGGCTAATCCTTTGTTAACTTTAACGCTAACGCTAGAGGCTTATTAATTACGGCCTTTAATTTAGCAAGGCGTTAAGAACTAGCGTAATAAGAAGCCGTAGGCGTAAAAGAGGAGGAGGTAATTACTAAGGGGCCCTAGGATTATGTTAATTAACTATTAGTAATTCGCCTTAATAATTAGCCTACTGCAAGGAAGTTTCTTATACTTATAATATAATAAGAGATATTAATTAAGGAATATTAATTAAGGGATATTAATTAAAGGATATTAATTAAAGGATTAAGCAACAGATATTAATAGAAGGATTAATAGAGTAAGGGTTATAAAACACAACTTTTACGCGTTAAATAGGGCCTTTTTAACTGCCTATCTATCTCCTAACCCCCCTACTTCTATAGTATATACAGCTAATAATACAGTAGCAGGGAAATTACAAATACGCGGCCTTAATCTAAGCCTCCTAATAGGCACCCTACCTACTAATCTAAGCCTCTAAATAGGCACCCTACCTACTAATCTCTAAGCCTTACAGGCTACTATAGTAACCGTACTACGGCCTAATTTTAATTTACCCTAACTAGAAGTAGCGTAGGGCACCTCTACTACTTCTAATACGGATTACGTAAGCCGTACGTTACTAGAAGTACTACTCGTAGTACGTCAGGCTGGCCACGTTGGTTTTATTGGCGAATGTATGTATGTATGTAATCCAACTCACCGAATGTCGCATTGTAGTTAGTCTAGCTTTATTAATTACCCTAAATATAGATCTCGCTAAAAGATGTCCAGGGATTCAAAAGGTTGATACTACATACATACCACGTCTGGAGAGAATAATTGACTAGAGAGTAAAGGGGATTGAGATGCTAGCTGTACCTTTGTAGATATCCCTGGTTGTACTTCTTGGGTGGAGTAATAGGAAGTATCTACGCAATTGATTCGATATTGATACCGGTCTTAAACCGCCGTGGCCCCAAAGCGAGCGCGTCAAAACATACGGCCAAGTGGAAATCTGCTCGACGAAAACTTCTCTTCATCAATGTCGTGGGAACTTGATAGCTTCTGTGGTGTTATACGTAACAATCTATGTCTTGACCATCAACGCACTAGTTTTGATGTCGTTCTCCAGCGCATCTGCGTCGACCTTCGCTTCCCCCTTTCGCACTGCCTCGACATCGGGGACCAGAGAGTGTTTTTCTCCTTCGAAGATGGCATCGATCTCTTCGAGTGTACGGCCTTTGGTCTCGACCCAATAGATAGCCTAGGTACGTATCAATATCAGCACGACTCAAAAAGAACCATCCATGCATGTATAACTTACGATGAGAACAACGATGACGATATCCCAGGATCCGTTGATCATGTACATTTTCCAACCAATATTTTCGATGCCGATGGGCATAACAAAGACGAGAAGGACCCTGTGACCTATCGTTAGCTAGCTCGGCTCTTGATAGATTCGGGACAGCAATGTAATGCAATGCACTTACGCGAGAGCATTGAGCATGAACTGCGAGAACGCCAGACCATTCGCTCGTATCGAGTAGTTCATGACCTCGCTCGGATACAAATACAACAACGGCGTCCACGCAACCGAATAGAAGCCCTGGAAAAGGAACATGACGGCCACATCTCCATAGATCAAGCCCTTACTCGCGCCGTCGGGATCATCGGCATACTTTTTGCTCAAACCACCGATGACGAAGAGACAGATGACCAGCAGCGCTTGCGAGAGCAGTGCCGTGTCCTTGCGGCCCCAATTCGCGACCAGGTGTGTGCCTACCAGAGCGCAACCTAAGCACCAGACGTTGAGAACCACATTGGCTTTGAGCTGGTCGTTTGGGTCCGTGATGCCCGCAGTATCGAGTTCCGAGCCAAGGTAGTAGGACGCAATGATATTTCCGACGACGCAGGAGAATGGGCCAGCAGACATGCCAACCAGCAGACGTTTGCGAGCAACGGGTGTCTTGACGATCTCTTTCGGACTCATGGTGCGGCCTTCTTTCTTCTCCCATTCCAGGGTGTCGAGTATCTCTTTGTACACGGTCAGAACGATCAGGTTCGAACGGTCGCCATCCGCGTTTGTTTGCGCGACCACGGTACGCGCTTCTTCGTAATGCCCTTCGTGGACAAGCCAGCGCGGTGACTCGGGGCTACTGCAGTCAGCGTATTTCGGTTCAGGTCTTTGCTCTCGACCAACTCACACAAACGGTAGTATCATAATGCAAATGACCGAGAAGATGCCCTGGAACAGACTCGGCGCCCTCTGATAGATCCAGGAAGGCCACAGTCAGCGCAGCTCGTTTAAAAAATATGGCAAGATGCAGGGTGTGTAAAGTACGTATAAGACAAGTGTCTCACAGTGTCTCTCCATACACTTTGCAACATAAGATAACACTTCGGCCTTTGAACACTTACCCACGCCCAAGTCGACTGCCATCGCCCCGTTCCCAGTGTAATACCTGCCGCAATGAGTGCGCCAACGTAGTAGAAATCATTGAACAACCCGACACCCCAAGCTCGCCATCTGGTCGGAAATGTCTCACTCAAGTACACACCCGCAGCGATTCCATCCACAGCCGTTCCAAACCCGATCAGCACTCTTCCTATAACGAACATGGTAATATTTTGTGCGGCTGTTTGAAGTACGATGCCCACAAGTGTAATCACACAGCCCCAGAAGATTGCGATTCTTCGTCCCAGTCTATCGGCTATGATACCTGCAAACATGGGACCGAAAAACCCGCCGATGAAGACGGATGCAGTGTTTAGTCCGGTGGTCGCGGCGTCGAGGTTGAAGTAGTCCGTATAGGACGGAAGGATATTAAGCCCATTAAGCATGCTCCCATCATAACCTCCTGTACTCGATTGGACCATGGAGCACAGAATCAGCAGGACTGATAACGTCGTCGTCGACTGTGGGACTCGCGCTGGAAACCAAGTCCCCGTTGGCGATCTTTGTAGCATGGCGACGAATCCAGTCAATTAGCAAGCCCTTTCAGTTTTCAAGTTCAAAAACCAAGATGTTGTTGTTGTTGTTGTTGTTGTACTCTGTAGTGGAGAGTGGCGTCGACAAGCAAACGCTGCTGGGCTGGGCAAAGCTTATTATAAGTAGAGAAGGCTTAATCGCTGTAGGACACGTCTAGGGTTACATCTCCCAATGCGGGGTATCGTCTAATTACCAGTGGCTACACCTGCCGGAATGGGTAGGGGTCGACTACTACTAATTACCGTTTGATAAGGATTACCCCTCTGCCGATGGATGAGCGAGCTTTCGTTAGTGCCTTAACGTCAGCATAATAGATCAGCATCAAGATACGCATTATAATGCAATTGCTATGGAAAACCAGCAGAACGTGCTTGGATTCTCAACAACGACTATTACCATAGATATTGGGTTTCGGCGAATGAAAACATCTGCGCATAGAATGAAGCGTGGTGGGGCCCTACTACTACCAACGAGATGGATGGAATCGCTCAAAGCTAAAGTAAAGACGCAAAACATTGCACCCGCTGGTACAATATCATATCAACCAAGTCTTTCTTCTTCTGTTTCAGTAATTCCAAACCTATCAATGTCATTTCATAGAACATCACGAGTGCAATCCTGAGAGTAATACGACGCTCCCAACGGCGTTTCACATGAGAAAAAAAAACGCACTTTGATTAGCAAACTTTGAAATATATTATACAAAAAACCATATCAACAACAAAATCGATCCCGTCATTTGAGCCGACAGGTTTAACGCAGGTTGCGCCTAGAGTTGAATTCCGGATTCCAAAACATAGACGTGTAGGTAGCGCAAGCTATTCACTGCCTTGGCACGCAACAAGCTCATGCATTTCGACGTCCCGCAATGGCGGGAGATGTGAACATTTCACACCGGATGCTCACGATGGATGGTTGCTTCAAAGGGCCCCTGGGTTGACGGACTCACTTGATGATATGCGTATAGCTTATAGTACGCTGCCAAAAAAAGAGGCACGGCCGGATAACGTGTACTTTGTCTTGCCAAGCATACGGTAGTGTAGGCATGTATTGTTCAGGAGTGCTTCCAGACGGGCCATACATTGCGGAGGTAACGAAACTTTTACACCGCAAGACTGGTGAAGACGATAGTATTTTTTGGCAAGGGAGCTGCTGTCCGAGGTTTTTGTTTCTAAGAAAAGGCTCAATGCCTCTCATTCAAGGGGGTGTTCGAATTATATTACAACAACGATATGGCGTTTGGACTAAATTGGGCGCGTGAATGTATCGAGACAGTATCCGAGCCATGTAGAGAGACACTCCTCACTGTTTTCCCCCATTCAATGGTACAATTGATACGATTACTGATTATGGAATTGATACGCTATCCAATGTTACCACCATCACTACTGCATTTGCATTTGCAACTGCAATTGCAATTGCAGACCCAGCCATAGTGGCATGGGAGATGAAAGACCGCGCAGCATTTCCCGGTGTATATACCTCATCACTTGCGCAAATGACGGGAATTGCACTGTCCGATTCGTCTTCGTCCTCGACCACACCTTTGCCCTCGCCCTCACCTGCAAGCTCATCCAGTATTCCTCAACAGACTTCTCCACCTCTGACTTCATCTCCATCCCCGGGTCTCGCTACCGGTACCAACGTAGGAACAGGAGCGGGAGTAGGGATCTTCGCAGGTAAGGCAGAGTTTACGGACGGCAGCTGGAGATGACGGAAGAGAAGTGTGAGGGCGTGGAATGGTGGGGAGATGAGGATTTGGTGAGGATCAAGGCAGTGTTGAGGGGAGATGAGGACAGAAAGAAATAGAATTAGAAGATGTGACATTCTGGCGAGACATGATTACGTCAAGGTATACCTCAACCCTTGATACTGTTGGACGGCAGAGCCACTCGTGCCACTCAAACGCGTCGTCTATGCTAAGTATGGATACATAGATATCTGCTGGCATGGCTGTCGACCAATACCGGCTCTCTTTGTTGCGTTCAAAGTGCTGGGCGCAGACACGTCGGAAGTGTACCAATGTTCTGCGCTGGCACACCCAAGAACAACGTAAAAGTGCTTCGGTGCAATACTGTCTGTTCAAAGAGGTGGCGAAATGAGGGTGACTTGCTGGTAACAAGTCGAGCTACTATGTATCAAAAAGAGCTGAACCATATCGGGTTTCAAGGAAAAAGCTCCTTCCGACAAGGGTGTGAGTAGCACTCACGATGCAGACAAACCAGTAACTGAAAGTTGTCGATATGCATTTCCGGGGAAGCATTGATCCATTTGGGACATTGATCGGGTGAATTCGAGAGGAATAGGCGCCGGCGAACCTTCCAGAGCGGAGCGGGGTGGGGCGGTGAGTGAGTGAGTGTCCCACGTTCTTCATTTTGTGGTCACGGGTGGATCGGCGCCGTGCGCCCGCGCTTCGTGGCTTTACCGTGAACTTCGACGTGCGTTGTTTTCATCGCAAAACTTCTTTTCTCCCACCACACAATACACACCCTCACTCACAACACTACACAACCACTCCAGATCCGCCATCATGTCGTCCTTCCTAGGCAAAGACAATGCCGACCGTGTCGCGCAGAAGATCATCACAGCGTTTCCTCCTCCGGCCTTCTCTGATATCTCCAAAGCTTCCAACGACGTGAGTTTGGCCGCCACCTGAAGCCGCTCGACGATATAATTGCTCACAGCCTGTGCTAGCTTATCAACAAGGACTTCTACCACACTGCTGCCGGTTAGGAACATCAATTGGATTAGGCGCACGAATACTACGAATGCTAACCTCGGATTAGCGGCCCTCGAGGTTAAGCTGAAGGCTCCCAACGGCGTCAACTTTACTGCAAAGGGCACATCGGCACACAAGGGACCCGTTACCTCGTCCGTAAGCTACCCCGGATCTGTACCTAGCACGGAATTGCACTGACGTATATTTGTAACAGCTCGAGGGAAAGAAGGCCATCTCCAACGGTATTACCCCTCGCACATGGGGTCTCATGATCCCTTTTCATTCTACCCGTCACTATTCCTCTTACGTATATCATCTGGCGCAACCACCGGGTGGCCATATGAGCACGTCGCTTTGTGTCTTCCTACTAATGCGGAAACGACCAGGCATCTCCATCACTCAATCATGGAACACCGCCAACCTCCTCTCCACCAAGATTGAGCTGAACGACACCTTCGCGTCCGGATTGAAGGCTGAGGTTCTTTCCAACTTCAATCCCGCTGCCGGAAACAAGGGCCAAAAGCTCAACCTCCACTTCAAGCAGCCCAACTTCCACGCCCGCGGTTTCGCTGACCTCCAGGCTAGCGGCGCCGCCAGCGCCATCGCCGATGTCGTCCTGAGCCACGACGGCTTTCTCGTTGGTGGTGAGGTCGGATACGATGTACAGAAGGCTGCCATCACCAAGTACTCCGCTGGTCTTGGATACACCACCGGCGCCTACAATGCTGGTCTCACTGCCACCAACTCCCTGAGCATCTTCACTGCTTCCTACTACCAGAAGGTCAACTCGGCCGTCGAGGCCGGTGCTAAGGCTACATGGGATGCGAAAGCGGGCTCTAATGTCGGCCTTGAGCTTGCTGCCAAGTACAAGATTGACAGTGCCTCGTTCGCCAAGGTAAGTTTCACACAACTAAGTTTCGGGGATTGATACTGACAGGACGATAGGCCAAGATCAACAACCTCGGCATTGCGTCCCTCGCCTACAACACCAAGGTCAACAGCGGACTTACCTTTGGTATTGGCGGCTCCTTTGATACCCAGAAACTGAACGAGGCCGGCCACAAGCTCGGCACCAGCTTCACCTTCGAGGGTTAAGCGCATCTCGCTCTCGAACCTCGATGCATAGATAAAACGGGAAAGCCGGTTATGGATATCTTTAATAGGCTCTGTCTGCAATAAGTAGTTTTCGTTATTCGGGCGATTAGACGGACGGGCATGAGCGTATGCATTGCGTTTGACATGTACAACAATCTATCAATGCAGACCAGTGCACATATCCGCAATTTGGTTCGTGAACCGTCATGTCGCTCGTGTCCCTTAGTATCTATCCGCTGTACTTGGCGTATTGGTACATATTTACAGTTCGTTCCACAACATCATAGGGTATTTGAGTCTCTCTTCTTCGGATTCCTCTCATTCTTGTCGCTCATGAGTTTCGCACTCAAACCAATCATTCCCACAGCACCTGATACCAGTAAGAAGTTGATGAGCGTGCCGCCCCTATCGATGTCATCCGGTATCTCGTCTCTCCGCCTATTTCTCCTCCGCGCGTGGATATGCTCATTCACGTGATCGTGCGTCAGCCTATGTCGCCGATCGTCAAAGTGCGGGACCTCGCTCCCTTGATCAGTTTGCCCTGGCCCAAAACCACCATACGATTCGCTCTCTGGGCGCGTCTCTCCCTCCGCGGTTCCAGGGTGTGACTTGGTGTTCGTGTGAGGATGCTGATGGTGTGCATATTCACCCCTTTTCGCGCTATGCTGTCCGTACCCCCCACTGTTGTAGAAACTCGGCGGCGGGCCCCGAAAAGTACTCCTCTTCTTGTTCAACCCTGTTGCTGGCCGCGATCCCGCATAACTCGCAGAACTATACGAGCCCTGTGGGTATTTCCCAATACCGCCATCGCCTCCCCAACGCGATGCACCAGAAGATTGCTGTATCTGCCGATCATATTGTGCGCGCTTCTCGGGGATGCTGAGAACATGGTAGGCCTCGCTTATTTGCACAAAGCGCGTGCTGGCGGTGGGATCGTCGGGGTTCTTGTCGGGATGGTGCCTTTTGGAGAGGGTGAAGAATTGGCGTTTGATGTCCGAGGGGGTGGCGGTTGGTTCGAGGGAAAGCGTTTCGTAGTGGTTCGGTTGGGGGTCAAGGTTGCGAGGGGTCGTATGCAAGGAGGACGAAGAGGTGTGAGGTAGCCCAAGTCGCCCGCGATGGCATCGATTATGGGAGTATTCACGCGGAGGGTGGTGTCGATTGTGGACGTGCTCGTGTACGAGGGGACCGCTGGTGATGGAGATCAGACATAGTGAACGTCGGGTGAGGGGGTCCAGGAGGTGTGAAGGGCGGAATAGCATCCCTCATGCCGATAGCCGTTCGCTTGGTGTTTAGAGTCGCGGTATGTTTATGCCTAATTGATCAATCTAGACAAAGAACCTTGGAGTACAGGCGCCGGGAGAAGGGTTTGAAGTGCGTGGGAGGTGTTAATCTGATCGTGTGAATCGCGGGTTTGGTGTGTATGACATATCGAAACGTCATGCATGGATATGGGTGCCAGGGTTGGGCAGGGTAAGTCTAAGCGGTAAGGCTTGTTGGTCTATTCCGCGGACAGGAACTCGGACTAGGTGTTCGTGGGGCTTCGATAAAAGTTCACAGCCTCTCCCCGCTATTCCTTTCTCTTACTACTCTACAACCATGGCGGACAAAGCAGCGGAGGATATTTACAATCTGAAGTGTATGTTTCTACATATATTTATTTTGTTTCTTCCACTAACGTTTCTGCAGTGGAGGACTCCAACGGTAAGCCGGTCAACGGCGAAAAAGCAGGCGATGCAGGCCACGAAGATTCGGACGATGACAATGACGCCGAAGATGGGGCACCGGAAGTAGGCGGCGAGGGAGCCGCGAAAAAGAAGAAAAAAAGGAAGCCCAGAAAAAAGAAGAAGACTGGCGCAGCATCCACAGGACCCAAAGTGCAAACCTCGCCACCACGCGTACCCATCCACGAGCTCTTCCCTAATGACACATACCCCGAGGGCGAAATCTGCGAGTACATTGGAGAGAATGCATACCGCACAACAAACGAAGAAAAGCGCCATCTGGACCGCATGAACAACGATTTCCTCACCGATTATCGTCGCGGTGCTGAGGCACATCGGCAAGTCAGACAATGGGCGCAGAAGTGGATCAAGCCGGGCATGACCTTGACTGAGATTGCCGAGGGCATCGAGGATTCTGTGCGCGCTCTGACGGGACATCAAGGTCTGGAGGAGGGCGATGCCCTGAAAGGGGGCATGGGATTCCCGACAGGCCTCAGCATCAACCACTGCGCAGCACATTATACACCAAACGCGGGGAACAAAATGGTGCTGCAGTATGAGGACGTCATGAAGGTGGACTTTGGCGTCCACATTAATGGCAGAATCGTTGACAGTGCGTTTACCATGACCTTCGACCCCGTCTACGACAATCTCATCGCGGCCGTCAAGGATGCTACAAACACCGGAATCAAGGAGGCCGGAATCGACGTCCGCATGTGCGATATTGGTGCGGCTGTCCAGGAGGTCATGGAGAGTTACGAGGTGGAGATCAAGGGCCAGACTTTGCCTGTCAAGTGCATTCGCAACTTGAACGGACACAGCATTGGACATTACAGTATCCATGGAGGAAAGACTGTGCCGATCGTCAAGGGTGGTGATCAGACAAAGATGGAAGAGGGTGAAACCTTCGCTATTGAGACGTTTGGCAGCACGGGCAAGGGATATGTTAGGGACGATGTATGTCTCCTCGATTTCATTTTTACCTTCTTGTTGCTAAATGTATATAGATGGAAACATCACACTACGCAAAGCGCGAAGACGCGCCTAAAGTTGCACTCAGAGTATCATCAGCAAAGACGCTGCTGGCCTCGATTACCAAGAATTTCGGCACTCTGCCTTGGTGCAGACGGTATCTGGACCGTCTTGGACACGACAAATATCTTCTTGGCGTAAGATGTTCTCTTTTCTACCTCAAATTGGTCTTGCTAACATTCTGTAGCTGAACAACCTTGTTTCCGCCGGAATTGTAGAAGCGTACCCGCCTCTCTGCGATGTCAAGGGCTCGTACACCGCTCAGTCCGAACATGTGAGTCAACTCCAAAAGTGGTTGCGCATGGAACGGTACTAATGTATCCTAGACTTTCATTCTCAGACCCACGTGCAAGGAGGTTATCAGCCGTGGAGACGACTACTAGGAGTTATGCTTCGAGAATCCGGGTGGATTGAGGGGTGAGGAATTTGCATTGCGAGTCTAGTTCGTCTACTCTTACACGGATCGGCATACTCTCGGGCAATAGGGTCAAGCATAAAATGGAAAGATCCATCCCGATTTCAGAATTTATCCTCAAGGCCGTTGGTGTTGCGATATTCTAGAGACATTCAAGAAAGACTTGAAGAAGAAAGAGAACGCGAAGGCTCAAGCGTGATTGAATACGCCCCAATATGAACGTGTAGTCTATAGTTTACTCTTCACAACCGAATCCTCCACTTTCCTGAATAATACTTCCGAATCTGGATACGGATCCACAGTGATTTTATTGAGCGGGTTCAACTCGCTTGCCCGATAAAACATATCCTCATAAACCTTTCCGTCTATTCTTCCCAAACTACTATCCAGCACCCAATCATCAAAGCCCCACGCATCCACCAGCCGCACCGCATGCGGCCGAATGGCTTGCAAAAGCTTCATAACAGTATTTGTTCGCGCCAGACTAATCTGATGCTTCGAGCACGCTCCTGAAGCATAGAACTCGGATCCCTCCTGTTCAAGCGTATGCAGCGCATACAATCTAAACAGATCGTGCAGGACATCGAACGTGGAAGAGTCGACACCGGAGCGTGTCTCGGGGGACTGGAGAGCAGAGTAAAAGTTCTTGACGACCATGTACTGCGAGTGCGCTTTACTGAGGCGGTAAAAGTCAACGAGGAGGTCATTCCACGCCTTTCCTTGCTCGTCGCGGTGTTTCAGCGCTTCGAACGTGAGAAAAGAGGCGCGCCATGCAAATGCGGAAACAAGATCGCCATCAGAGCCGATGATGTCGAACGCGCAGCCGATTTCGGAGCGCGAGCGGAAGGTCGAGAGGATGGATGTTGTATCGTTGGAGGGCGCGTCGCCTTTTAGCACTGAGCGCGCAGACTTTAGCAAGTACCGCGCAACTTGTTGCGTGAGCATGTAGTTGTCGCCTTCCCAGGTTGTTGTCGGCAAATAGTCGGCATACCAGGGGCCGATGCCGCTGAAGCTGGAATATCCGTGGCCGCCGCACGCTCGTCGACATACTTCGAGGCCTTCGGCGGCAATTGTGCTCGAGAGGGCCTTCAGACCGCAAGAGGTAGCATGAAGATCAGCGAGAATGTCACTACCTGACCGTGTTTCCTCAGGCCCAGCACCTCGGTTGCCAGAATCGGAACTTGTGCTTGAGGCGTTCATCTTCTTCTGGCTCTCCTGATAGAGATTCATCATGGATTTCCCGGTGAAGTGAAGGGCAAATGTGGCTGCCAAGAGCGGAAGAAGTCGTATCTGGACCATGGTGTAGTCGAGCACCTGGCTCTCTGCTGAGCCAGAAGCGGCATCCCTATCTTGGAATTGGCGTCGGATTGCACAGTAACGGGTAGCAATTGTCACACCCCTTGCCAATACACTGCCGGCTTGCATAACAATGGTGGAGCGAACCCAAGTCAAAGTGCCGTAGATCAGCGACGGCGATCCCTGACGGACGTATTCGTTTGTTTCGGGATCCACGCGGGAGAAGCGCGCTAGCATACTGATGTGTGGGACCTTGACCTTGTTGAAGAGCAGGAATCCATTGTCCATTGTGTTGTATCCAAACTTGGGGCCAATGTCTCCGACGTGTACGTTCTCGAGCGGCTCATGCGATCTTAGGTCTCGGATTTGGACAACGAAGGGGTGTGGACCATAGGATTTGCCGTTGACAACGAGCTGTGCCATTACTACAGCATAGTTGGCTGTGCGACCTAGGGATCCGATCCACCACTTGCTGGCGGTGAGATATGGCGAGTGTATCACGAACGTCTTGTCTTCGGGATTCCAAGTTGCGGTTGTCTCGAGACCGCGTACGTTGGAACCATGTCCAAGTTCGGTTTGAGCGTAGCAGCCGATGATCTTGTAGTCGTTTGCTTTGGAAAGGAATTCATCGCGCTGTTCTTGGGTGCCCTGCTCATTGAGAGTGATCTGCCCGTGTTAGCTCAGAGCTGTTCCAGGAAGGAATTATGATGGGTACCAGGAACATGGAATCGTGAAGTCCATACGGTCCAGGTTCACTGATGAGCTCAGACGCAACCCTGTACTCATCGAGACTCCAATTGTGTTCCACTCTCAAATTCCTGAGCTTCTTTGCGCGAGCAAGCGCAGTTTCGAAGCGATCTGTTCTCCCAGCAAAGTAATTTTGCGATTTATCAAAGATCTTCTCCGATTTCAAGACATCAAGAACTTTCTTCTTTCGTTCAATGACTTGCTTGGTGAATAACAGCTCTTGGAGCTTTTCGACTGGAACGTTGGACTTTGCCCGCTCTGCGGCGAGGAGCTCGGAGCCCTGCGGGCCTGATGGCTTCAATTGCTTGACCCACGTCGGTGTCGGAGCCATTGTGCAGAGCCAAGGAGTAATGGGAGGGAAAATAAAGAAGGAGAGAAGAAGGGAGTACAGTGTTTCTTTTACATCTGGGTGGAGAGCTAGTTAATTATTGTATGACGATGACATGGGGTTGAACTGGAGATCCCTCGGTTCAGAAATGCCCGCCACGCTAATAACAGTGTTCCGAGGTCCTTTGGAAACTGAACATTATAATAGTTAATTATTATCGAGATCTTGTGTAGACCACGCGATGACTGATGCGGTAATTTTTCCCCGATTGATAATTACAATATACATAATAGCGCTGAAAAGTTCTTTCGTTTTATTTATTTGTTACTTCAAACTAGTCGATGTTCCACCCTAAGCTGTAGGGGTCAAACGTCAGCCTCATTTGACGTGAATTTATTTCTAGGACTACTCTCGTCTAATCTTAGAGACTTCATAAATTCATAAACCAGTCCCGTCACCTTGAACCAATCCACTAGGGACAGCTTTGCAGGAACATACTTTATCAACTCGATCGCTGCAGATCATCTATTAATACGATCTCGTCTATAAACTCCTTGAAGTCTAAGGCTTTGACATCTACGAGGTATCCAACTAAACAACCAGCCTAAACGGATAGACCGGTCGATATAGGCCCTAGGGCACAGTATGCACAAGTTGTGTTATCTACGGAGAGTGAAACCTGAGGCTGGCCGTACAGAGTATGCCTGGAGATGAAACGAGAAGAGAGATGCGTGGCACGTGCGTGGGTATCTGTATATACGAACGAAGATAAGGGATTTTTACAGCACTTTCCGTACAAAGGCTACTAGACCAGATCACCGCCAAGTCATGGACAGCATCTATGTGGTGCGATGGCACACGAGCTCGATGGAGTTGTGCAGTTGTTGCGATGGCTCTGTTGCCAGGGAAGCGTCTGCACCGCTTCATGTAATATGCAGCTGCGTGTATGTTCTTCGTCGATTCCAGGCACCGAGTCCAGCCGCAGCGAGCGGAGGCATATAAAGGTAGAAGGCCACCATTGTCAGACTACGGAGTAGTCAAATTGAAAGGGTCCAAGGATAAAGAAGATGACGATGTGCCGTTGGGTGGGTGAGATGTAATTACCGTTGTAGCAGTAATAATTAGCTTTCCGACTTACATAGCAACTTAGCCACACGGACCAGGCTTCCCAGCCCGATGCAGTTAGCGAGGATATGACGCTCTGCTCTCTGACTTTCGTGCTCTCTAACACCCTCTACTCTCCTCGCCTGCGCAAACTTCTCTCACCCTTCTCCCCCAACACCGCTTCATAATCTTCCTCCCCTCACTACGTCCTTTACTTTCACTCTCGCACTCGTCTGCGTTCCGAATTTCCACAGCCGAGTCTGTCGCGCCCTCGAGGTTTTCCCGATTAACCCCACAACAACACCGTTCCGTTGCCAAATCTATGCCCACGAAATCCAACAACTTCTGAATCAAATATATTCATCCCCCTCGCCACCAAGTTCTCTTAGGAAGCGGACAGAATGGGACAGACTCTCTCTGAGCCGGTGGTCGACAAGGTATTTCCTCCCAATGCGTTTTCCCCGCCCCCGCACAGTCCAGCTCATCCACCTTCTTGTTCGCTTGACAACGGTCGCCTGCATCCCCTTCTCTATGTCGCCAAATTCAATTCTTGGTGACTTTGTACTAATATGTGTCCGATGGTAGAAATCACAGAGTCGCGATGGTGACGCACTCATCTATGGCGTGTCCTCGATGCAGGGCTGGCGCATCAGCATGGAAGACTCGCACGCAACCATTCTAGATATGGCCACCCACGACGAGCAGGGCAAGTCGACCCCAATAGACTCGAGGCTGAGTTTCTTCGGCGTTTACGACGGTCACGGAGGCGACAAGGTAGCACTATACACCGGAGATAACCTCCATAACATCGTGGCGAAGCAAGAGGCCTTCAAGCAGGGAGATTTGAAGAAGGCTCTGCAAGACGGGTTCCTTGCAACCGACAGAGCAATATTGAGCGGTATGCAGTCCAGGCAGGATTCCCCACATTGACACGTCCAGCTGACTCATCGAATTAGATCCTAAATACGAAGATGAAGTCTCTGGATGCACAGCGACCGTTGCGATTCTGACCAAGAATAAGATCTATTGCGTACGTACGCACCTTGCATCGAGCAGACCGTTTGCTGAACATCACAGGCCAACGCAGGTGATTCTCGGACCGTTTTGGGGATAAAGGGCAGGGCAAAACCGCTCTCTTACGACCATAAGCCTCAGAACGAAGGTAGGCAGTTCAAATCTGTCGTAAGACTTTACTGACCCAGTCCAGCCGAGAAAGCCCGGATCCAAGCCGCGGGAGGCTTTGTTGACTTTGGCCGTGTCAATGGCAACCTTGCCTTGTCCCGCGCGATTGGCGACTTCGAGTTCAAAAAGAGTGCAGAGCTTCCCCCGGAGCAGCAAATAGTCACTGCGTTCCCCGATGTTGAGATACATGACATTAACGAGGATGATGAGTTCCTGGTTGTTGCTTGTGATGGTATGTCTGTATATTTCTTGGTTCAATTGTGTTAGCTAACGAACAAACAGGTATTTGGGATTGCCAATCTTCTCAAGCTGTCGTCGAGTTTGTACGAAGGGGAATCGCTGCAAAGCAGGATCTTGCGGCCATTTGCGAGAACATGATGGACAATTGTTTAGCTTCGAACAGTGACACTGGTGGTGTTGGCTGTGACAACATGACCATTTCTATTATTGGTCTTCTTCAAGGTCGCACCAAGGAGCAGTGGTACGATGAGATTGCAAAGAGGGTCGCGAATGGAGAGGGCCCATGTGCTCCGCCAGAGTATGGCAAGTTTGAGAACCCAACCTCCCCTCCGTTAGAGGGCGCGTAGTTCAGATCTAATATAATTGTACAGCTGAGTTCCGCGGACCTGGAATTCATCATCGAGTTGACGAAAGCGCTGATGACATCGACATGGATCTTGATTCTAGCTTTCGCTCCAACAGCGGCCCAGGGAGTCGAATCATTCTCCTTGGAGATGGGACTGAGATTTCTACCGACGCACCCGATAGTGAGATGTTTGACCACGCCGATGAAGACAAAGACTTGGACTCGCAAGTGAACAAATTCCAGTCAGAAAACGATTCTAATGGAGATGCCCGCAAAACACGCGAAGAAACCCCTGGTCCCGCTCTCTCGACCACGACAGAATCGCCTTCTTCTGTGAAGACGGAGAAATCGGAGAGCGTCGATGCAGTACCAGCAAAGGAGAAAGACACGCGTGTGCCGGAGAAGGTTGTCCCTCCTCCAAGTGAAAAGTAGATTAATTCACCTCGTTCCGGGCTCATTCTACAAGCGCCCGTGATCGGCTAGAGAATGACGAGACTCTTGAGCCAAACAAGGATATGCCTTTATGTGTTCACGTTACCGGGATCTCTCGAGTGTTTAGTTATCGGCACAAACCGAGAGCAATGATGGGTCATGAAAACGAGTCTCGTCGAGGGAAAGCCACTCCTCAAAGGGCATTCACGAATTGATACCTGACGTCATATGTCGTCCCCTTTTTCTTTCTTTCTTTCTTTCTCTCTTTCTTTTGTTCTTTCTTCCTCTCACTTCAATCCGCGCACTCCTCACTTCTCTTTCTCGGTGTGTCAATAGCGACTGGTTTCTTCGTTTCACCTTCATAGAGCATTAGGGATGCGAGAAACCGAGAGGGCTAGATTCTGATTTGGTACCCTTTGGGGTTCTGTGGTTATACGAATTTGTTTTATCATTACTTGACAGACTCCTCCCAGTTTTGACATTCCTGACTCTTGCCTCCCGCCTTTTTGAACCAAGCAACAAATTGAACTAAAATGTGATAGGCCTACCAAATCTAATAAGGAAAACAACGGAAAGAGGGCGAGTAGATCAAAGGTCCTTTAAAACGGGACTGTGAAATGTGTTGTTACAAACATGTGATATTCTATTCTCGATGATAAGGTAGCTATGTACTAGTAATCATCCCTCGGAAAATCCATTATCCATCGCTGCGTTCCGATTTTGTTCACCGCGGGACGTCGCGCGCATCTGGGGCACGCACCTGGGGCACGCACCATATGGCTCGAGCTTCCGCCCACTTTGCTTGGCGATCTCGACTTAACCTCACTCACTCACCACAGCTGGGACCTCTTCACTCCACCCCTTGTCGCCACGGACCTTTGATGTGCGCGTTAAAGGCGCCTCTAATTCTCTGTTAGCAACTCTTGCGGCTTCATCTCGTTCCAGGTAGCTCTTCCACGACACTAGCCATGTCGGTTATTTTGTGTACAGGTTAGTAGCTCTTTGCCTGCTCCGCTTCAAAACATTTGGGATAGACAACTAACTTCTGCAGCTGGTTATGACCACACCATTCGGTATATTGTCCTTTCAAGGCCTCGGAGAATCGTTCGTCCCCGCTGACCAATAGGGCAAAGCTTCTGGGAAGCCCTCTCCGGTATATGCTCGCGCACGATCCCGCATCCCGACTCGCAGGTGAATCGCCTATGTATTTCGCCCGACAAACGCTATCTCGCCGCGGCCGGTCACCACACCGTTAAACTCTACGACATAAAGTCTATCAATCCGAATGCCGTACTCACCTTCGACGGACACACTAGTAACATCACTGGCGTCGCGTTTCACTGCGAGGGAAAATGGATGGTGACATCTTCTGAGGATGGCACAGTCAAGATCTGGGACACGCGAAGCGGGAACGTACAGCGGAATTACACACACGGAGTACCGGTCAATGACGTTGTCATTCACCCGAACCAAGGCGAACTCATCAGCTGCGACCGTGGAGGCAATGTTCGCATCTGGGATCTGGGCGAGAACAAGTGCTCCCACCAGCTCATACCCGAGGACGATGTCTCGGTTGCTAGTGTGACTGTCGCAAGCGATGGATCAATGCTTTGCGCTGGAAACAATGCTGTCAGTATCTTATCTATCACGATTCACCGCCTCCAGCGGCCTGCTAATCACCGGTCTCACAACAGGGCAACGTCTACGTCTGGCGCATGATCCAGCGAGCGGATGTCACATCGATTGTCCCAGTCTGCAAGTTTGTCGCTCACGGAACGTACATCACTCGAGTCCTGCTCTCCCCTGACGTCCGTCACCTCGCCACGTGTTCCGCCGACCATACAGCTCGTATTTGGTCCCTCGACATCGAGTCGCCTCACAACATTACCCCGCAAGATCAGCTTCCAGTCGCCGCAGAGCGCGATCCTAACGCCTTCCCTCTGGAAACCACTCTGCACGGCCATCAACGCTGGGTCTGGGATTGCGCTTTCAGCGCCGACTCTGCTTACCTGGTCACAGCATGCTCTGACCACTACGCTCGTCTCTGGGAGCTGAATAGCCAATCCATCATCCGCCAATACAACGGCCATCATCGCGGCGCGGTGTGCGTTGCTCTCAATGACACTGCCGTGGGTAATTAAATTTCAATTGAACTGGTACGTACATTCTCTTTTTCATCGTCTCATGCATTAGCGATGGTGTTCGCTGGGATGGTCTGCTTTGCTGGATATGATCGGGCATGTCGATGGTGTTCGATGGGCTGGGCTGGTTTGTTTAGCGGTCAGGCATGGCGAAAGATGGACGGAGTTTCGGTTCGGACAATGCGGTGAAAATCTCGTATGATGGAAACGGAAATCTGGCGGGAAACGTGATACGACGGAGTGCCGGATACCACTTCCTTGGAGGAGCACAACAATGGGCAGATGGTAAAACGATGAAGATTTACAATACCAAGCCCCTTGTATCTGCCAGCCACACCTTTACAAAGTCCGCCTTATTGTGCACTATCGACGTGATACCACATAGCACTGCAGGAGCAATTTTCAACATCAGAGTCGTACCAAACATAATTGAGTAGGTATGTATCATGCGCAAGACGAAGTAAGTGCAGCCTGCCAATAAGCAAGCTGGTCATTATCGTCGACGGAATCACACCACAACAACTCCGACCGGTCTGAGTCCCCACCAAAGAAAAGCAAAGAATAGGAGAAATGTATGTGCAAAGTTACAGCAAGAACACAGCCAGAAAAATGCTTATCCCGTCCTCAACCCCCTTTCCATTAATCCTAAGAGAACGCCACGCCAAAACGCTGCAAATAATACCAGTGGCGAGATTGAGATATGGGACAAGAGCCGCAAATTAGTAATTTATGTAAACCTAAAACTAGCCAGCCAGGATCGAGAGCGAATTGTTTAAAACATACAAGAACAGAAAACAAAAAGTTTGCAAATCTCAACAGTGGGTAGTAGTGAGCAGATATCTGCGATTGACCATTGACCTTTGATGCACTCGTGGTCAAACAGTGATAACGGGCTCTCTCAGCGCCCCAACAGCCCCGAGAACCAGCTCGTGATGTGCTTGCTGCTCGTGCTCGGCGTGAAGCTAATCACGCTATCTGAATCGCGTTCTGGTGTCTGTGTTCGAGACCGCGTTGTAGGGATGGTCTTCCCTCGCGGACGGACCATGGGCGGTGTCTTTGGGCTAGATCTATCCTTTTCTCTGTTCCGAGGACCAAAAAGCATGGTTTTTGAAGGGCGACGTTCGGGCGTGCGGATACGCGGTGTCGGCCTGGGTGTCTGTGTTCGCGAGTCTCGATGCAATGGCACAAATTCTGATCTTGGTATATCAAATATTTTAGAAGGCTCGGAGGCAGGCGTTGTCTTTACAACGCGGATCGTGGTATCGATGGTCGAGGGTAGAGTCGAGGCAGTGAAGTCCAAGTTCGTGGTGCCGTGGCTGGAATCTTGTGAGTATTGGAGCGAAGACAAACCGCCTTGGAAGATGCCATCTCGGACCCAGGGCCGAACTGTATACGTTAGATGCGGCATGTCTAGGACACAATCAGCGCAAACCAGGAGGAAGAGTAATAATAGCGTGAGATTATGCGGCACCACCTTCAGGCGACTGCTCATCCTTTGCTTCTTCTTGGTTTGGCGTTTCATCTGCTTGATTCTCCTCCTCCGTCTTCTCCTCTTCTGGGGGAGGATTCGCGGCGGCGGCGGCGGTGGCCGCTGCAGCAGCGGCAGCAGCAGCGGCTTGTTTATCGGCCTTGGCCTTCGCTCTCGCAGCCAACAACTCGTAATTCTCCTTACGGGCCCTTTCATCTTTGGCTTTGCGCAGTCGCTCCGCTTCCTCGATCCCTCCGCTTTTCTTGAGTTTGCCTTCTTCCACAAACGCTCCGAGCTCCTTCTTGAATGCACCGTCGCGTCGATCTTCAAGCTCCCGCTGTCGAGCCTTCTCAGCTCGCTCAATTGCTTCCAGTCTCGATTCATGATTTGGCTGTAGGGCCTTGACCTCTCCAAGAACACCATCACGAGCATTGCGTGGATCGACACCTCTGTCATGTCCAACTGCGTGGAGAATGTTGCGCCCACTTGCGGATCGTACCTTGCCGCCCCCTTCTTCCTTGTCTGTCTGAAGATTTTGCTGTTTGGTAGCTTGCTCAACAAGTTCGAAGGTTTGGGTGGCCTTCTCTAGGTCGTCTTGGAGATCAGCGGCCAGCTCCTCTTGCATCGTAAGCAGATCCCTCTCTTCACACACTGCTTGCAACTCTTGCTCCCATATTTTGGTCCATAGGGGTTTCTCTTTGGCTAGATAATCTTGCAGTTTCTTAAGCTCTGCTGTCGCAATGGAGAGATCTTTGGCAGTGGTCTCAAGCTGGCGAGGAAGAGGACGCACACCACGCAGGACGACGTCTTTACGGAGGTCCTCGACAAGATCTTGGAGATCGTCGACGCGAGTGACAATCTTCTCAGAGTCATCTTGCAAAGCCTTCTTGCCTGCATTGACATATGCACGGCCGCTGTCACCTGATAGAGTGGGTAAGGACGCTTTGACCGCTGTGGATTTGACCGCCGCCGCCTTGGTGCGGACAGCAGACATGCTGGCTTCAACATCGGCGACGAAAGAGGAATAGGTCTGGCGGACAACGGCCAAGTCGCGCCGGAGTGCTTGAACTTCACTGATTTGTGTAGCTGACGACACGGATACATCTGATGGTCCAGAAGATGGCAATGGTGAGCCGGGTGTGAGAACTGCGGAAAGGCGTGCCGAAGACATTGTGGGCGCCGCGGCGATTCCTGCAATCTCTTTGGCTGCTTGCTGTTGGCGATCGGCAACACGCTGGATCGCTGATTGCTGATCCACGACGACTGTCTTGATGCTCTCGACTAGGCGACTCAGGTTCCCGAATTTGTCGTCGATGTGATGTTTGACTTCGTCGAGCTGCTCAACGTTGAGGACAAGCACTGAGCGATCTTTAATGTCATTCATATCCTCCAATTCGTAACGTACGCCAGAGACAGGATCCTGGATATGGATTTCTGGAAGTTCTCCGTTGCGATGAGTGTCCCATGCGAATTTCTCGATGAACGCAAGCTGCAGGCGTCCGGCCGACAGATCAAACCCATCTGTGAAGACGTACTTCTTGATTTTGCTTTTGTACTGTAGGAACAGTGTAAGCTCCTTGCCGGGTTGAGGCGATTGTTCAGGTATGAACTGCTCTGGCTGCGGCGAGGGGGTTTTCATTCTTCGAGAGCCATTCCTGGCGGGGACGCCTGTAGGCTTTCGCGGTTCTTTGGCCGGTGATTCCGTCGGAAGCTCAGCCGGTTCGCTCAGTGGTCCGCTAGTGGCACTAAGTACAGGCTGTTCTCCTTCAGGGAATACAGGAGGCCCAAGTTTGTCCTCGGGGGTCTTTTGTGTAGGGCTGTCATCGGGTAACGGCTCGGGGGGCGGTTGAAGACTGGGAACAGAACTCTGAGAGCTCTCTTCCGAAATGCGCCTCGAGACGTCGTTGGTCTTGTCAAAACTTGTGTCCACGGCGGGCCTTGCGCTGGAACGTTGGCGACTGTGAAGTAAGGAACCCCTGATCCGAACAGCATTCATAGATTCACGAACATCCCTCCCTCGGTTTGGGATAGGAGAGTTCTGCACCGGTGGCAGTGGTATCCCGTTTGTGCCAAGGTGCTTCTGGATCTGGTATGCGGAGAAACGCCGAGAAGCCCTCCTTTCCAACTCGCCGCCGCGTTGCAGAGCGGCCAGAGCATCCTGCTGTTTTGGAGGTGGAGGCGGAGGGTGCGGAAAGTCGCCGGCATAGTTAGTCTGAGTGGGAGGAGGCGGAGGCGGAGGAGCTGGCAACGTGTCGTCGGCTGGGTAAGGCGCGATGACGGGAATCGCTTGCATAGTGGTACTTGAAAGGGAGGAATCGCTGGACAGCTGGCTGGCACCGGTCGTGCGGTTACTTCTTCCATTCGAGGGAGTCGGATCGTATTTGCTGGGTGACGCTCTTCCACCAGGTACTGAGGAAGAACGAGGAGGGAGGTCAGGGCCGTCAGTGGTATACTCTGGGGTATCCTGCCGCGGGGCTACTCTTGTACTGGATGCCCTAGACGCCGTCTCTTCGCCATCGCCCGTGCTGCCAGTGCTGCCTTGTCTCAGGCTACTGCCGTTGAGACCACCGTCCCGACCACTCCGTTGGCGTAACCTCTGCTGCTTTTTCTTGAGCCCATGAAGGAGGTTTATTATGATGTCACGAATACGCGGCAAGAAGTTGTCAAGACTAGCCTGTGACGCTTCCTGGCTGAGGGTTTCTTCCAGTATCCCACGTAGTAATTCCGGCACATTTCCGAGATCCTGAGTATCGACGCCGATAGCGTTGAAGGCGCGTGACGCGATATTGAACTCATAGCCAAGGCGCACGTAGACGTCGGAGACCTCGCTCTCGGTGGCAGTCCCGCGGGACCATAGGGTGAGAGTTTCGAGCAGCTGCTTCGTGGCAACAAGCAGATGTGTAACGCTGCGCTCTATCTGGGAGAGTTGTTGTTGGGGCTGCATCGGGGGGTGATGATTAGCGACGTGGCGGGCGAGCGGTTTTGTGTTTAAGGATGAGGAATGAGAGAGAAAGGGAGATGGGGAATGTGAGATGTAATTAGATGTTTAGTGCGCATGGATGCCGGAGGCGGATACTCACGTTCTGCGTAGCCTTTCTCGAACGCCCTGAGCCCTGCGAGGACCGGGACCCGGCGTCCTCGCTGGTTAATGTCATGCTGGAAGCCTGTGATGGAGTCAGGGTTATCTCAGAGTCGCGCGATGGTGGCGGTCGTCCCGGTATGAAGGAGCCGTAAAGGCTTTGCTGCATCGCTCGAGGGAAGGGTGAGTGATGGCGATGTGGTCTTCGCCAGGTGTTCGGCGTATTCACCACGAATATCACACCTGCGCAGGGTTCACCGACGATGCGATAGATTACCGTGTCGCTGCGTTAGTCATGCACTAGGATACATCACGTGGCTTGATTCTATTCCATTCGCACTCTTGGCGGTTCCAACATTTGAAACCTCCAAAAAGACTCGGAGTGTCGTGGGACGCCGTTTCAGCACGTCTTATTCGCGCGGTGCCTTGATCCACGTACTGACGTGCGCCTGGCACATCTTGACTTCATATTAGGGTTTCAAAACATCATTCCCTCATCCTTACTTGGGCGTGCGGACGGAGTGGTAATTCATGAACAACTACAGTACGCTTAGCAAAGAGCAAGACACTTTCAAACACCAACCAAGTACATATAATAACGCTCAGTAAGTTGTTATCCCCAATTGCCCTTCCCTTCTTACCCTCCTTAACCGTGCGAATATGACGTGTATATCTAATTGCGATTTCTGGCATTTCAGACTGTCAAGTTTGAGGTTGATTCAGTTCGCATCTTCACTCGAGCTATTGCTCTCTTCGCTCTCATCGGAAATGATTTCTCCGCCATCCTCAGAGGCCCCATCCAGCTTATCGAAATCGGGCTTCTCCTCCTGTCCAGCTCTATCAGATACCCCATCGCCCTCCCGCTCGTTGTCATCATCTTCTTCCACCTTTTCCTTCTCTTTGTCGTCGTCCTCCTTTTCCTCGTGTTTCAAATTCTTGCCTTCTTTATCAGAGGCATACTTATCACCCCCTATGTCTCATTAGAGAATCATGTCCGGGATAAAACTCGTCGTTGGAAAGGTAGAAATTGTTGAATAAGATCAAGATAGAAGTTTGGTCGCAATCATCGCAGGATAGTAGATTTCATAGATTATATGTTGTCAGTGTCAGAATGACCGTGAAGACGGCTTTCCGGGCGCGAAACATATCACAAGGCGCACATGGCAGTAAGCACCCATCGCTCTTCTGGCTGATCTGATATCTTTAAGCACAGGCAGCCAAAATGCCGGGTCGTTACTCTTCTTGATCTCTTCGTCGGTCACCTTGATAAGATCAATCAGTTCCTGGCCCAGCCCATGGTAGGTCACAATTGTGCAAGTCTTTTTCGTCCACGAGCAGCTTATTCTCGTTGATCGTATAGCGGACAAAATCTACTCACCGCTAAGAGCAGCGAAATGCAAGCACCCGCTATTACATACGATCCTTCAAGAGTACATCTGCTCCGGCAGCACGGAGTGCCACATGTTCGATTGTGTGGAGCAGGGCAAAGTGTATTGGTTGTCTTCCGATCGGGCCCTCCACGTTGGCAATGCATTTCCGGGTTGTGGCGCTTGTTACCCTTTTCAGGGTTGAGGAATCTCTCAACGATATCAACGCTGGCTTGGAGACACGCAATATTCATATTGAAACCCACCACATGCTACCCCGCTCCGCTTTCACCCTCCCTGTTTCAACCAGGAACGCCAATATCTGTGTCTTCTCGATGTCGTTCGTCCGTTGATATGTGACTTGAAAGGTCGTACCGTACATATCGCTCAGCGTAATAGTATCATATGCTCCGTGGTCAACGATCTGAAGTGTGCTGAGCTTACAAGCCAGATAGAGCGGAGTGTTACGGCCGGCTACCTCAACATTGATACCCGCACCCTTGGAAACCATATATTCTACCACTCGGAAGTTTTACATGGCTATACTCTCCATGAGTGGCGTTCTTGATGTCGTGCCGACTGCCTCAAGTGACAATCGTTGCAGACGAGGAATTTGATAATCGGCAACGTGGTTCTGTTGATGATCTCCATTCCATACAGCACCGACTCATTCTAGATCTCGAGTCTACCATGGTAGACACATACACGTGCGTATGTCGATCCGGCCGGGATTTCACGCGAGTCGGCAACGGCTTCTAGAATCATCTTCACAACATTAGTGTGCCTCTATGAGCAATTTCAGCATTTCGGTATCTCAAGGGACAGTGTGAAGAGGTATCCAATTGGAATTCTCTGGATTGTATCATGAAAAATTGTCTGCCTGGGCTGAAGGAAATCCATCTACACGAACCCACCGCCCTTAAAAAGCTATCCCTTAGTCAAGATTGTCTATAGAGACATTATCTGGAAGAAGCGACGACTGAATTCTGTACTCCAAAGCCCTACCAAGGTTATTTATGGTGCTGTTTTGATTGTCTGTGGAGTAGTCGTCAATGAATACGAAACCCACGGCATAAGAAACATAATGCAGATTTGGAAAGCAGAAGCCAATGTCCCAATGTCAAGATACGCGTCTATAGGTTAGAGCATTCCAAAGCATGGCAACAGATCTGCGTACTTGACAGTCAACAGCGCTACAGATGTACGTATATCTTCAACCATCAACACATTTGCATTTGTGTTGACTCTGACGTTCTAATACCTGAAAGGAAGCCCAACATGCCATGGATCGAAAATTTGACACCGCCCCTATGCCCTGGACGATTGAGAAAATCGACGCCGATTCCACCGAGACAAAAGAGCAATTGAATCCTCTCAAGGATGTTCCGAAGACTGCATCCCGAAAAAACATTATACTGATTTGCCCAGCTCCAGATATTGGTTCGCAAGGCCCGGATGTAGTCCGATCATACTACCCGCTCCGTCGTTCCGCCGACGGAATATTCAAGATCGGAGTCGTCAAACTGAACTGCACCATCCAACCATGCACAGGAGGTCTAATTTTGTTCTTCCAAGCATAATGTGCTGATCGAAGAAGGCGACTCGCAGGATCATCGGTAGCTATAGCACTAGCCGAAGGTCTCGCCACACTCATCGTTCAGTTGCCGTATGATGATATTGAAGATGATCACAGTCGAGCACACGTCAATACGGCACAGATGTCACCGCTGCTCAATCTTTGCGGGGAAGGTAGAGTCACGTGATCAGTCGTACCAACCCTGCATACCTTTGTAAGTTTGTACGACAACCAGATGAAGGACACGTTAATATAGCTTCAGCCTGATAGGGGCTTTAGGCTCTCATTAGCCTATGCGAATATGGAACTAAGCGTTGTTATTTTTAGTCCTGAGTAGCTTTTCTATACATACATGTGCTTCCAACTTCTGTCAGTGCTTGTTAGTCGTATGTAGTCTCGAACTAATTACTGTGTAATTATAATAGTTGTCGCAAAAAAGTTGAAATAAAGTAGCCAACGTTGTGCACGTCTGCTACTTCTCTTGGATAAGGAGGATTCTATGTGAAATTTCTACACAGAAATCGAATGGTCTTCAGGAAGTTACTTATTATGTGAAAAAGGGTGGCGTGGCGGTGTGGGCTGTATGTACTTGTTGCCTCCACCCCATGTTTTTGGCTCAGTTCTTCATAATAGTCCCACGAGACAAACAAACAGCTTGCACCCACCAAACGCTGTCCCTATACGCTGCTCCGAAACCGCAACGTCACTGCCAAATACTTGTAGTGCGCACGCGTTCTACCTTTGTACATACTGTCTCCCTGCCTTGCCTGCTTGGACTCCGCCCTCAAGCTCAAGAAGCTCCAGCTCCACGCGAACAAACGTTAACTGGTCGTTTCAGCTTCGACGATCAGAAGGACGCTAGGGCCAGTCCGACGCTAGCGCACTTTCGCCAAGCTCACACCAAACGGCCTGCCTCACTTTCGCACCTAGCAACTCACCCTAAACCACACATCTCCTCCCACAACCCCCATCTGCACTCCCCCGACCCCTTCTCGGGTTCCGCCTGCAGTCTCTCCATCCTTCATCCCAGCGCCCCTCTGTCCATTGGGCGTTCTGCGCTTCCCGCACCCGCCTGAGCTGGAGGTTCTCCTCTTCTCGACTGCTGCTCTCCCTCCACCCCGATACTCTCCATGTCCGCCGCCTCCGCCTCCCTCAACGGCTCCAATGTCAACGGAGCCTCGAGCTCTCCCATATCCTCGAATCCCACCGGTGGCAGAACACAGCTCAAGATGAGCTCCTCCGGAAAAGGACCCGACGGCGCGCGCAAGCAGGCTGGCAGTCCGGTTGACGGTGGTCAAAGGTAAGCTCTCACCGCGCCCTCCAATCTTGCACGATTTTCTCCTCTCTCTTGGTTCCCTCCCCTTTGCACACAATCCTATAATCCACTTCTCTCCGCTCGGCCACGCCTCGAGATCCTGTTGGGCAGTGTCCATGCCCAGCGGGACTTACTTGTGCGACGATCAATCGGTCACATGGAGCCACGGTGCAACAGCTTGTCCTGTGTATTCGTTCGCCCTCAATCCACATGTTGTGTTACTGTATATATGCTGGACTCCTATCTTTTCGCTTGAGCTTCCCCAACCTATGCTGGGGCAACGATGCTGACTCGACAATTTCCACAGGAAACCTCCGCCCCAAAAAGCATGGACTCAAGGCACCAATCCGATCACCCAGCGTCTTTCTAACGCCAGCAACTTAAACGGTGTCGCCAATAACCCCAAATCTGCGCAAAATCCGCCGGCTCTTTCTGGCGAGACAATTACTCCTATGCGGCACATGAACGACAGGATGATGTTTTTGCTTGCAAACATGACAGTGAGTTCTCGTGTGGTCTCCTCTTCAAGGGAGTCAGCTAACCACTGTGGTTACTCCAGGGTCTTCCGGGCACATTCACTTTGAAGAACGGCGAAAAATACACCGGCGTGCTATCCGGTACCTCGCTGGACCCGTCAGAAATGCGATATGTCTTTAAGATGGTCAAACGAATTCAGCCAGCTGGCGACGCTCAGGTCAAGGGTACAAACGAGGTGTCGGACGATTATGTTGGCGTCGGAGACTCACACGTTATGTCGTTTGACATTGGTGACGTAGCTCACTTCAATGTTGACCACGTCGTGCTTGACAAGACCCAAGCTAGAACTCAGAACGGTATGTTCAAACACTCAATCTAGCATGCACCTACTGACTTTTGGTAAGGTGTGCCTTCAGGATTTCGTACAGATACAGACATTTCTGGCAACGCAGCTATCCGCGAGCGAAACTTGCAGCGGTGGGAACCATCTGCAGATACAAACGTGGATCTCTCATTGGAAGCCAGCGGAAACTCCGCTGAATGGGATCAATTTGCCACAAATGCGCAGCTCTTTGGTGTCCAAACTAATTACGACGAGAACATCTACACAACCACAATTGACCGCAGCGATCCACAGTACAGCGCAAAGGCTGCCCGAGCGGAAAAAATTGCTCGCGAGATTGAAGGCAGCTCTGCGATGAATGTCCACGTCCGCGAGGAGCGAGGTCAAGCCGGTGCGGAAGATAGAGGCGGTGACGAGGAAGAGAAGTATGCACTTCCGAGATTCTTGACCTGGAAGCATTGCTAAACATTTGTAGATATAGCGGAGTTCGCAGAGATTTCCCTCCTCTTCCCAGTGGTCAGCCCAATAAGTACACACCGCCGGCACGCCGTGCTCCAACGGGTCAGCCCACTGTCCCAGGTGCTCCAGTAGACCCAGCTATAATCTCGTCTCAACTCGCTCGCCCCGATTCAGCTGCCGCGCAATCAGCACAACGTGGTACCAGCCCGTCGGAGAAACGCGCCACACTAGAACCTGCCAAAACAGTGGCGAAGGCCGAGGTTCCCATTCCGTCGAAGCCAGAAATTGCAAAGGATGTTTTGTCGAAGGCTCCAATCAAGGCCACTCCTAAGCCCGCCGTTGAGCAGACCCCTAAACCGAGTACCACGTTTAAACCTGCGGTAGCTGGCATACCAGCCCGAAAACCAGGAAGACCGGACAATGCCACGGCAAATGTGGAGCACGATCTACTCGACTCCTTCAAGCAATTCTCGGCCGCGGAAAAGCTCCGAATGTCGGAACGCCAAAGGTCTCTTGCGCGGGAGTCTAAAGCCGTCAAGTTAAATGATCTCAAGAAATTCTCGCTAAACTTCAAGCTGAACACCCCCGTACCTCAGGACTTGGTCCCCATTCTAGCCAAGGACGAAGACAAACAGAAGGTCATTGTCGAGAAAGCTCTCCGAGCTGTGCAGGAGTTGAAGTCTACCCCGCCCAAGACATCTGCAACTATAGTAGACCCGAAGTCAGTCGGGCGAACAAGCAATGCAAAGCCTGAGATACCGCATGCATCGCCGGGTACTGCGATTACTGATCGCCAGCAGAATCAGCGTGCGCGTCCTCAACAGCAAAATCAATATCAATCACAAACAATGCGGGAGCGCCCAGCTCAGAACCACAATATGAACCAAAATAATGGCAGGGGTACCGGCCTGCTGAGCTCCCGTCTCGCTATCAACCATCAACAGCACAAGCAGCAAGGCGGTATGCCGTACAACAGCATTCCACAACCCATTCCTTCCCAAGATATGCGTGGACCACCTACTGGCCCGTCTGCGAATTCGAGTGGTGTCCAGACTCCTACATCTGGAGTGTCTACGAGGTTTAATGTTCGTGCACATGAGTTCAAACCAAATCCCACAGCAAGCACCTTTCAGCCAATTACTAATCCAAGCACCAACTCGAGCCCAAGGCCAGCCTCATCTTCTAGGCAAGAGACCCCCCGGAAGCCTCAGCTCAGTAATTTTTTCGGTGGTCAACGCCCCACTGTAAAGCCCCTGGATCTCAACGAATCTTTCAACCCTATCAAGCGTTTGGCTAAGGAGCCTCATGAAGAGAACAGGAATTGGGAGTACACGATCAACGGCGGTCTCCCCTACCCATTCCGCACGCCCCCGACGTGGGATTTCCCCGAGACGAACAAGGAGCGAGGTTTCGTTGATATGTTCGAGCGTCCTGCTGCACCAACACCAATCTCTGCACCCCATAATGCCATGGGCAATGGTCCTATTCCTCACCAACACCAGCTTCCCCCTCATCTCCAGGGACCTCAGAGTGTTCCGCAGGGTCAGACACCCCATCATACACCGCGCCACCCGCCTGTGCAGCCGCACCATGGTCAACCCGGTCATCACTACGAAGCACAACATATGCAATTCTCCCATTCGACATCATCTATTCACCCATCACCTCGACCGATGCAGCCGTACATGTATAACGCGCAGAACCAACCAATGCCCGGATTTCCTCCTCAGGTACCAATGCAGGGGTATGGAATGAGCCCGAACGTGTCCCACGCCTCCCTTCGCGGAGGTCATGGCGGTCCTCAATTCGTGAACGCCCCGGCACCCGTAATGGGCGGGCAGATGATGACTAACCAGCCCTCCAATGGTCCGTTTATGGGCATGCCAACCAATCCCCAGATGGGGATGTACAGTCCTGCCCCCGGACATGTGTACCCTCAATATCAGAACCAAATGCCGCCAGGTCCAGGTGCCAACGGGTTTCCCAGCCCTAGACCAGGTGGGGCACCATTGATGAACCACCAAGGGTCACAACAAGGACACCAGCAGCAACCAATGATGTATATGCCACATGGTGGTCAGGGGCCTCCCATGTTCGCGCAAATGCCGCCGGCTCAAAGTAATGTTACCAATATACGTTCACGGATCGAAAGTTGCTAACCCTCGCGCCAGTGAACCAGATGCGTGGCCCATATCCACAGCCACACCAACCTCCATACGGTTCACCCCACCAGCACCATCAGTTCCCTCAGACTCATCGGGGCACGCCCAGTGGCAGCTACTCTCAACCTATGATGCAACAACACTCGCTGCCCCCTCAAGTGCCACCGACAGGGCCCGCCAACCACGGCCCGGAAGTGAACGATGAAGTCAAATGAGCATCAAACCAGGTAAAACGGTTGTCCGCGGAAGGAGAAGTGTTGTGGTACTTCTGCAAGAGAGGTCGCGGCTGCCGTGGTAATTCAATTTCTCCCGCAATACCCATTTTGCTGGAATTTTTGCTCTGCATTTAGCGTGGGAGATGTTCGATTAATCTCTTAACTTTACAAATAGCATGAGCGACCGGCGTTGGTGGCGTCTGATGAGTCCTGCTTCATAGTTTGGACAATGTTCACGAGGCCGGAAAAAGGAAGGAAGGAAATCTTGTGGGAACGCTGGTCGTTTGAAAACATCTACAGATGTTGTGTCAACGGGGCATGTTCCATGATGAGATACAGATGAAAAAGGGATCGCTTTGGCGTTTCATGACCGAGGGGGTGTATTGGATGGATGGGGGAAAGGTGGTGGGTGGACGATTGGGCCAAAGAGCCTGAACAATATAGCTGAAGCTGAAGCCACCTTTGTAGCAAAAGTATTGGCTTCTACTTCAAAACTTTCTGTGCACTTGATTGACTGTGACTGGTTTCCATAAGATTGAGAAAGATCAGCTTCCTTATCGGCTATAAATACTTATTGTGAACACGAAAATAATGCGGAATTTATTGCCATGTCGAGCGGGAGTCGTCACCTGGAAAGGGCACGTGCCAACGCATTCCGGCTCGCGGTCTGATTCCGAAAGCTTAGCTTATAACACCATTCCTTAGCATCAGAACGCCTACTAATTACTGCAACACCTTTGTCACCCGATCGGAATCACCTCCGTATTCAGAATACTGCAGCGACGGCGCCCTTGGAAGGATACGGATTGTAAAGAATGAGCAACGCCGCCGCAGAACCTTTGATCGCAAACAACCGCTCTTCCTCGGAAGCCCAGGATGAGCGCGATGAAGCGCTGGTAATAGACGAGAGCGTACTGGCAATTCCGGGACTGTTTATATGGACACTGACTTTTTGTGCGGGTGTCAGTGGATTTCTGTTTGGCTATGAGTATGTTCTCTTCTTGCTTTCCCCCCTGCTATTCTGAATAATGACAGTTCGTGTGAGTTTCCAAAAGAGTATGTGCACTAAAGCTAATTGACTTGGTGTAGCACTGGTGTTATATCTTCGACCCTGATCTCCATCGGCTCAGAGCTCTCTTCCAGACCCCTCACGACAATGGACAAATCTCTCATAACGAGTTGCACCTCTTTCTTCGCCCTCATCGCAAGTCCCCTCGCAGGTCTTCTCGCGGACTCGTTCGGGCGGAAGAACGTTATACTTGGGGCGGATATCCTTTTCATAGCTGGCGCTCTATGGCAGGCATTTACAACCACTGTCTGGGGCATGATCGGCGGCCGAAGTGTTGTCGGATTAGCAGTGGGCAGCGCGAGTTTTGTGGTGCCGCTCTATATATCTGAACTGGCGCCTAGTTCATTCAGAGGGAGACTGGTGACGGTTAGCGCGCTGTTCATCACAGGTGGACAGGTCGTTGCATATCTGGTCGGATGGTGGTTCTCGACGCAGGTTAGCGGGTGGAGATGGATGGTTGGATTGGGAGCGCTCCCTGCGGCGGTGCAGTTTTGTTTGATGCAGGGACTACCCGAGACGCCGAGATGGCTTATGAAGGCCAGTCGGAGAGAAGAAGCTAAAACAGTATTGCTGAGAGTATATGGGGGCAAAGGGACCGATGAGGGTGATGTTAAGAATTTGGTCAATGGGGTGCTGAGGCGCGTTGAGAAAGAGATCTACGACGAGGATGAAGCGGCTAATGGACGAGCAGTTCCCAGGGCTGGGAAGACGGGATGGTCTGCGAAAGTTGCGAGGGTTAGTGATAGCTTTTCCCAGCTTGTGACTGTAGGCGGGAACAGGAGAGCGTTGGTCATTGCCTGTATGCTACAGGGATTCCAGCAGCTTTGTGGATTTGTAAGTCACTGCTCTCACCCTCTTTCTCGTACTCGTCTATTCCTCACACTATATATATTCAATTCGCTGCTTCATCAGTATGCGAACACGTGCTAATATCGATGATGTTTAGAACTCGCTGATGTACTTCTCCGCAACCATTTTCACCCTTGTCGGTTTCCGCTCTCCGACCCTGACATCCCTGTCCATCGCGTGTACGAATTTCCTCTTCACGCTCGTTGCCTTCCATAATATCGATCGTATCGGACGGCGCCGTATCCTTCTCTGGTCGGTTCCTATCATGGTTGCGGGACTGGCGCTGTGTGCTGTAGCCTTCAATTATGTCGAGTTACCGGCACAGAAGGCGGGTGTGACACAGGTGGAGGGTGGCGTGGGTGGCATTTGGCCAGTTATCATACTGGGTGCGATGGTAGTGTATGTCGCGGGTTACGCAGTGGGCATGGGTAATGTGCCATGGCAGCAGTCTGAGTAAGCCCCTTTTCCCCATGCCATCCTCTCACATACTTTCCTTGTCCCGTGCCAATCACTAACTCTCACTTAACCCAGACTTTTCCCCCTCGCCGTCCGCAGTCTCGGCTCTGCGCTCTCGACAGCCACCAATTGGGGCTCAAACACCATCATCGGTATCTCCTTTCTGCCCATGATGGAAACACTTACTCCTGTTGGCACGTTTGCACTGTATGCAATCGTATGCTGTGCGGCTTGGTTTTGTATATGGATGATATATCCAGAGACGGCGGGACTAAGTTTGGAAGATGTAGGAGGTTTGTTGAAGGATGGTTGGGGGGTCGAGAAGAGTGTAAGGAACAGGAATAGGGGAAGGAGGAGAGATGGTGGTAGATAGATGGGGTAAAACCGAGTCGACGTTGAATCAAACGAGAATACACTAATGATTATCTCATCATCATCATCATCCTCGGACTTGCTTTTAATGAAGACCTAGAGGGTCCTCGAGTATTATACATCACCACATGTGGTGCAACACAACAACTACAGCCACTCGTTCATCAGCTCTTCTCTCTCTCTCTCTCTTAGAACAAATAATCAGTTCCTCCTAGCGAGTAAGTAGCTCTTCCGCACACAGACCGGCTTGAATGGTGCTTCTCGTAGTAATGGCACAAAAGTGTACGATCGATCAGGGAGTGAGTGAGTGAGTGAGTGAGTGAGTGAGTGAGTGAGTGAGTGGCACGACGATTAGATGAATATAGATATATAGATATATATATATGCACGCACGCACGCACGCACAAATCCAAGGAGAGGAATATTTTGTACAATCATAACTACTATATGCAGTGAGTGCCCACGAGTTGCCCAAGGGCACGCGTGCCAGCGGATGGAAATTGGAAGAAAGAAAAAAAAAGAGAAATCAAAAAGCTTTGGTTGGGGAAACCACTCATTAGTCACGTCCAGAGAACTTGATAACAACTAATTAGCCGAGATAATTATTAGCAGTAATTAATTGAGACTTGGCCATCCGGTAACGGACTGGATGGCGGGGAGGGGGGGGGGGGGGGGGGGGGGGGGTCTAGGTTCGCATTTCTCCACAAACTCGAAGAGAGAAGAAAAAAAAAACAGCCCACTAATTATTAGCCACGATGGACATACAGAATACCATTAATTAACCCTTTTCCTTCTTACATATGCAAGAGAGGGCAGTTTGGGTACAACGAGAAAAGGATAAATTCTTCTGTATATAATCATGTCAACTGGGTCCGTCGTTGCACACATATCTGCACGTCGGTAAGGCCAGAAAATACAGACAGGGGCTTCAATGCATTGTCGACCCTGTGGTACATATTGCTTGGACATATTAGCGCACCTTCTTAGTTCAAATATGCAGCGTTTTTCGAGAGGTTGTATGGATATCATTCGTGCAGATTTCCACCCTCTATCCCAAGACTGAACTCCTCAAGATTCTTTTGAAGAAGAACGGTTTCCCTTCTTCTAGATGCAATGGAGGATGGGAAAACATCTACGCCTTATATCCAACCTCAACAAGGGACTCTTTCAGTGACTCAATCGCCTTGTTAATATCCGGGCGGTTCGGATCCGTGACACTGACACCCATATGTCCAAACCTGATGTACTTTGTCGCAATCTCCTTGTGCAACCCTCCAGCAAAAATGACGCCCTTTTTGGCTAGACTAGGGAGGACATCTGGTGGCGCAACACCCTCGGGGAGATAGATGGCGGTCATGCCGTTGGCCTGGTTCTTTTCATCAGAGGCTAGTTGCTTGAGACCGAGGTCTGCGACAGCCTTCTTGATCTTCTTGGAAGCGGCTTTGTGGTCGGCAAAGCGCTGTTCGAGGGGTCTTGAGAGGATCTGTGTGAGGGATGTGTGGAGAGCGTGGATTAGTTGGGGGGAGGGTGTGGCGAAGTAGGAGGGTTTCTTGGCTTCGTAGTTCTGCATGACTGGGATTGTTAGAACCATGTATCTATACCATGGGAAACGGAGACCTACTTGGCAGCCAGTTCTTCCATGAGCCAAAGTACGATGTAGGTCTTGTTTTCCGCGCCTTGAATACTTCAATGGCGCGACCAGATACCATCAGAATGCTCAATCCGGCAGGGCACCCAATAGCCTTCTGAGATGCCGTGAGAACGACATCCAACCCCCAATCATCAAAACGGATCTCCTCGCATCCAACACTGCACACACCGTCTACAACAACCAATGTCTCGGGACTGACACGGTGCACGAGTTCCGAAAGTGCCTTGAGCTCGCTCAGAACGCCGGTAGAGGTATCGACGTGTGTGACAGTAATGAGCTTGTATTTCCGTTCTTTCAGCGCCTTCTCGACCTCGTCGAGCTGTGGGCGATCGCCAATTGCAGCCTTCAATTGCGTGGCCTTGACACCATATGTCTCGAAGCAGTCGGCAAAAGAGTCGGCGAAGTATCCAGTGTGTAACACGAGAGCTTCCTCACCAGGCTCGGCTAGATTGGCAGCGACCTGGTCCCATCCCAGGGTGCCGGACCCGGAGAGCACGAAAGGCTGTGAGTCGGAGGCGGTTGTTTGGAAGAGCTTACGGAGGTTTGTGAGGACTTCGCTGAAGGTGTTGATGAAAGCGGGGCCGACGTGGGATTCACTGTGATGATGAGCTGAATGAGATATTCGAGCATGGATGGGATGGATGGTAAAGGGTTACCTGTAATGGCTCATCGACTGTAGGACGGCATCATCGAACTCGATTGGGCCGGGGATCAGCAATGCAGGGTGATCTGGTTGTTTCGACATTCTGATTGGAAGTTGGAGCTCAGGTTTCTGGTCCTTGGTCTGTAACTGTGCTTTGGGTGGTGTCGCTTTGGCCTTTGGTTTTCCTTTTGAGTTTCGCTGTTCGTCTACGAGGGGGGCAGAGCGTTCGGTTGAGAAGGGGGTATTGAGCTCGAGGAAAGGCTTGGGTTCGAGATGTCGGGAGAAGAGATTGAGGCGGGAGTTGGCTTTCCCCCGTGAGGTCATGAGGAGGGGTAGATGCCTTCGGAAGAGGCGCGGGGCAGCCAGATTGCCGGTAGTCGGAGCCTCAGCGCGCGGATATCGACGGGATAGGTAGGTCTTGGGATGGAACGAACAGTGGATGTTTGTTCCTAATCGAGGTATCCGGCTGGTAATATGTCGTGTGTGTGTGTGTGATCAAGGACGCGTTGTGATGGTTGTGATGGTTGTGTGTGATGATTGATGTGTGATGATTGATGTGTGTGTGCGTGTGTGTATGTGTATGTGTGTGTATATGTGTGGTCAAGGACGCGTTGTTATGAGATGACAAAGATGAATTGGGCACAGGCTGGCACGCTGGTTGGGGAATGGTGCGGTGCAATGGTGCAATGGATGTCAATTGCGTCGTCGTATATTAGAGAGGTATTTATTTTTATTTTTTTGTATGCAAAAGTGTGCATCCCACTTATCGGACGAGTATATACTATACATAGGCGTGCTAGTCAACTATTTCTTCAATTGCCGTCTGGGCGTTGCGTGGGGGTCTCCCGTTCCCTCTCCCTCCCTCCCTCACATACTTTTGTACCTTTTGTACCTTTGTAGCTTGCTCCACATGTGGTCCGACGTCGAACATTATTCAGGGGGGGGGGGGAGCTTAGACCATGCGATTGCCGCATGTGCGACGCTAACCTTTCTTCGGACAGGATCTTCGGGCGTAAACAATCAACACGGCGGCGCTGTTTATGTATTATACAAAAGCCCATTTTCTTACATATGCAACATGTCTTCCCCAACCTCATCGACAGCACTCCACTGCTAGCACCAAGATTCCATAAAATATAAAACATATATACTTCCATTGCGACGATGCGACAGACGCGGGCAGCATTGCGCGCAAATTCCTCCGAAAGCATCGAGACGGCCGACGCGTCACATCTTCCATCCGACGCAAAGGCGCGCATTCCATTAGGCGAGGTCTCTACCAACACCATCCCCGAACCCTTCGATATAGAGGACACACAAGCCAAAAATATGGCCCCGAAGAAGCTGAGAAAGGGCGCGGCAAAGAACGGCGCAAAGGGGAAGAAGGTCGAGGTCGAGGACGAGGACGAGGAGGTCGAGCCCCAGGTCCTTGAAGATGAGCGACAGGCTGCAGGGAGCCCCGCAAGCGATGCAGCCGCTGATGAGTTGGCGAGTGGACCTCCAAACGGTGCGTTGTGCGCAATGACTTTTGAGCATTAATGCGATCGGCAGCTGATTGTAGGGCGAGCAGACATTGTCCAGGTGCCAATGGACGACACACGACCTGCATCTCCACCTTCGCGCGCAGCCCGCATGACGCGCCGCCAACTGGCCAAATTGGAGGCAGAGGAGCTGTCAAAATCCCAACCTCTAGCCTCGCTACCCACGCCTGCTCAAACTCCTCAAAACGAGACCATCGAGAACGCTCCAGTCGTGGAGCGGGAAGAAGAAACAGGGGCTGAGCCTGAAGAGGCCGTCATCGAGGTGCAACAGCTTGACACCATTGACTCGGAAGTGGTCGAATTCGAAGAGCCTGAGGCTAGCGTTCCAGAAGAGGAGATAGCCACTCTGGGGCCTGAAGCCATTGCGAAGGGAACGGAATCGGTGGTTGCAGCGCAAACACCAGAAGTAATCGAGCCCGAGGTCGAGGATTCGTCCGAACCCGAACCCAAGACCCTCACAAACGGAAGATCGTGTGAAGAACCCTCAACACCGGAACCGAGTTGTACTCCTAGCCGAGCGCAGAGTCGTAGTGTTTCCAAATCCCCAATGCTTCTCGAAGCATCGTTCGAAGCCATTGACGCACTTGAGGAGGCTCTTGACAAAGTCGGACAAGCAGCAGTGCCTCTCTTCGACCACTCGGCCGATGAGAGATCCCCCCGTAAAGCGCGATTCGATTCTAGGTCTACCTCTACATCACAGAGACATGGTATCTCGAGTAATGGGGCCAGGAGCTCTTCCCCCACGTCCAAGGTATCAAGGAACCCCAGCGTCATCAGGTCGCTCAAACCACCCAAGATGCCCGTGAGAACATCACTCTCCCGCTCCGCTAGCGTCCGGACTGCATCATCCAAAGAAGCCCGGAGAGAGTCGGGGGAAGTGACGGATTATCTGGCGTCCAAGCGCCGACCCATTAGCATGTCATTTCCAACTCCTCCGCCGCCCCTTAAATCATCGAAACCGCCAACTCAATCCACATTCCAATTGCCAGGCGAGGCTGTAGCGGCGAAACTCAAGGCACAGAAAGAAGAGCGTCTGAGACGAGAGGAGATGGGAGAGGTGGTGAAGAATCCGCGACCCATCAGCATGCCACCTCGGCCAAAAGCGACTAAAGCTCCTACCGTGTCGAATTTCCAGCTTCCAGGCGAAGCCGTGGCGGCCAAGTTGAAGGCGCAGAAGGAAGAACGCATGAGGAGGGAAGAGCTCGGAGAAGTCAAGGCGAAGGCCATCAGCATGCCACCTGCACCAAAGTCGACCAAACCTCTTACAGTGGCCAACTTTCAACTCCCCGGAGAAGTCTTGGCAGCAAAACTGAAGGCACAGAAGGAGGAGCGATTGATGCGTGAAGAGGCAGGAGAGGAAGTCAAGCAATCGAGGCACGTTAGCATGCCGCCCCCGACCAAGTCGTCCAAGCCTCCTACGGTAGCCAACTTCCAACTTCCAGGTGAAGTCATTGCGGCGAAACTGCGAGCGCAAAAAGAAGAGCGCCTGAAGCGTGAAGAAGAAGAAGAAGAGGCAGCAGCTCAGCGGACCTTCAAGGCACGACCCGCCCCACCACGCAGACAAGTGCCTGCACAAGTCCGCCAGACGTCTGCCAGCAGAGCGCGCGAAAGCTTGATGGCCAAGGACGCTCAAGCAACATGTGGTGCCACGGATCCGGCCTCGAAGCGCACCAGTATCGTGACATCGAGCACCAACAAGCGCAACAGCGCCGTCATGTCGCGCCCAACCTTCAGTATGACAACTTCGGACTCGTCAAATCGCAAAAGCCTACTCCTCAGCCAAGGTCTATCCAATATCACACCTGCCGATGCCGCAGCGCAGCGTGCAAAAGCCCGGGAGCAGTTCCTCAAAGATAAGGCGGAGAATGAATCCAAGCGCATCGAGAGGCTTGTCAAGGAAGAAGCAGCGAAGCGGGCACGTGAAGAGGCTGCTGAGCGCGGCAGGATCGCGAGTCGAGAGTGGGCCGAGAAGCAGAAGAAGAAGACTTTGAGCGCGCCAAAGGTGGAGGAGAGTGCGTAAGTGACATTTGTCATTTTGAGCCTTCCCTTCTAGGCTCTCTCTCTCTCTCTCTCTCTCTCGCCATTACTTTCCTTTGTTGGATATGGTACTGGTAGGAGGGTTTTTGTCATTTTGAGCCTTCCTTCTGGGCTATCTCTCACATTCGCCATCACTCTCCTTTGTTGGATATGGTACTGGTAGGAGGATTTCTGTCATTCCGGGTCTAGTCTTGATTCCGGGCTCTCACACTCGCCATCACTTTCCCTTTGTTGGATGTGATAACTACAGGAGGGAGGATATGGAGTTCTCTTGGCGCCTATATATATATATATATGCCTGGACCATCTGGCTAGTTGGTAAGTTGTTGATGGAGGCGTTTTTTTCTTGGTCTGTTTGTTAATTGGTTGTAAACATTTATTTGGACCTGGCGTGGGGCTATTTCTATTGTTGCTTGCGTCGATTAGTGTATTTATATATATATTGAACACTTTTATCGTTGAACAATCAATATACTTGCTTCAAAGCGAATGGATGTGCTTGGGTGTGTGGATGGGTGGGTCTGAATCACACACCTTTTTGGTGTGACGCAAGATTTCGTTTCTTCTTCCCACACAATGCCTTGCTTTTTTTCTTTTTTTTTTCTTTTTTTTTTCTTCTTTTTTTCTTCTTCTTTTCTTCTTTCTTTTTTTCCTTCTTCTTCTTCTTCTTCTTCCCCAATCGCGCATGTGGAATCTGGAATCTGGAATCTGGAATCTGGAATCTGGAACCTGGATTCTGGAATCTGGATTTCTTCCGCCTCGGTTTCTAGAAGAAGCCGGAACGAGAGTAGAGTGCGTTTGGTTGGTTCCAACTGGGCGGTGCAGATAAATATGTAGGTACATACATATGTAGTATGTAGATATGCGAGGGAGGGGGGGCTTGAGGCTGAACATGTGCGATTATCATATGTATGTACATACATATGGATTCGTCAAAGATGGAAATATCTACATACCTACCTACCTAACTGTATGTATGTATGTAATTAGGTAATAATAAATACAGAGGTTCCAACTTCCATGGCATGGGCATGGGCATGGGCATGTTTTCTTCTTGGCCAATCGAATTGAATTGTCTGGAGTAATTACTGTAGTATGTATGTATGTACTGTATGTACGGTGTATATGTATACTGTATACTGTATAATATATGAAACAAGCGTCTTGCCCCCTTTCCGCCGCCGCCGTCGCCGGAGTTGCCCGGCCGGTGGTGGTTCATTATTATTGTTCATCAGCTTTGAAGTGAAACACGTCGGAGCCGGCCATGGGATGTTGTATTATCGTATGTACGAAAGAAGTCGATTGGCTATTTTATTCGGTGGTGGTGGTGGTGGTGGTGGTGGTGGTGGTTGTTTGGCGGCGGCGGCGGCACCAAAAAAGAATAAATCTACATGTCTTCTCTCGTCTGCTTTTTTTTT
>MU005769.1:2028078-2094998 GCA_010093715.1 Pleomassaria siparia CBS 279.74 | reverse complement strand
TGTGATCCACAGTGCACACTACAACTACATACCATTAACGCCATTAAATCGCCATTATAAGCAATGACAGCGACACCACTCCCCTACACTGACGAGCTCACCCTCGCTCTCCGCGCAATCCACGCAGCCTCCCTCCTCACCAAATCCGTGCTCCGCTCCCTCTCCAATCATGTATCTGCGGAAACCAAAGCCGACGACTCCCCTGTGACCATCGCCGATTTTGCCGCCCAGGCAATCCTCATCAGCGCACTACACGCCGTGTATCCCTCAGACGCATTTCTCGGCGAAGAGAGCGCCGCCGCCCTGCGCGAGAACAAGGGACTCGCCGAGCAGGTTTGGCAGCTTGTGCTACGCGCTTCGCCTCTCTCCGCTTCCGAAACGAGCGACGTGCAGAAACAGTCCACTTCCACACCATCTGTACTAGCGACGCAATCGAGACTGACATTCCCCACGAGCAAAGCCGACATGCTCGACCTCATTGATCGCGGTACGGGAACCGAAACGGCCCGCGGTCGTGTGTGGGTTATGGATCCCGTCGACGGCACGGCAACTTTCATGGAGGGTAAACAGTACGCCGTCTGTCTCTGTCTGCTCGTCGACGGTGTGCAACAAGTCGCTGCCATTGGAGCCCCTAACCTCAAGTTCGACGCCAGTAGCAGTGCGCTTATTCTCGGCCAAAACATCCACGAGGACCTCGTCGATGAAGAGGGTCACGGCGTCGTCCTGTCCGCCATCAAGGGGCATGGCACATATGTCAGCAGCATGCACGCGTCTAATTTGGGCGAGCGCCGCAGAATCGACTTGCAACAGGTTGCCCCGAAAAAGGTGGCCGGATTGAACTTCATCGAGAGCACGCTCGGTGTCACGTCGCTCTCCCAGGGCGAACATCAGGCTGTTGCAGAGTCGTTAGGCGCGAGTTGGCCGGGAACCGTCATTTGGTCGCAGCAAATGAAGTATGTAGCTCTCACCCTGGGCGCGACAGATGTCATGGTAAGATTGCCCAAGAACAAAGAGCGCTTCACCTGTGTCTGGGACCATGCTGGTGGGCAATTGCTCTTCGAAGAAGCAGGCGGAATTGTCAAAGACCTCGACGGTGGCGCCATCGACTTTGCACAAGGGCGGAAGATTCTTGGAGACCGTAATTATGGCATGATTGCGGCAATGCCCTGGTGCTTCGACCTTGTCATGCAAACCGTGCAGGAGGTGCTCGACAAAAGGCCTCGGTCATGACACAGGTACGGGGTGACGAGACGATGAGGTATAAAAAAAATTGTGTACCATGGTTCCTCCTCCACGCGGTACGAGGTAAGGGGCTGCTAGGAATGTGGTACAAAGCTTCACCGGACGGGATAGAGTATAGACAAAAAAATATATGTGTGTGGGGTAGACACAACCTCGCAGCTGAAAAGGAGCCGCAGCATCCAGGGTAAATCTGGGGTAAAAGCCTCATAGTTGAACACAGCATGTCGTGCTCACGGCAGGCTGAGAGATTATGCCTCCAACCGCGTCTTGCATGCCCGTGGTACCATGAGAATATGTAATACAACGTACGGAGGCGAACACTTCGTGATTGAGTCCATGCAATGTCGTCCAATGGTTTGAGAAGCGGGGAAACGTGACCTCAAGCAGGAAAAATTGACTTTGAGATTTCCCCGTAGCCTGATTATGCAGGCAAGTCGCTGGATATGGACGCTTATGAGAGGGGCGAGAGAGCCGTCTATGATACACCGCCGCCGTTTTTCCGAAACGAGACTTTCTCCACGGCCACGGTCTCTGCGCCGTTTGCGTCTTTGCGCAGCTGGTACACGTACAGCACGAGGACGTCTCCCTGCACCTGTTGTTTTGTCAGCATATATCCTTTGTACCACCTCCCCACCACGAGGCTATCCGGCGACAACTCACATCCATCAACACAAAGCTCGGCGTAGGTTCCTCCTCCTCGGCCCACCACCCCGTAGTCATCGCGCCCGTTGCACTCCCCGGGTTAACAAAGAACTTGCCCTCCATCTCATAGGCTTCGAACTTGTGTGTTCCACCCCATAGCAGCACGTCAACGTCCATCTGCCTTGCCGCTATCAACAGGCTGTCCCAATCTCCTGGGGGAACTATCGTGTGTCCATGCGTGAAGCCGATGCGGAGCGAGCCGTGCGTGACTACTTTTGACAGCGCGAGATTGGGGGCCTCGACATCGAAATCGCCTTTTACGATTTGCAGATCCGGGGCTATGCCACGCAGGAACTCAAACGTCTCCTTGTCGGTTATGTTGCCGAGGCAGAGGATTTGACCGATTTTTCCGGGAGCGAGGAGTTTCTTGAACTGGACAAGGTATCATGTGTTAGCTGTGAGGACTACAAATTCAAATAGGCAGATGGTGCGTCGTTTGTCTATAACTAGGTCGGGAGAGGGGGAGGGGAGATGGGTCGAAGGCTTGTAGGGAGTGGGCAACGGTACCTTCTGTGGTATATCCTATGTGTCCTGTGAGCTTGTAAGGTCCAACATTGCATATGCGACCGAGGTAAGACTTACGGGAGCTCGGTCTGGTATGAAGAGGTCGCCTAGAACGAGCACGAGGCGGGACGCCATTGTGAGTTCAAACTTATACCAGGCGCAGATGGACGTGTGATGGTACAAAAGTGTCAAGGGAGTTTGTTGTACGCTCCTTTGGGGAAGAGGTGGAAGAGGTGAAGAATTGCGCTTGTGGTGTAGATGTTGAAGCTTGGGGAGCTGTGCTGGAGAGCTATGCGGTCGCGCCGAAGGCGGTGGCAGAATTGACAGGCTTGGCAGGGACGTGGGGCAACTCCAGGTGCAAGCTCTTCGACGATTATCTCGAGAATTCATTTCATTCGTGTGTATGTAATATTGCTTGGTCCGGACTCCTTCATAAAAAGGGCCAATATTTTCTCCAACTTCCACATAGACCACCTGAGAACGTTGTACATTTCCCGTCACCTTGTCTAGTCATTAGCTCCTGCGACCCAAAATCGGCCTCAAAAGAGATGTCAGTGAATAGAGAAAGAGACAATGTCCCTACGATGGCGATTAAGAGAAAAGGTATAAGACTTGCTGAAGCATTAGTGCTCCTCGCGAAAACCATCTATAGAGATTAATTTGTAAAGCGAGACACGTGCCAAACCCTTGTTGCACCTGAGATTTCATAAACGTCATGAGAGCCGCAAGCCGCAACTAAAAGCGTGACACTGTAGGCGTGTATGCGGTTCAGATGTGCAGATGGTAGGGGTTTTCGAAAAGGACGTTGAAAGCTACAGGTGCCTCGGAAGGTGAAGATTGATCCGATATTGAGCCCAGAAAGTCTCAACTCAATCCAGTTCAATGACCACGTCCTGGTCGGTCGGCAGTTGGCGAGATAGCACAATGTTGAGTAGGTCGTCTTTGGTCATATTGGCAGAGTCTTCGAGCTCTTGCTTGATACGGTCAGCTCGCTCAACTAAGTCTAGACGAGACTGCAGATACCCGCATTAGTAGATATTAGAACCAAAACGAACAGAGGCGAGACTTACCCTCATCTTTCGAAGTTGTCGTCTGACCTGTGCGTTATCCATCTTGTCGATGTTTCGTCCGTTATACTCCGATCTGGGCTCTGGAGTTCGGGGAACAATGAGGAGCTCCTTCAGGCGCGCTGAACAACATTACGATTAACAATCACCTCATACCGTTCGATTTCGCTGACTCACCAAGAGACCGGTAGTGGAAGTTGAAGGTCGCAAATGGTCCGTCTTCCGCATAATCGGCGTCATACCAGTCAAGGGCTGTTGTCACCTCTGCGGGACGAAGACTGCAAACATGTTAAATCGCAAACTAAGAATGCAATAGCGAGATTGAGCCTTTGCACATACCTTGTCTGGTGAGAGAGCGTTTCGCCCTTGACGGCCCTCTCGGGGACCTCCCCCAGGTTATCGATGACCTTCCTAGGCGAGATGAATGTCTCGTTCTTCTTCGCATTCTTCAGGAAGTAGCAGGAGAGGGTGATTGTTCCCATGAGCTCAAGTGATTCTTTGGTTTCTTCGTCAACATCGTCATCGTCTTTGCCCTCGACTCCAACAGAAAGTCAGCTTGATCCCCACATTTTGACAAGTCATCCATACTCACCGATGTCCAAGTCAAGGAAACAGAACTTCTGAACGGATGACTCTCTACCATTCGTAGATAGTGAGCCTGTGCTAGAGAAGCCATCCGGATTAAACAAGTCTGCGGCCTGCACCAGCGGCTCGTCTAGCACCCTTCCATCGATTGCAATGGCGATAGACACCATGCGATCATTGGGGAACGGTGGCCTGAACTGATAAGATATCTCGAAGGTGGCACCAGATCTGACTTCCACATATTTGGACGCCGTCTTTGGCGGTGTCGGTTCGTCATCGTTGTACTCTTTCAGCGCGATGCCATCGACGACGATTTGAGCTTCGAAACCAGGACAATCTGTGAGGATGGCCATCTTGAGGATGAAAGATGACGGAGAGATAGGATGTACCGTAAATGATGGAATTGATCGAGGCTGTTGTGAGTGAGAGTAGAGGGAAAGCAGCGACGGATGATGTCGAAGAGAAAGATAACCTTGTTTACATAATGGTGCACCACGGCAACGCGAATTCTGAGTGACGGACAAAACATGTGTGCAAGACCGGTGTACTGATATGGTTTCAAGTGAGAGAGCAAGTCGCCGTCACGCTAATATGCATCGGACGGTGTGGAAGGCGCACCCCAGGCACATTAGCACGACCAACAACGACCACGTATACATTGAAATATGATCACTAGAATCCTGGAGGAGGTTATGGATGATAGACATCATGCAAGCTGCATAGACGTATCGTTCCAAAGGTTCTTATAGTCAGCATCCTTTTCTGCACATGGACACAGACTCGTTACGTTTGTCAAGTGAGTGTGAGTGTGAGTGATACCTGGACTTATTGGACGAGTAAAGGGCAACATGAAAGGCAGAATAACGACCGAATAGATTCAAGTGAAATGTGAGAGATGAATTATAAAAAATGACTGTCTCTCAAGATCCTAAAAAGAAAGGGAAGAATATGGCAAAAACCGTCCCGTACCCCCAAAAGAAGAAATCAAACACGCAATATATAGACGAAAGAATACTCATCCAATCCCTCGATATTTTCCACGTTGAACCGTCTCAAGTTCCCACCTCATCCCTCTCCGAACTCCAGCACCCCATCTTCTTGGTGCTGATGCTTAATCACTGTTCAAGTGATAATGCTCATGTCCTTGAGTGTCACTGCATCACTGTGTCAATCGACATGTTTATACGCCTGAGCCATTCATTGCCTATGGTCTTGACGAGGGGATATAGTTGGTGTCTCTCCTCTTCTGGGGCCATATAGACTTGACATTTCTCATATGCAAAGGTTTATTACCAGATGTCATAATCCAAGTCCAAGCTATAGATACCCAACCATCTTGTATACGCTGTACAAAACGAAGGAAGCTTCGTTCCAGACATCACAAAACATCTCTGCATCTCAGAAGAGCCTTCACACATCACATGCATATACAAAACAGTGATGATCACACAAATAAAATCTATTCACCAAAGCAGGAGTTATCGCCTCCAGCTGCCAGTCGCACCACCAAACACTAACCGACCAAACACTAACCGCCAGATTCACCGAGGTGTAAAACAATAAGAAAGACATTACGCCGACATGGCGAACCATGGATACATGGAGATAAAGGGCTCAAAAGCCAAGCCCAACCCAAACTCCAGAGAAAACTTGGACCGCCAGTATGCGGGTAAAAGGAAGCAGATGAGGCACGCTATGCAGTTGAAAGCCAAGTCGTTATTGTTGAGAACCATCCTCCATGCAGTGCAAATCGATCCGGTACTTGGTAGCCACAGTGACTGCACTGTTCCGTCCTTCTAGCGCCCAGACCATGTAGCAAATTCCAACGCGGCCATGAAGATATGAGTCAAAGGGGCAAACGGTCGAACGCGGAGGGTGTTGTCGGAGTGGGAGGCGAGGCGATTGCTTCATGTTCGCGGGATCGTCCACGTCGATCAAGTCTCCGCATCAAGCATTTTACTTAGACGTGTAGTTCCCTATGCACATGTGTGATCCTGACACTTACCAAGCGCCAACGCCTGGCGCACCCATCCCGTATGTTCCGTTCAGCAGTTGCTGGCGAATCGACATGGGATCGGCAGGGGCACCGTGAGGACCTCCTGGAACAGATGACGATGCGTCGCCCTCCATCCAACCAAGACTCCCGCGCAACTCGTTCAATGCCTCCTGCATGCGACCACCCGACACCTCATTATGCTTCGCAATCTTCTGGTCCCAACCACCATACTGCAGCTGTATTCCTCCAGCCTTCTTTGCTGCCTCTTTGATCACAGCCGCCCATGCCTTTGCCATCTCTTCATACGCCTCTTGCTTGTGTCGATTGTGCTGGTATGTGTCCCAGTTCGGAAGTCGATGAATGATGTCGGTGGCTCCATCAAGAAAGGCAAGTGATGTGGCAGGCTGAGATTCGTAAGGTGGCAGGAAGTGAGGAGTGAAGTCTTTCAGTGATTCAAGAAGCTCGATGAGATGTTGGCGGACACGATTGTATGTGTAGTCCGATGAACCTCGCCCACCAAAGGGAAAAGCAGCTCTGAAGTTAGATTCGTATTTTGTTAGGACCTCCAGTGTCGACTGTACGCTCGGTCGTGGCGCTGTGGTGACAACCTCGTGGCCGATTTCCGGACGGCGGTCGCAGATTGATTGAAGGATGCTCCGCATTTCATCGGCGCTCAGCGTCTCGAGCAATCGTGGAAGTGGCAGAGGACGCCCTGATATATTTGTGCGCATCCGCTTTGTAGAGCTTCGGGGGAGTTTCCGCATGAGGAAGGCAGGTGAGCCAGATGGGGATGCCGACATACGGTCGTCGTCGCCGCCACTTCCTTCATCATCGGCTTTTCGCTTGCGACTGGACATGGTGGAGGACGATGAGAAGACTGCAATGAAGGATGTATCAGTAGGTGCGCCGAGCAGAAAGTGCTGGTGATGAGAGAGAAACGTACTGTTGCGAGATGGAGAAAGGCGGTTGTTCATCAGGTGGGGAGGGGGTGCGAAGTGCTGGTTGAGGTTGATGACGTTCATGCTACCGGAAAGCAAACAGAGGGTCGACACAGCAGGTGTGCGTTGGTAGGAGAGAAATGGGACGCCTTGGTGGGTTAACCGGCAGGTTGGTGGTGGTGGTGGTGGTGGTGGTGATGGTGATGAAGGCGATGATGTTGTCAAGGAACGGAGCGAGCGAGATTTAGAAGTAGCAACGCCAAGCTGAGAACAGCCCCACCAATCAACACAATGAACAACAACATCGCAGCCGCGTCTCTATGCCTTCACACCAGAGACTTCGGGTCCCATAGATCAAATTTGAGTGCTGCCTAATTCCAGTGATTTCTATTATACAGAATGCGCATTCACCGTCTGTTTCCATTGAACGCCATTACCCCTTGCTCACTTTCCAAACTTTATTTCATGCATGCACACCAATAGCCCGCTCCTCCTGCACAAAGGAGAGCAAGCCGAGACCACCGAAAACGCCAGCACATTTACAATAGCTGGAAGTAACTACTGTGATGAGACTTCACGTGGGCACTTCCGAGGAGAAGCGCATGAGTGCAAGGAGATAGATGCAGATAGAGTAGGGCCTTGCAGAGCCCAGTTGAACCCTTTACCATCTGCCTGGGTGTCCGCAATGTTCCCCGGATGTGATAAAATGTAATACAACTCGCTGCCAAAGACGTACCTAGATCAGAGATACAAGGACTGGGCGGCGACCAAATCTCTTCTGACCAAACCTAGCGCCGCCGTGAACTTTTGCTCCAGTTCCTCGCTTCCCATCACTTTAGCGGCTTGAGCAATTTGTCGAAGCAACTCTTCCAGTCGTCTAAATAGCCGTATGAGACTGCCCTCGTACACATCGGTCATTTTACTGCACATGCGTTAGCCAAGCCGAAGGGTTGAAAAACAGGGAGTAACAAACCATATCGCTGCAAAGGAAGCGCCTTTGGTCCACGCAAAAACTACCTCCATGAGCTGGTGCTTGAATGAATTCAAATACTCCTCCTCGTCGAGAGGCAGCTTGCTCTCCCGTGAGACCTTAGCAACTTCCTTCGCCTTTTCACGGATTTTGCGAAAAGGCTTGGCCAATTCTTCCTTCAAGGCTGGACTTTCCTGGCTCTTCTCCTCGAAGATGAAACAGCTCAGACAGGCAGCACACTGCTCGGGCGTCAAATCGATGAAAAAATTGTCAAACAGAAGCTCGGTGAGGACCACTTCGTCGCCGGTACTGATCTCACAAGCCACTCTGGCCTTCATTTGGATGACGCCAGCCTCGTCTATGAAATTCAGACGTCGGAGCACTCGTTTACGATTCTTTAACTCGTCTAGTTGCATCACCGACAATGCATTGTCGATTTCTTTCCTGACGCTCTTGATCTTTTCCGCGAGCGCTACCTTGTTCGCATATTGTTCGTAGAGTTCCGGTAATCTGGGCGAGTTGTGAAGAGGATTTGTAAGGAGCTTTGATTCGAGGACCTCGATTTTCTGGTTAAGTCAGCATAAGGAGGTACACACGTTACTGGAATGCCGCTTACCCGGAGAAGCCGTTTAAACGATTCGTCTGTGATCTTCATGTTCTCGATGGGATCCAAAATGGCGATTCCATCGGGGAACCTCTTCTTCACCTCATCTAACGCTTTGCGGACGTTTTTCCTCTGGTCGACGGACTTGAGATCGTTCGGCAAGAAGACGCGTATATGTCCCATAGAGTCGATGCAAGACAAGAGTACAGGGACGACTTCCATTTTCCCCTTTTCACCGGGCGCCGGAGGACGAACCCCGGGTGGCAGACCGTCGCTTGTTTGGGGTACAAATTTAACATCATTCGACACAGGGATCAAGACATCAACTATAATTGAATCTTGTGGACTGACGACTTCACCCTTATTCGATTTGCGTGAACTGAAATTGACCACCACACCCCAGCCGAAATCGTAGTCCTTGTACTTAACCCTGACAAGGCGACCGGGCTTCAAGAATGGCAAGCAATAGTTCGGATGCATGATCACATCGCGCATGTCTTTTGTCAAGACATCCAATTGCTGTCGCAATTGATGGTAATCCTTTATGGTAGGCTCGTCGGAAATGTTGGTGTGCGACTTTTCACTCTCAAGATCATGCAATTCTACATAATGTCAGCAAAGAAAAATGAGAGAAAGGTGGCAGCTTACGCTTTTCCAGGCCAGAAACACTGGCGGTGTTCTGGAACTGAAAGAAACAGCGCTCCAACATGTACTCCGGGGAGATCCCCTCGACTCTCATCAGATTGAGAACCATGTTGTAGCCCAAGTGAAACGCCGAGTTCAGATTGTCTTGCTGTCCACGGACAATCTCCTTTGCTATGGCGGGTTCCATCTGCTCGCCGATCATCATGATGACGATACCGCGCTCGTCAAGACCTCGACGACCAGCTCGGCCGGACATCTGGATGAACTCGGACGGTGTGACCCAACGCTGCGAGACGCCGTCAAACTTTCGAACACTTGTGAAAACCACGGTTTTTGCAGGCATGTTGAGACCGATGGAAAAGGTTTCTGTCGCAAAGAGAACCTTGATGAGGCCTTCTTGGAACAATATCTCGATAGTCTCCTTCAAGATGGGGAGAAGACCAGAATGATGGACTCCGATACCCCGTCGAAGAAGAGGAAGAATGTGCTGGATCTGCGGAAGCTGGCGGTCCTCTTCCGAAAGCATCTCAATAGCGCTGGTGAAGACTTTGGACACCATGTTTTTCTCCGAATCATCGTTGAAAGCAAGTGTGCTCATTGATAGAGCGTAGTTTTCACACTCTCTCTTGCTGAAGCTGAACACAATGACAGGGTTGTAGTTCTTGACCATGATCATCTTCACGATCTTGTAAATGTCGGTCTGGTCTTTATTACCCCCCTTGTTCGTCTTCTTGTCCTTTCCCTTCCCTTTCCGCTTCGCCATAGCATCAGCTGGGTCACTTCCTGCCTTCTCTGCAATAGACGCCATTGCTTTCTGAAAATTCTCTTCCCGGAAAGTACCCTTCTCGTCAACGACCAGATGAATGCCGTCGGCGCCAGCAGGGAAGAAATAGTGCTGAAGCGGAGTCGGTCGGAAATCGGTATAGACGACGTGACAGGGCTGGCCGTGGATCTTGACAATCCATTCTGCGAATTGCATCGAGTTCGGTATTGTCGCAGAGAGGAATACATAGCGGACCTTATCTGGTAACAGGATGATAGTCTCCTCCCAAACTACTCCACGAGACTTGTCACGCAGATAGTGGACCTCGTCGAAGATGACCCATGCTACCTCGCGCATAATCTCGGAGCCTCTGTAAAGCATGGAGCGCAGAATCTCAGTAGTCATGACCAGACATGTCGCAGTTGGGTTGATGGTCACGTCTCCAGTCATGAGTCCTACATCCCCGAATTCGGCCATGAACTCGCGGTACTTTTGATTACTTAGTGCCTTGATCGGACTTGTGTAGATGACACGCTGGTTGTTTTTCAGACACTGCGCGATGGCATATTCCGCTACCACTGTTTTTCCTGCCGAAGTATGCGCCGACACTAAGACACTCTCGTTCCGCTGTATCGACGCAATCGAAACCTGCTGGAAAGGATCGAGAGTGAAAGGATATGTCTTTGCAGGCTCCTCTGGCGCCTTATGCTCCGATATGGGAATGTAATCGTAATCTGGTGGGAGGGCGACCTGATGGCGAACTTGGTGGGAGAGCACCACAGCCTGCCCGTCCTGCTGTGCCTGTAGACCAGCCGCGGCGGCGACTTCGCGCGACTGCTCAGTCTCGAAATCGTCCGTCACCACTGCCTCTGGCTCGAGTTCGCGTTTTTGGCGCTTTTGTATCTGCAGCGGCCCGTTCTCAGGTGCTGCGCCGGCTGCTGTGAAAGAAACATCCTCCATGGGCGTGTCCTCCACGGGTGATTTAACGTCGCCATTGGCCTGACGCTTCTTGCTCTTCTTGGGTACCACATTCTTTGAGCTCTGCGGTTCGTCCTCGAAGACGTCGAATAGCTCGTCCATTGTCGTAGCGCTATGCGCGTTGTATTGTCTGGGGCGGGTCGGGCGCGTGTTCGCGGCGCTTCACACTCCACCTTGGTTGGCGAAGAGGGGTTCAGGCAAGGGGGTCGTGCCTGTGGTATTGTAGCAAGTGGGAAGGGAGCAACGGCGGCGAGGTTTAGAGGCAAGTAAAAAGTTCAAGTGAAGGTCGCGGATGGTCCGTGCACTTTGGAACTAGTTACATCAGCATTTGTGCATCGAACGATCATGGATGCCGGTTCAGACATCAGACCATCCACCCTCTTCACTCCACCAAAACAACTGCAAAGTACGCTTCTCACCGCGTCAATTGAAGCCTCCGCTGACGTCCCAAGATGATCTCTCGTGTAGCCTTCCGCGCCACGGCAAACCCCGCGTTCGTCGCCCGCCGCGGCTTCCAATCGACTCGGCCTCAGCTCTCCAGCCCCTACCACTACCCCGAGGGCCCCCGAAGCAACTTGCCATTCGACCCACTGAAGAAGAGCTTTGTCTTCAAGTTCTGGGGATACGCCGGTGAGCTTGGCTCTGCGCCATATTGGAGACATGACTAACAGCCATGATAGCAACTGGTTTCGGCCTTCCCTTCGGCCTGGCTGGTGAGTTCAAACGCTCCCTTTACTCTCTGTTACAACTGAATCTGACTGCTCCACTCGCACAGTCTGGCAGACAAAGAAGAACCAATAGATGCGTCAAAACACAGTCGAGATAAGGCATTCGGGCAACGGGGGTGGACAATGGGATTTGTAGATTAAGTGGGAGTTCCCTCGAACAATTATACATCACAATAACATTGTCACCAATCTCTTTGGTGCTGTTATTTGACGCACTGTAAAATGTAGGGAGAGTCGGATGGGCGTGACCCGTGCAAGTTCGCTTTGACAGATGATGCGCCCACAGCGGCGAAAGCTCGGCTAGAACACCTCAACCTAGGCAAAAATTTGACCACTGACGACGACCTATTAATTCTCACACACCCTTGCATAAGAAACCTCACGAATGCACAATCGAACCCCCCCGCAATGCGCAACCTCAGGATTGTTGGCAGGTCCCTACTGCGATTTTCCGGCGAGGATCCGCTGCCTCTCACTGCAACTGCATGGGACGCTGCGTCTAATGGAGTCATTTGCGCCTTTGGACCTTCGGAATCACGTGCAGTCATTGAATTAAAGCGGCTGCATTACGACCGCAACAATGCAGAAGACCGACTCGAAAGTATCGCCTCTTGGGATGCTCCTTGCCCCCTACCTTCACTTGCTCACGATTCGATTCTGAATCTCCATTACTTCTCCGATTCGTCGACATCGTGCCTGGTCCTAACTGGAGGGGACATTATCCTAGTTCGAGAAAACCCACTGCCAACAGAAGATCTAGTTGAGATTGTAGGATCGGTAGATGCGGGCATCTCTGCCGCAGCATGGTCTCCAGATGATGAACTCCTAGCCATCACAACACAGGCCGATACTTTACTGCTTATGACTCGAGACATTGAGAATCTATCCAGCATCGCACTCGCCCCCGAAGATGTCAACATTTCGAGCCACGTCTCCGTGGGCTGGGGAAAGAAAGAAACCCAATTCAAAGGGAAGAGAGCAAGAGTATTGCAGGATCCCACTCTCCCTGAAAGCATCGACGAAGGAGTCCTCAGCACCGTTGACGATGGAGCAGTGAACATCAGCTGGCGCGGGGATGGGGCGTACTTTGCTGTCAATAGTGTGGAACAGGAACGACGGCGGATAATTCGAGTGTATTCCCGAGAGGGCCAGCTGGACAGTGTTAGTGAACCAGTAGACGGTCTAGAGGGCGCACTTAGCTGGCGGCCATCCGGAAACCTCATTGCTAGCATTCAGCGACTCGCTGATCGGATCGAAGTTGTTTTCTTTGAAAGGAATGGTCTTCGTCATGGCCAATTCAACCTACGGCTTACTCCAGAAGAGATCCAGGCCCTGACATGTCCAATAGCTCTGAAATGGAATAGCGATTCGAACGTTTTAGCCGTATCATATTCGGATCGGGTCCAACTATGGACGATGAGCAATTATCACTACTACTTGAAGCAAGAGCTCAAATTGCCCGGAAATTCGGGGCAGACTATCATGTGTAGTTGGCATTCAGAGCGACCTTTGTCTCTGATCTTAGCAAATTCTGGTAAGAAGTGATCGTGATCTAGTGTTTCCAATAAAGCTGATACAGTATTGCAATAGGAGCTTTTCAGATGCTTGAATATCTTTCAACCACGGCTGCAGGCTCAATGGCACCACCCAACGATTTTGGTATCATAGCTTCTATAGACGGATGTACGTTACATCTTTTACTAGTATACTTTTGAATTATTGCTAAAAATGGTTTCCAGTATCGCTAAAGCTGACACCTTTGAGAGTCGCAAACGTTCCCCCACCAATGTCATTGCACCAACTCGAATTAGAACACAAAGCATTGGATGTGGCTCTTTCAATGTCAGGTACGCGAATGGCTGTCCTCTCGGACATGGGCATCTCAATCTACTCTTTAGATGTAAGAAAGAGACCCATACCATTACCTACCCTTCTTTGGAGCAGCGAGGTCCCTGGAGGTCGTTGTCCACGACATCTCACATTCGTCGGAGATGAGCAAGTCTTTGTCCTGACTGATGATTGGGATGAAGAGGAGAGCTGTCTATGGACTAATGAGGGTGAGAAGTTGATCTTCTATGGTCGGATAGAAGGACCTGGTCAGACTTCTTCCATTGCTTCTGGTGTAGACTTTGAAAAACTGTACGTGCAATTCGTCGATGGAGCATTGCATGCTGTCACCACAGAACAGGGCGGAGGAGACTCTGCTCTACAAAGTAGTTTGAGCACCAAGTTTCCCTCTTTCGCTCCAGAGGCAAGGATAGTCACTATCAATGAACAGGTATGCACAAATACTTATTAACGTCGTTCGAAAGCTTACAATTATAGCACATCTCTTTTGGGCTGACTAAAAGTGGTGTTTTGTTCGCTAACGAGCGCATACTTGTTCGGAATTGCACATCTTTTGTTGTAACTCCAGCGCATTTGATTTTTACAACAACTCAACATCTTCTCAAATTCGTACATTTGACGAACCCAGATGGTGCAAGCATTGAACCTACTTTCGATGACCCCTGCTAACGACTTGCAGAACTGGAAGTCCCCCTCGACGAGCCACAGAAGGACGAGCGCTGCAGGGCTATCGAACGAGGAGCCAAACTCGTGACCGTAATGCCAACAACATACTCTGTCGTATTGCAAATGCCGCGAGGGAACCTGGAGACGATATACCCGCGTGCACTCGTCGTTGCTGCTATTCGACGCAATATCGAAGCGGAGCAGTACGGGGAAGCGTTTCTTGTCTGCCGTAGTCAGCGCGTGGATATGAACATCTTGCACGATCATGATCCAGAGCGCTTCATAACAAGTATTTCCAAGATCGTTGCACAGATTAAGAGGGCAGATCATATCGATCTACTACTTTCACAACTCCGGTAAGCCATCTTGATACCATTTCCTCTGGGATTGAGATCTGACAAGTGTAGTAACGAGGACGTTTCGGAAACAATGTACAAGGAGACATTAAAACCAATTGACTCGAGTACCAAGACAAAAACACAGCATTATCCCATTGATTCGAAAGTCAATCGCATCGCTGATGCTTTCTTGGCTGTGCTAGGGCAAACTCAACATAAGGAGGACCATTTGCAAAACATAATCACTGCACACGTCTCCAAAACCCCACCCGATCTTGAGGCAGGTCTAGCGATGATCGGCAGACTACAGGGTACCTATTTATACTGTGAACCTTTGAGTACCTAGCTCACGATACTTTAGAAACGGAGAGTTCACTCACAGAGAAGGCGGCTGAGCACATATGTTTTCTTGCAGACGTCAACCAGCTATACGACACGTCTCTCGGCATCTATAACTTAGATCTCGCCCTTCTCATCGCACAACAGTCGCAAAAGGTCTGTAACAATGCCAGTCTTCACGTTACCAGTTCTCACCTATCGACAGGACCCACGTGAATATCTTCCCCATCTACAATCTCTACACGATCTCCCACCCCTCCGCCGAAGGTTTAAGATCGATGATCAACTCGGTCGCCGTACTAAAGCTCTCACCCATCTCAAAGATCTCGAGGTCTTCGAAGAACTTCAAGCATATGTCCGACAACACGGTCTCTATCCTGAAGCTCTCAAGATGTACCAATACGATTCGGCACATCTTCGAGAAATCATGAGACTCTACGCAGATCATCTCAGCAGTAACAATCAACATAAAGAAGCTGCCATAGGTTCGCAATCCCCTCTTCCCCTATCCTAAGAATCACAGCTAAAATGTCTCAACAGCATACGAATACCTGTCCGACCACGCGTCAGCCTGGCCTTGCTACCGTTCCGCCAATCTCTGGAGCGAAGCCCTCTCTTCCGCAACCCTCGCTAACATTCCCTCTTCGGATCTCACATCTCTCGCAACTTCCCTCGCCGAAGGCCTCACAGAATCAAAAGACTACCTCCCTGCCTCTACCATAACCCTTGACTATCTCAACGACGTACCTACAGCAACGAAACTTCTCTGCCGCGGCTGCCATTTTGCCGAGGCCGTCCGTATCGCGGTCCTGCATCACCAAGCGGTTCTCATAGAAGAAGTCATCGACCCAGGACTCATTGAGCGATCGGGAGATATGACAGAGTTCTTAGCAGAAATGAAGATTCAACTACAGGCTCAAGTTCCACGGCTGAAAGATTTGAGGGCCAAGAAGGCGGAGGATCCGCTAGCTTTCTTTGACGGCGTCACCGAGGATGCCAACATTCCCGACAACGTATCTCTAGCGCCGACGGATACGACGTCTGGAGGTACGTTCATGACGAGGTATACTAATCGCAGCGGGACAGTAAATACCCAATCTACACGCAAAACTAGCAAGAAAAAGCGCCAAGAAGAACGCAAACGCGCCCGCGGCAAGAAAGGCACCGTCTATGAAGAAGAATACCTCACCAACTCTATCGAGCGACTCATCGAGCGCATCAACAGCATGCATGACGAGCTCCAGCGTTTAGTCGAGGGACTGCTCAAACGCGGAATGAGAGAGCGCGCGGATGCGGTATCTAATGCAGCAAATGAGGTAGTGAGCAAGTGCAACGAAGCTGTTGAGGAGATGTATGTCGAGAAGGAGAAGGTGGAGGGTGAAGGGGTACAGCAAGGGTTCAATGGGGCTGGATTTGGAGCAGTAGATGATATGCTTAAACCGAGTGGAGCTGATGCAACACTTTGGGCTAGTATTGAGGAGGTGAATCGGAAGAGGGAAAAGCCGATTGTGCGAGGGTTTGAGAAGCTAAGTCTTTTGGGGTGAGTGCATGAACCTGGTAATGGGCAAACAGTCGTTCTGGAGATTCGGATTGAAGTATAGTGGACATGGGTATTTGCTTTGCCGAACAATCCCCTTAGAGAGGTGTGATCCATCGCTTCTCATCAGGCATCGCAACCACCATCTATCCGCTCTGTGCAAACTATTGTAACTCTTTGAAAAACCAACCTGCTTCGCGATTGCAATATAACCTTGGTCAGGCACTCTGTGTGAATGGTAGTCTCCACCATCAATGGAAACGGCTTTCGATGGACAAGGTGTCTCGCGATAGCATGGCCGAGACCACCATCAAGATTCCAACTACCCTCGGCCTTCTCTTCGATAGCATCGTCAACGTATGCAGTGCGAAAATTTCCATCCAAAGTAGAATCGAGGCGCAGAATCATGCGTATCCGGTTAAAGACACTGATCCAGTGCATGTCCTCCAGCCTGAGGATCTTTAATATGAATGAGTGACTACTCAATATTTTACAGACGTATGCTGGTGATAACATCCGGAGATGCGGCCACGCCTTGTGAAGTAGCAAAATGACTCCGATGATGGGGCCACAACGCCGCCCTAGTCCCTTCGCGATCGCCGCTCCAGGTCGAGACCCAATGATTTCACGTCGGGAAGACTGACGAGCCATTTCTTTATCATACCCTTTTTGAAATCCGCATCGCCTTCCCACCAAGCTTTATATGCATTATCCTAGATTGTGGATACGAGTTTAGGACGGGCGAGAGTCTCGTATGCCTCTAAATCATCCTCAAACCCAAACACACTCCAATGCAGTGGATCCACTTTCAACTTGTGCAATTCTTAAGTCTCCCAAGCTTCAGGTCCCTGTATGATGTATCGAATAAAAGGCTTGTCGCCCAATGGGCTTAATGATCTTACAATGCAGTCTTTCACCATAGGCGACCAAGTCTCCATAGAATGGCGGGTTGCAGCCGTCGAAATAGGTCTTCACCATCTGTCGGTTGCGGAAAGTAAACATTCTATCGATGATTTAGAACTTCCCCACGTTTGAAAATCTCTCAGCAAGCTCGCCCATCCGAAGAAGATGCCTCATCTCTCTCGATAAGAAGGGGAACCCCGCAACTGATAAGTTCATCCTTAAACTTGTGCATCCTATTCTTGAATGTAAACATTGACATAAGTTTTAGCCTTCAGTCTTCATGCATTAGTGTTTCACAGCCACGCTTTCACTTGCTTTATAAGGACTTTGCGCGACACGATTAATAAAGTTCGCTCAAAGCTTGCTTACTCAAGGTAGAACGATAGGATGCGGAAGATTTTCTTAGATCCAAAGTTTGCAAATGCCCTGCTTACGAGTAGACCTTTGCGCAGATTAGGACAATCCAGGAAAGGTGGGAAGGATTATGTAATAGACTTTGGGCGGGAAAAAACCTATGTTTTAATTGATAAGTGTATGTTTATCCAAATTACGCAGAGATAGAAGCGTGGTCGCTATTATACTAGTCTAATAGCACGCGTTTGGTGTTGTGGAGAGGGTTCTATAATTTGAAGTCTCGTGAAGACGCGTTAATGTGACTCGACAGCAAGTACATACGCTAGCACCTAATTGCTAACACTTTAAAACAACATGGCACTCTGCACACTACATTAAGTATTTCCGTAAACATCAGGTCTGAATACAGCTCTAATGTAGACGTAATCAATCTTAACCTTAACTGCGCCTACCATCTGCTGCATGCAATCGAAGCCATTGTCCGTACACTAACAGTGAACTTAAGCTCTTACTACACACAGCTTCACCTTCACCTTCACTACGCACTAATACAGCAAAAAATAAACGCTTGGACCCCACAACCTTTTGCCACACAGCTTTACCTTCACCGTCACCTTTAATCCGCACTAATACAGCAAAGTATTACAAGCTTGGATTCCAAGACTTTTCACCAACACCTTCCCCATCGCAGTCCCACCAGGAGCTCACGACACCTACTCCACAACACCAGCGGGCAACAGAGATCATGCCTAGAGCCTCTACCGACAGTAAGTACTGTGCGAGTTCTTGCAGCGAGTCAGAAGGTGAAGCGAACCCTGCGGGGTCAGATTCGGATGTTGTAGAGAGGATCTGGAAGAGGGAGAAGAGGAGCCGAAGGAAAAGAGACAGGAGCAAGCACAGGAGAAAGTTAGAAAGCGAAGAGAAATCTGCGGGGTCCGAGTCCGACGTTGTGGAGAGGATTTGGCAAAGGGAGAAGACAAGGGCTCAAAGGAGAGGAGATAGGAAAGAGCACGGAAGAAGGGAACGAGGAACGAGGGCCCTGGTGCTAAGGAGTCCGTCGCCGTGTGAGGAGGGTCCACGATCAAGACACCGAAGAAGGGAGACACCAACGCGAAGAAGGGAGTCACCGCGATTCGAGCGACGCTCTCGTTCGAGGCATATAGTACGCGGAAGAAGCCTATCATGTAAGTCAGGAGTCTGCTTCAAACAACGCGTTATTGGGGCTTATGCTAAAGCAACTACCAGGGCACGCAAGGCAGGATCTTAGGAGAAGGGACTCGCGAGGAAGATCAGCGTCACCAGGATCAAGGAGCGCATCACGACAGCCCGAAGATCGTTCAAGATACGGAAGGGGGCGCGAACGCAACAGGTCACGTAAGTCTTCTCTTCACAGAATGCAAAGATAGAGTGAAGTCTAACGCAGCCACCAGCTCGAGCAAGGACTCATTACTCCACACGGGCTGAGCAAAATAGATCACGCTCACCGCTGTCCCGTCCATCTCCACACACTGACGACCAGAATCCGGATCTTGGATATGTTCGTACAGGTGAGATTCCACCCTGGCCGCCGAGGCCTGACCGAGCCGTGTACAACCTTGGAGCCATGGGTCGCTTCTAAGTTCTAAGCATCAGTGCCGGCGCCAGCAGCATTCAATGTCCTTCTTCGACCCTCCACTAGACTTCACACTTGAGCACGTTCCATTGACCAAAACCGCCCATCTCCGCTCAAAGATCGACTTCGTTAAGGGAAACCCGGATTAGCATCTCTCCTATTCAGATTGAGGTACCTACTGGATCAACTATGGATCTGGTTTCCATTAAGCATGACGGCTTGAATGTTGCGGTTATGGAAATTGCGTATGTAGTTCCTTATTCCGTACGGGCATACTATTTGAGGAACTGTTTCGGAACCCGTTTAATCGGACCAGTTTAATTTCCTTCCATCAGCGAGTGTCTTCACGTGACTACGTGATTAGTGCTCCTTGAGCCAATATATCCGTTCGTTCTTTCTCGTTTCTTGCCTTCTCTTGCCCTTTTTTCTCTTCTTGACGCCTGAATTGTATGACGAAGATTGTGAGTCTATTAGCCTCGACGACCTTAACAACCTTAACGACCCGCTCTACACTCTAGTTTAACGCAAGATTTACAATACAGTACTTAATGTGAACTAACGCGTATCCCTAAAACACGTATTCAGCCTCCAACACGTTATACTAAAGCAGACTTCTGTTAATGCTGTATCTTTTGCACTACCTACACCGCCCGCATTGTCGCCAATGTTCCTGAGATTTCAATACATCGACGATGCTTAACGTTACTATGAATATGACGTCTCTATGTTCGAACGTCGTTCAGCGCAGTGCAGCCGTAAGTGGACTTTGTATGTATTTCTCTATACTTGTCAGCTTACTCTCTCTAGGGAATGTCGACATTATAACAATATTATAGTAGATATCCATCTAGTTCAATTTGTTAATTCTGAAGAGTCCCGCCTTCTATTCTGTTAACTAGAACAAATAGGTGACGTGCACTTCAAATTCCTGTAGGTAGATTTGTACGTAAAGTTGGCTTAGGTCACGAGCTAAAATTAAATCCGCGATACCCTTATAGGTAAGGCCGCGTTTGAAATCACGGTGAGCTGTCACGATCTCACTCTATCTGGAAAAACCACGATAACCTTCTCAACCACCAATAACCAGCAGACGTACTTCAAATCGATAAAATATGGCTCGCGGACTCCAAAAGGTACTACCAGTGTTCGCCTATAGGTCTCGATGGCGAGAAGCGCGACATCATGCAGATTTGAGCGTGTCATGCGGCTAACCAGGAATTCTCTCTCTTCACATGCAACGTTGTGCACAGCATCTAATTTACAATATTAGATCGAAGCGCAACAGAAAGCGGCTGCGGCTGCTAAGAAGGGAGGGAACTCAATCTTGAAGAAGGACAGGGGACTCAAGTATCAATGCGTAAGTACTTTCTATTTCCTTTATCAATCTTTTCCTTCTCCCTCCTCTCGCCTCTTTCTTCGCAATATCCACTCAAACGTCTTGGCTTTTTTCTGAGAAGATGTTTTCTACGTATTTCGGGATACACAGCTTATAGTACATTCACCGCTAACGAAAAAAACAGTCAACCTGCAAGATCGAAGTCGACAATCTGGCTAATATGAAGATCCATTGGACCGTAAGTCATTGTGTTTATCAATTTAGAGATACCTCACCTATATGTGGTCTATGCATAAGTAACAAAACAGTTCTTGCCAGATGCTAATCTGCTGGGATAGTCCAAGCACCCCAAACTCGACACACCTACGGATGATTTCGCAAGCATGTCCAAAGCCCCACCAGCGGCAGCGGAAAGCAGCAAAGGTGGAAAGAAATGAACAAACAAAGAGTGGGAGCTTTCCCTCGGGGTTTCGGCTAGGGCAATATCGATTAGGAACAGAGCACCGTACAGCTCAGTCCACTCTGATCCTGCCAGCGACTGCAAGATACCTGTCGGACCCCGAAGATGAAACAAGCTACGAGATAGAACTTGAATAGTGAAACTACCTCTTATGGGTATTTAGTGTGGGCTCAGTCGGCTGCAGAATAAATGATTATGTAGGATAGACAAAAGAACTAGATTTGTGCAGCAAATTGTCAAATCAATATGTTCTTCTTCCTTCTTCCTATATCATCTTCTAAAGCCTTATGTCTCTAGCAATCTTTGAAGCTTTCCTGCCTATCTTCTGTTCCAAGTAGCATCGTTATTCTTTTGGACCGTTCTTTTCAGACTATTCTCACATCTTGAAAACGTCGTGGATATTCCTAACCTGAACAGTCAAATCTACTTATCAGATCCTAACTCAGATCTCTAATAACTGTGCGAAGAAAGAACAAGGCCTCGGATACGCGTCGCAGTGCATAGATGTTTTCGAGGCTTCACCAACTTACAGCCAAGAAAGTTCATGTGCGAGAGAAGTTCTGAGTTGAAAAATCAAAGCAACTGGAATTAACTTTATATATATCTAGAGTTCTGGTACCATTTTCTGTTAGTTGAGATTCCAATGTTTTCCGGAGAAATATTAAAAGAGAAAGAAGAAGAAGAAGAAGAAGAAGAGTGCCGACGAGTGAGTTTGGAGAACGGGGAACTATGGGTAAGATACTGTACCGGGACGTCCACTTCGATACACTAGTGAACCCTCGGGAGGCATTTGTTCGAAGGGTTTGTAGACTGGCTCGCGCCAGACGACGCGTGCGCGAAGATGCTGGCAGACAACGATACAAGCAGGTCACCATGATGGTCCATAATAACAGTTTGCCTGATCGAGTATGATAATTATACATTGACTAAAGTATGGGGTGTCTTTTCGATATATTCATCCTAGAATCTAAGCTGCCGTCCTGCGAGTGAACCGGCAGATGACATCTGATTGAAGAACAAAGGTTGCATTGTGCGTTTTCCAAGGTCGATCGTGAGCCATCCTCGGAGTGAAGTGGTGCAATATTTCCGGTACAATCTTGTGGATCTCGGCCATAGCAAGCTATTGAAATTGTCAGTCAATCATATAATCATCATCATCATCATCATCATCAGCAGCAGCAGGCATCGGAGCAGAACTTACATTCTTGCCCGTGCAACTTCGAGTTCCCGTGCCGAACGCAATGTATGCCTTGTCCATGGCCTTTGTGCGCTGATCGCTTTCCAGCCACCGTTCAGGATTAAACTCATCCGCATCATCGCCAAACACACCCTTGTCGCATTGTATGATTTTCGGGTTCATACCAACACGATACCCTGCGGGGATGTGCTTTCCGGATAATTCAATACCATGCGTCGGAGAATATCTCTGCATGGAGACCTGGAAACTGGGAAATAGCCTTGTGGATTCCTTGATCACTGCGCAGATATATGGGAGAGCGAGAACTTCGTTGTACTTGGGTGGAGAGCTAAGGGTTCCAGCAGAGAAAGCTGCGTCGACTTCGGCTTGGGCTTTGGCGAGGGTCTCGGGGTGCTTCATCATGTAGTAGAAGATGGCGCGGAGGGCCACGGCTGTGCTGTCTGCTCCAGCCATGCTATGATGTAGGTTTAGCAGCGCTTCACTACCAAGCAAATTCTTGAAGACTTACACTCCGGTCCACATTTCTGCAGTGGTGTCATTGGCCGTAAAGCCGACCTTTTCGCCCCTCTCTTGGACAAGGATAAGAAGCTGAGAGAGGATGTCATGGCTCTTCGTCGACGTTCCCGCCTCCAAAGCCTTGACTCGTTGTTTGGTTTTGTGGATGGAAATAGTTCGGATACCGTCAACCGCAATTACAGCCCTGAGAAGTTTTGGAATAGTGACGGCGCATGCCATGATGAGATAGCGAAGGTATACTGGAGTCATGGCAAGAACTGAAAGTAAGGGCATAGCGAGGTGAATGGACCGTATGTAGTTGCGATGGTCGTGGCGGTTCTTCAAGGAGCCGAATTGCTCACCATAAAACACAGCGCCAATGACATCGAATGTGTACCTACATTTGTTAGATCTGTACAAGGAAGAAGACTACAAGACGTTACTCACATCTCGAGCCACAGACCAAAATCGAAGTCTTCCTTTCTATCGGCAAATTCTCCCAAACGCTCGATGAATAGATTCACACATCCATCCAACTGGTCTTCGTTGCGTAGGATGCTGCTCATTGCGTAATAACCACCGACAATCCTTCGATATGCCGCATGCTCCTTCTCGTCTATACTGGTAAACATATCCGGCTGGTTGGATATATGAGGCACGGCCCGCCATACCAAGTACCAGACAGTCTTCTCGAGAGGCTTCTGAACGCGGAAAATGAGTGGTATAGCAGAAGGATCGTTGGAAACGACCTCATCCGGAGCGACGCGAACGAGAGGACCAAATTTATCATGGAGCTCGCGATGAAAGTGCTCCAGATCTCCGCGGTACATTCGGTACATTAACCATGTTCGCGAGATTGAGGGCCAGAAAGGTCCCGGGACTGAAGCTAAAGGATGGAGTGTCCGGGCATATACGATCCAGCCAGCGTAATAGAAGACAAAAGATATGGGGAAGACGACAAAGAGCCAAGTCCTCAGACTGGTGCCCGACACAACGTCGGAGAGGAGCGCCATGGCGAGTTTGATGAGGTTGCACAATGCAGGTCATCAGATTGGCTTTGGACCGCGTCAAGTACTTTCAAGAGGGACACAATTGGCACAGAGTATGCGCACGCAACCTCGATAGTATGACTCAGGAGCTCTTGCATGCTAAGCTTTGCTGGGCAGATTGTATGGAGATCAAGTAGCAAGTGCCTTCAGCTCAGACCTTGGTATGCATTCTAATCTTGAACCAGGGTCCAGCATCGCCCCCGGCACAGTGAATTTTATGTAATCAACATCGGGAACAGACAGATTGGGTCAGGAAATTCGTTCCCTACATGTCCAATTTCCGACTAAGCCATCATCAGCTTTCAAGTCTGCGGAAGCGGCATGGAAGCACACGCGGAGCGGCCCATTCCAGCTTCCAGGATACTCCATACAGCTCGTGTTCCGGCACTTTGCTGTTATTGGTCTTGGAAAATCTTTTGAGATGCATGTTCTCACACGAACTATTATGTACAAAGGGTATCGGGTATCGGGCGACATCAAAGTTGAAAAGCTTTTCATGCAGTCAACTCCATTCCCTCCCAATCGCAATATTGAATTTTATGAGACAGCAATGCCACTAAAAATTGATTGAACGAATGAAGCAGCAAGCCTGGAAATAAAAGTTGGGTGTGGTGGTGTAGTCACGGTGGGGTATCGGTTTGTGTAGGGGTTGCACCGTTGCGGTTATCTACTATATGTCTTGGCATCTGCTAACAAGGTGCTACCGGGCCGTCCCCTGTTCCTTGTCAGCACTTTAAACGTCCACTACCTGTCAGAACCAGGCGGTTGGAGCAGGGTATTTTCTCCATCCTTTGCACCAGCTAATAGGGTTGGACATGCGTGTTAGAGGTTTACAGGGTTCTTAACCGGCACGTATAAACGGGTGTTACCTGCGTGCATATCTTGCTAATTAAAATGGGTACGTACCCATGTGGTGAAAAAGCTCGAGGACAAAACAAACAAAGAAGAGTTCATGACACAGGCTCTGCGGCTACCAGTTGTTTAAACCAACCCATGCCAGGATTATGATAGAACATTTCCACTAAAGTCGGGTTTCACGGGTACAGACAAGACCGACCGTACGGCATACTATGTATGTACACAGTAAAGGAACCGGAAGGAACCGTATGACTGTGCCGTAAGGTGTTTCGTCTCTAGCATCTCCAGACATACATTTATGTACAGTCCCCCCCTGCGTAGATTGCTAGCGCCAACACACCCAAAAGCAGAGCACGTGATAGGTCAAATCTGCCTGTATTGGCCTGTGTAAGCCTTGTATTAAGCATTTTAAACCTCTCACAGACCTAAATTACAGAAATTGTAGGATTTGTAGCCTGTATCGATCGTTTTAGACCCTGTACAGACCTGAAATACAGTTATCTATTTGGTTGCTTGATTACATAAATCAAGACCCACCCGACTACGCCCCTACTTAGCGGCAGGTGGTGTGATACATATGTAGATACAATAGCCGCATCAATTTTGTCGAAACCCTGCCAAACAATTTCCTTCGAACATGATTCAAAGATACCAATCGATTAAATCTGATGTCGAGACTCGAGACTCGAGACAGACCTCCCAAGATCCTCCGATACGATGCTTTCACGCTGATCCAATAACAATTTCAACGTATTATTCCTCAAGATCCAATCGTTCCTATTCTGTGCTTAAAACTACAACAACTTCTCCGTCGGAGAATATAGTCAGCGACGGGTGAGGAACAATGAATCGGGGCCCTCAAGGATCGCATCCTTCATCCCACACGTCAAACCTATTCCGGTAAGGGTATGCACAATACCCGGAGCTACGGACCAAGATCCGATGCATTTGATCGCGGGGCGCCATTCCTTTTACGGATTGACGTGCGGAAGAAGAAAGTGTCTCTCCTTGAAGTTCGGACGCAAAAAAAAACAAGCAACGCCGGATGTCTTCCCATCCTATACTAAGCGAGGCTCGAAATGACGTCTGAATCATATGAGAGAGTCGATTCACACAAAAAAACGATATAGACTTTCAATAGCCTCATTCTCGGTTGCGAAGAGCTCTTGTGCTGATGTTTAGAGAAGGGGGCTTGATTTGCTTAAAGCTTTCACTAAATTGGTTTTTAGGAGCCATGGGCAAGAGCAACAACAATAAGGAGGTGATCGAATGTGGATTATGTACCCACAACTGTCAGACACATAAGAAATCTTCTTTCGTCAATTTGTCCGCTTTATAATCACCGCCTTGTGACATCGGTTAATAGCGAACCCGCTGTTACGTTTCCTGGGAATCTTTTGTCTTTCTAATATATCCATACCCGTTATGCGACTTTCCAACTGCGTGGGCGTCGGTATCGCCCTTCTTAGCTACGCAATATGTCCCGTAGTGGCACAATATGGTCTGCCGGATTGCGCTGTAAGATTCTACCTCGAGTGTTTTGTGTTTCCAACATGTCAAGCTAATCTTTTCAAGGCACTTTGCTTTGGAAATGCCGTCCAGAATCAATCTGAATGCCCACCTGATGCAGCTACGCAGATGCCAGCGATGCCGTGCGTGTGCGGCAGTACATCTATAAACGCCGCGATACAAGGATGTGTGCGATTGACCTGTACTGTAAAAGAGAGTCTCTGTAAGAACTCTCGATGCATGCATTCCTGTCTAGTCGCTGACCAAGTTCAGCCGCTGTGAACACAACATCAACTCTTTGTGGCGCCCCAGTTCGCGACAGAAGTTCGATTATGATATTAGTCGCTTCCATCTCTGGTGGATTTGCTCTTTTGTCTCTCATCATTCGACTCGTGGTAGCTATTACTGGTTCGTCCTTTGGATGGGACGATGCTTGCGCAACTCTTGCTTGGCTTTTCTCCGCGCCGATAAGCTTTCTACAATGCGTCACTCCTCGTCTGGGATATGGGAAAGATACATGGACAGTACCACCGAAGGATATCTATATTGTTTTGCAGGTTAGTGAGCTCCTTTTTGTATTCATACCCATGCCACGGAACTAATCTTGAGCCAGATGATCTATGCATCGCAAGTTGGGTACTTTATCTGTTCGGCCTTCACCAAGCTTTGCTTTCTCTCTTTCTTCCTTAGAATCTTTCCCGACAAGTCCACCAGAAGAATCGTATTTGCCTTCATCGGAATCAGCATTGTTTATGGTTGTGTATTTGAGATCGCCTTACTTGTTGGGTGCAAGCCAATCTCTGCTATCTGGACGTCCTGGGATGGAGAGTCGAAAGCCGAGTATTGCATCAACCAGAACAAGTTCTTCTACTCCGCCGCAGCTGTGAATATTGCACTCGACCTTGCCATTGTCATCATTCCGATCCCTGAGCTTATCAAATTGAATTTGAGTATGAAGAGGAAGCTTTTCCTGCTCACGATATTCGGTGTCGGTGGCATGTAAGTTTCATTCGATTTCCGGACCGCCTATATGTATTCGCGTGCTCACAAGCTATGTAGTACCATCCTGGTCTCGTGCATTCGTCTGCAGTACCTAGCGCAATACGCGGCGTCGGAAAATCCACTTTACGACAACCTCAACGCTGGTATATTTTCCGTCCTAGAAACCAACGTGGGAGTTATGTGCATATGCATGCCTTCCTTCCGCCGCTTCCTCGCGACCTTGAGTCCCAAATGTTTCGGCAGCACAGAAAACGACTCCAAGTACAAAGCGTACGACGACAACACACCCAACGCCCGGGCCTTGAGCGGAAAACGGTCCAATAGAATAAAGAAGTCTACTCTAGGGGGAAGTCTCTTTGAAACACAGATTACAAAGACGGTGGATACAAGAGTGGAGTCAGAGCGTTCGGATGACGAAGTTCAGCTGGTGGAATTGGAGAGAAATGGAAAGAGTACGGCGCCTAGCACTGGATCAGAGGAGGGACAGTACTCAGTCAAATACACCACAACGAGCAGTCATAACGGTAACTTCCAAGGCCAATGAGCAAGAGCTGGGACTACACAGGAGTAGAACTGTAATAGTACGTATAGAGGCCCTTTCAAGGGCTTCTCTCTCGGTCGCATACCTGGGCATTCGATTCAACCCCCTTCCCCCCCCCCTCAATCTGTATCCCCTGGATTCGCGCAGATCGCGCCGGACAGAATTAAGGATAGAAAAGGATAAAAGTTACATGGACGAAGACTGAAACACACAATCGCTTAATTCCGTGTACTGCTCTGCATGCTTTCTTCTTGGGCCTGATGACGACCTCGTGCCCCACGCCCAACAGATGAGTCCACCAAGTCCGATAAAAGCCCCTATAACTTCGTGCAATCATGACTGTCTACGAAGGCAAGGCATTGCATCTCAAAAAGATAGGAGTAAATTACTCAGCATGGACCCTTCCCATTCAACACGGGCCCCTACGAAGCGAAGTCAGCCGAAACTCTAAAAGACACCAATAAAAATAAAGTTGCGGTTGTGACGGGCGCGGGCCGAAAGAATCGGTGACGCCAACGTAGAAGCTCTTGCGAAGAGTGGAGCGAATGTGGCGGTCCTGGGTTTTTCGTGTGAGGTGCTGACCACTACAAAAAAGGCGTGCCACGCACAGGAGGTTGAAATTGAGGCCTACGCTTGTGCTGTCACGCATGTGGAAAGAGCGCATGAAACACGACTAAAGGAGAGAGACAATATTCCCGCAGTCAAATTCCTTGAAGGATATGCAGATGAGCTGTAGAAAAGATAACTATCTTTTGTGCCCTATGTAGAGGGTGCGATTCTTGACAACACCTGTCTGTATTGTTTCAGCCAAAACGACAATTATTATTGAGGCTTAGACGGAATGTTTATATTGAGCTGGACTTGAGCCAACTTATCGGATCGTCGCTCAGTGTATCAAAGCTTGAGACTGTATGAGCAATTCTCACATGGCCTTAATAACAGGATTTCGTGCCTTAGACTGTCTCCTTTGTTTCGATATGCTCACTGAATTTCTCATCATCCAACTCCCTTCTCGCAATGCGCTCATCAGCCTCGATGTACTCGATAGGTCGGTGCAGTTGTACAGCAACCTTATTGCGATGAATGAAGATTCCGGGTTTAGACGCAAAGAATCGATCCACATCTTCAAGAGTCCTAGTTTAGTGATATGTAAGCACGAGAAAGTACATGATAGCAGAGCGTAAAACCTACCTGTTCGACGTTTCAGGATAAAAGAAGTAGGTGATGGGAATGAAGGCGAAGCAAATCACTGCCCAGATGATCCAGAACTTCCATCCAAGGTTGCCGATACCAGGGAGAGTCACTTGGACGACGGCGAAGTTCATGATCCAATTTGTTGCCATTGCTGCATGAGATTAGCCATGAGTTACACAAATTCGGAGAGTGCAAGCTTACCCAACGATGCGCCCTTGGTTCGCATCTCTAGCGCATTGATTTCTGTCTGTCAAAGTCTTAGTACTACTATCTATGTAAGAATGTAAGGACAGTACGTACCGGATACAACCAGGGTACACCAAGTACACCCATTCCAAAGCTGGCGAAAAAGAGGAAGAAGAAGGATACTGCGACTATGCCGAGCTTGTATGAGTCCCCACCATGTGCGGAGAGGCCGAGAGAAATTGCGATTACAATCCAGCAAGTCGAACATGCCGCCGCGGAACACATCATGACCTGTCACAATTAGCATCTTTCGGTCTGCTAAAGTTATTTCAACATACCCTTCGGCGACCAAATCTCTCGATAACAAAGTACGCCAAACATGCAAAAACAAGATAATCCACCGATCCAGCCGCAGCCAAAATACGAGACAACAATTCCGAGATACCGAGCGCATTGATGAAAATGTAGCTCATATAGTAGCTCGTAACGTTGATGCCAGAGATTTGATTCATAGCCTGCATCCAAGCCCCGAGGATCATACGGCGAAGGACACCAGATGGACCTCGTCCGCTGAGGAGGTCCCACCAAGAGTAAGTGCTCATGTGTTCTTTGTCAAGAATATCTTTGATGATATTGAACTGGGCATGCACGGCAGGAGAATCCACCGTTGCGCCGTGTCCTTCGAGAGCTGCGAGCACTTCATATGCTTCTTCGTACTTTCCTTTCCGGATCAGGAGACGAGGTGAGTCTGGGAGGAACGGACAAATGGCGTAGATACAGAATGTGAAGAAGATCTGGAAAGCCAGGGGGAAGCGCCAGGCTATGTCTCTTGGTGCGAAGGAGAATCCCAGTGTGAGCCAATTGGAGATAGAAAAACCTGTGATGCAGTTCGCTGTTTTCGTTAGATTTTGTACATGAGTGCATAGATATCAGCTCACCCATTTGAATGATCACTAGCTTTCCTCTGCTGCTCATTTTGCTTGTCTCGGCTTGCCAGACACCCGCGGTCGCTGTGTTCACTGCGCAATCATTAAAATAGTTCCTTGGCATTTCGTCCTTCGTCTACTCACTCCCTGTTCCCAATCCAGCAATAATACGTCCCACCATCATTTGAGGGACCCCGTAACTCGCGGCTTGGATTATTGCGCCAATAGCAATGATGGTGGAGCCAAGCATGATCTGTCTCGGACGACCCAGTATGTCTCCAGTCCAAACCGTTGACATGGCCCCGATGAAGCAGCCGATGTTGTAGATACTTGTCATAACACCCTGTAATATCATGTTAGCTTGAATTCAAGAGGAGGATATTGTGATGTTACCTGCATGTTGGCCGATGGATGACCAAACGTCTCGAGGAAGTCCTGGTTAATGATGACATTTCCGAAAACACCTTGGTCATAACCATAGAAGATGAGGACGGTGCTGGCAGCGACACTAATCCACACTGTCAGTCTTTCACCCGATCCTCCGAGGTACTTGCGTGCCATAGCTCGCTTCGATGCCTTCCTTGAACGTCGTGCTCGAGAAGCGTGGGATGTTGTTGTCGATAACGTTAGGATTAAAGAAGACAGCAATCCGCGACGACAACTTGATTGAAGTGGAGCTGAACCACGCTAGAGTGTCATTCGAATTCTCTTGGCTAAGGGAAACAACCCAATTTATAACCCCATCCACTCCTCAACAACCCCGTTACCCCATACCCCATACCCCATACCCCATAATATGCTAGAGACGTCGTATCGAGCCCCACAGTCTCCGCAAAGACAAGGGAGCCATCTTCTGTAAACCTCGTTCAACTGGCTCAAAGAAGCCGAGGGGAAAAGAACCCATGTTTTGTTGACGGGTTTGCTAATGCAGGATGTTGCCGTCAGGTCGCGCGGGAAAAGTGACATGCCGCGCGGCTTCCTCAATGCCGTTAGCTGCCTTGGCATCGGATACTGATGACAGGGAACTTAGTAGCCGATTGCGAATGGAAAACCGAAAGGTGACACGAGTGCCGAGTCTGGGAAACGTTTTTCCGGGATCATCGCCGACATCAAAGGAACAAGAAAGGAGATGTGATGGGCGAGTTGGGAATGTGAGGAATATGCTTTTAACAAGTACACACTAAACTTCAAATCTGTTTGACGCAGTCTCAATTGTTCTAGCACTGGGAGTGTAGGGACTTGTAATGATACTGAGTTGGAGTGTTTGAGCATGTCGGCTCATTGACCGGCAAGGGACACTCCTTGCTATACTGGTTGTCGATTGGTGAGGGGGTGACTGATTCCCATTGAGATAGTATAGTGTGAGAACGCCTTGTTCCTCCAACTTCAACCTAACGTTACTCGGCTCGTTTCTAGTCTCGCAGTTGAGTAAGATGGGTTGGCATGGCATAGGAGAGACTCACCATCACACTGCAACACGTCAACTCCTATTCCATCACGTCGCTTCGTTTCATCCCAACTCACCTTGGACTTGCGCTTTCGGCACGGCATACATGCCGATGGAACGCATCTCCGCTTGCCGGCCCTGCGTTCGCCCTCGTCCATTCTGGATGGCAATGCATGTCGTCACTTCATTGCTGTGCTGGTGAGACGACAACTGGAGGAGTGCCCGGAGGAGCGCCTCACGCAAGATGCGGGAGACAGAGAACAGAAAGATGGTGCAAAGCAGCGATGCCCTAGCGAATAGATATTCTACACGAAGGAACGAGGGTATGATTGCACTGCGCTTGATCATGCAACATGTCCACGGGCGAATTGAGGACATTTGACATAGTAAAGGGAATGGCGTTCTTGTCCGCCACGTGCTCGTAGTAGCTTTCGCTTCTTCGGATGTTTGTGCGTTGGCACCACGATGCACTGAAAAGTCGTTCGAACACTAGTATTACCTGATAGTGCCTGTATAACACCCAGCTCTATGCCTGGACCCAAACATTCGATTTCACTGTTGCGTCTGACGTACTGGAACAACCGAATCCAACGGCGGCAACAAACTCCTCGCCGACTGCCTCGCTTGCTGCGCCAAAACCGCATCGATGATCACCAACGCCGCCATAGCCTCTACAATAGGCACCGCGCGGGGAACAACACACGGATCGTGTCTGCCCTTTGCCTCGAGCACACCATCAGTCTCATCGTATGTTGCCGTGCTCTGCGCCTGTCCAATGGTCGCCGGAGGCTTGAATGCGACCGAGAAGAAAATCGGGGCGCCATTGGAAATTCCACCTTGGATGCCGCCCGAATTATTCGTCTTGGTCGTCAAGCGGGGACGCGGGACCGAGGACTGGGCACCGTTCATGCCTGGGGGCACCGCGGGCGCCTTGATAAAGGCATCGTTGTGTATTGAGCCGGGCACTTGGCAGCCTCCAAATCCTGATCCGATCTCGAAGCCTTTCGTCGCAGGAATAGAGAGCATAGCATGAGCGAGCGTTGCCTCAAGCTTGTCAAAACAAGGCTCACCCAGTCCAGTTGGGCAATTCCGTATTACACATGTCACCGTTCCACCGATGCTGTCGTGGCGGTCTCGGAAATCTGCGATCAACTTCTCCATGCGTCCGCTACTCTCCTCGTTGGGGCACCGTACAGGGAGAAAGTTGTCCACCGTCTTGCGATCAATTGTCTCGATCATTTTCAGGTATTCAGGGTTCGTGGCTGCAGTAGGGTGTGTGGGCGTAGGTGGGAAGAGGTATTCATTGCCGACGGAAGCTGTGAAGGCCACGATTTCGATGCCATAGGCCTGTCTGAGATATTTTTCGGCAATGGCACCGGCTGCTACCCGTCCTGTTCTTTTATTAGGTTTCAATCTCGCAAGAGTCTGGACAAATATAGCAGCTACCTATTGTCTCGCGCGCGCTGCTTCTGCCGCCACCTGAGCTCGCTTTCACGCCGTATTTCTCAAGGTACGTCCAGTCTGCATGGCTAGGTCGTGGGTATAAATCCATCGTCTGGTTTCCGTAGTCCTGCTTCCGCTGGTTCTCATTCATGACCTTCAGTGCAATGGGCGTGCCCAGCGTGATGCCAAATTCGGTGCCAGACTGGATCTCCACCTTGTCCTTCTCATTGCGTGGTGTGGTAATAGCAGACTGTCCCGGCCGTCTCCGCGTCATCTGTGGCTGGATGTCGTCTTCGGTGAGGGCCATGCCCGGAGGACATCCGTCAACAATGCATCCCACCGACAGGCAGTGCGATTCGCCGTAGCTCAGTAGAAGGTCAGCCAATAGCGACAATAAAAGCGATCATAGACTAAAACGTACGTGGTTACCCTGAAATGATTGCCGAAAGTAGAGCCCATGATTGTGGCTGTTGGTGTCGTGTTCGGCGGTGAGTTTGTTCAAGAGTCATCTGTCTGGGGAAATTTGTTTAGGGCTGATGGCTGGATCGGCGAGACTGCATGCCCGACTTCGGCCCGGAACATCATCCCATGAACACGTGCGGGGCAATCACGTCCGATGCGTCTCGTAAAAATTATATTAAAACCATACATTCTCTCTCGACGGGGTATCCGCAAAGTAACCATGTGCTTAGAAATGAACAAAGTTATGAGAATGTTGCAAACTGCTGCAAATCAATCTTTGCGCTTTGAATTCAAACGGACCAACGTCTTCGCTGTGTCTACCCTGTCTTCGTACAACCTCCGCAAATCATCAACAGACGCTTTTTTCATATTTATCTTACGAGGTGTGGTATTACGATTGAGAGGTGGCGGGGTCTTGGATTGCTCAAAGGAGGGCATTCGTTCAAGTAGCCCAGCAGAGGGTGCTCGGAGTCTTGGCCCTGGGAGTGGGGGCGATATTGACTTTGAAGCCGAGCGATTCGTGACCGGATGAACTGGCTGGAAGACAGGACGCGCAAGCGAAGTTATCGTGGGACTTCGGTTGGTCGACGCCCAGCTAGGGCGGCGGAACTTTAAGTTATCCTCCGAAGGACTCAAGGGAGAAACATCTTCAGTCTTGATGTGCGGAGTAACGGGGCTCTTATCGTCCATGGAACTGTCCCTCGAGGGAACAGCTTTACGTCTAAGTGGCTCTTTCGCGGGCGCCTCTGTAAGCCCAGGTAACGCAATCTTGCTCTCAGACTGCTTGTATGATTGTGTCTTTTCGACAGCGTGTTCAGCATTATCAATCTGCTCTGCTGTCAGGGCTTTTCTCTTGGGGAGAAGGATGGGAGAAGGAACATGAGAATCGCCGAGGTGGTTCGTACCAAGTTTCTTCTCATTCGGATATTCCTGCTGAATTGGGCGTGGCGGTGCAAATCCGTCCGTCACTGCAGCATGACTGGACGGTGATTCCGATGCATACGAGTTATTTTCCGTAATGACAGTGGAATATCTGGGAGGGACTTGAAGTGGGGGTGCTGGTTTACGCTTCGTGACAGTTTCATTGGAAGATTGACCGGAAGATTGACCGGATGCAAACGGATATTGTGGTTTCGAGGATCGTGGAGGCAAAGGCGGTGGCTGTTGGGGTGCCTCGTTGTCCTGAAGAATGATTCCGGACATCTGGTGTTCATCTTCTGCCGTATTCGCATCTTCCACACGCCCTTTCTTATCTTCGACAGGGTCGTCCCAATCTTTCTCACCTGAAGGCAGGGGAAGTTCTTTATTGAACGCACCCGCATCAACCCCACAAGCCTCCCGAAGTCCCTCTGGCCAATACTTGACTGCCTCTGTTATGATCCGCCGTATGATGGAAGATACTTTGGCATCTTCCATTTGATCTTCACCATGCAACAAAGCTGGGGCAAAACAGACGGCTAAGTTTTCAGCAGTCATGCTGTTTTGATCTTGTCGAGCGGACACGGCTGCAAGAAGTGGCAGCAGATGTCTGACGAGAATTTCTCGCGACATGGCGGGAAGAAATGACCACTCCGAAGACGGCGATATAAGGTCGGTTAACCTCTCTAGATCTGGTAATTCATCGGGGTTGCCGTACAGGCGTTTTAATTCGCAATATGAAGCAGGGGGGAATAGAGGTTGGCGTAAATCAGCATACCACGACTTAATCAACGAGGCAGCCATGAAAACCGAGTAGGCATCTTTTGGGTCTATTTCGGCAATGATCTCCTCGTGATGCTCGGCGCGAGGATATTGTGGAACTGGCAGGTATGCCCCATTGTCCTTCCAAATGATGAATTTTTGGCCTCTGTCATAGGCTTCCTTCAGAACCTCCTTCAGCTTAGCATGTGGTGGAACCCTGAATAGTCCCTCAGCTACGATATTCTGCTCCATGAGGAGGAAAGCGGTTGTTTCTCGGAGGACCCGTGGGAAGCGCGATCTGCCTGTTCTACTGGGTGGAAAGGGCTGGCGGGCATTGAAGGCGCGACGGCCAGTTGCGTAAGGAGCGAATATTTCATCCGAAATTCGTCGGTCGTGAAGATACGTAGAGGATGGAATGAGAAGGTCTTCGATTGGAATGTGGAGTGCGAGGTTGCTCAGACTCGACGCTGCGACAATGTCAGTACCTGGCAAGTTGCTATGACTGTTTTCTGTGTTGACACATACCATGGATGATCTTTCTCCGGAACTTGGGGCTGACAATGGTTGAAAATATCTCGGTGAGGATCCTAACCCACGCCTTCTCATGTACAATGTATAGTCTTTGAAGCCGCTTGCGCATAGCGCGGGACAGGACGTGGTACGCTTGCAGAAACCAGCCCCAGCCCGGTCGATTCCTCCTGTTTGTCGCTGATCCATCCGAGTCACCAGCAAAGAAGACCACCTCGTACTCAGAACCCCTCAGCAAGTCGTCCTCTTCGGGGAGTCGTGCGAGTACGTATGGCAGCAGCGAGTCGAAGTCAACCTCGCGCGTATCGGGGAGGGCAGCAGCATTGAGGATGTATACTGGCCTATTTTCCTTGGAGGGTATAGGCGAGCGGAAGAGTACCGAGGCGGCACATCGTGCGAGTTCGACATTGTATCCTGGACCATCAGGGCGGGGCGCTGCCGCATTGAGAGATTGAGACACGGACGAGCTGCGAAGACGCGTGGCCAAATGCGCACGCACGCCGGAGAGACCGCTCATTCCTGCGATGTTGGCAGTTACAAACCGTGTACGAAGATTCCAGGGTTGTGGGAGCTGGGTACATGTGTTGGTGTTGTTGTAAAGAACATTTTGAGGAGTCGGCGACGGGACGTCATATTTACTAGCGCCGCACGTGAACGGTGATTACCGCTTGATCCCTGCATAGATCCACAGACACAGTTTGGGAGACAGGCATCCCTATGTTCTCACTCTGATGCTGGTAAAGTAATTATCGGAACAGTGGAAAAAAAAATTCAAGCAACCTTGTTCACACACAATAAGGTACCTTTGTGGTTTCGATATGATTGATAATCGTTTTTACGTCTTCATATCCGAGAACTCTACTACTCCTCCTCTGACTCCGAATCAAATGCTTCCTCCTCCCCATCTCCTTCCCCATCGAACACCACCTGCACACCAAAGTCATGTAGCCTTGTCCGTAGAGCCTGCACCCTCTCCGTGTTCCTCCTGAATTCAGCAAATGTCGTCTGTGCCTCCCTGAGTACGCGGTGCAAATCCTCCTGCGTCATGCCCTCATCCACATTGAGATGCCGCCCAAGGTCAATATTGGCAAAGTACGCTCGCAGACGTTCAAGCTCTGCAAATAACTGGCGCTCACTGATAGTCTCTATTCCTTGGTTGCCCGAGCCAGACGCGCTGTAGGAAGTAATGCTGTTGTCAGGAGGGAGCGGATCTGACGTGGAAGTGTATTTAGCTTTGACCTTTTGGTTGAGGAGGCTCAGTAGCGATCGGTCATCGGACAAAATAACATGACGGGCGACGTCGAGCTCGCTCATATCTGCGAGCCAGTGCGGGTCTTCCCCAGTGCCAAGCTCTTCTTCAAAAGAGTAGGCGACCTCGACAAGAAGTGAAGTGGCCTCGGGGGTGTTCCATAGGTCCTTTGCCCGAGGAACGTAGAGTTGGCACAGCAGTTCCTGGTGATCTCCGTTGGGCTCCCTTCCCCATACAGACTTGGGGACCGGAGAGATTTCGAGTTCTTTGCAAAGGCGGGCCGCAATCCACGGATACTGTCTGATGGCCGAACGCAGTGATGACCTAGCTTTCTCAGGGTTCTTCAAACGGTCATACGCGAGAGCAACTGACATGGCGAGGTTTGGAGGAACTTTCCATAGTCTTTGCAGATGATCTGACTCGACTAAATCGACCAAGCTCTGAGGTTCTCGCCCGCGTAGTGCTAGTTGATCGATCATTAGGCGGATACAGTATGGGTCGTCATCTGGAGACATGCTCAACAGCAGTTTCGCCCACTCGAAAGCGGTCCGCCACGTTGATCGAGTACCGAGTGTGTGGATGTATCGCCAGACTGCCAACCAAAATTCGCGGTTCTCTGGTCGGCGGAATTCTAATCGTGCTTTTCCTTGGGATAAGTTGCTCGCGAATGTGGAGTGAACTGCGCGACCAAAAGAGAACAATGCCCGCTCAAGAAGGTCAATGGAAGTGGCATTATCCCGCTGCTGGCTGGAAATCTCGGAGACCTGTAGCAAGGTGGAGATGTGATAGGGGTTATGACGAAGTAGCTCAATCATCCGCCCTGGATCCATTCCGGCTACACATACTTCGAACTCTCGCTGGATAGACTGGTAGGCCGTGTTATGCATGAAGCGATACTCTACTGTTCCATCACTTCGTTTCTCGACGACCTCCATACTCAGACCCCCCAGTGTTGCCCGAGGCCATTCTTCTTTCCCTTGGATGAAAATGTTCCGGCGAAGGACTATCGATGTGAGGTGCTGGTTACCCGGCACGCCGCCCTGTTGTTGTCCTTGACCACGACCTCGTCGCCTCGCTCGTGCGGGTTGATCATTGTCGGTACCTTGTGCAGCAGCTCGGCCAAAGAGCTTCCGCATCTCATTAGCAGCATGTAGATGCTGGGTTTCCACAGCAAGAACCGAGTACAGCTGCACCTTCTCTTCATTGACCGCAGACTCGAGTGATTCTAATTTGCCACCCTTCTCAGACCGCGACGTTAGGTTTAGGGCACGGAGAGCGACATCGATTTCGTCAAGATCAGACGCTGATTTAGAAGAGACCGGTGCTCTCTCTAAATCGACAGCTTTTGCCTTGCCTTTGCCCTTCTTTTTCTTTTTCTTGCTCTTTTTGGCGGACGACGTGGGCACGGGTGTAGCGGTTCTCTCAGGTTCGAGCTCTATGTGCTCTTCCTCTTCCTCATCCTCATCATCCTCATCATCATCATCATCGTACTCGCCTAGTAGTGCGAATAAAGAGGCCCGCGGCTTTGCAGCAGGTACATTTTCTGCCTCTGACTCGTCTTCCTCATCTTCTTGGCGGAGTTCTTGCTGCTCACGCTCTTCAAGCTCCTTCTGTGCGCGCCGCAACGCTCGCGAAGACATTGTGGATCCAGCAACGGGTAAAGAATATCAGAAATTCCGTATACTGTGTCCTGCCAGAGTAGAGTTTGCGTGGTGCCCTACGGCAAGTGGCCGGGTGCAGGATGTGGCGCTATGACGGATGTTGGAAAACAAAAAGGTTCCAGATACAGGTGTAATTAACAGTCTGCCTGAAAATCAAGAGTTCGTACAGGTAATTTACTATGGGCGTCGGTGGGCGGAAGTTTGCTGTTGGAGTGGTCAACTGGTGTTCTGAGAGTACAGTATAATTAAGCCTAGCCGGCACGCTAGTGAATTTGACTGAGCGAACCACGGCATGTTGCTTTCAACGAGCTCGCAACGTCCTCACGCCCGCCTCCATCCTAGGTCGCTCTCCTTCTCCTTCTCCCTTTCACTTTTGCATCTCCAGTCGCCCATCGCCCGCCAGTCGGGCCACTACCAATGCGTCGGGCTGCCATCCAAGCCTTTCGGTCTGCACGTCGCCCTTGTCTGCGCAAGTTCGCCCGCAGCCGCCTCGCCCTCAACCCCAGCAACCTCACCAGCTATGGCATAGGGTCCCGCGCCCTCTCGTCCCGGCGAGCCATCCTCTCCACTGCCACTGTCCTCACTTCGTCTATGCAAGTCCGCGCCTTTCAGGGAGCATTGGTCGCCGCCGCCGTCGCTGCGGGCGCCTTCTATGCATCCGGCGGTGGGCAGTCCTTCAGCACTTCTCCCTCGTCTGCCGCAGACCAAAGTCGCCGCCTGAGCTCATCTGTCAGCAGCGCAGACCCCGCAGAAATCACCCGACGGGCGCTTGTGGTGGACCACGAACAGCTGTTCACGGGCACCATTACGGGCAACGAACCCATATCGAAAGAGACAGACGACCAAGGTCGCAAGGTTCTAGAGATGCTGACTCCGGACCAGGCGACACAGAAACTGCGGAAGAATGAGGAGTCGTGGATTGTTGGGCGCGGACAGGGCGTGGTGCGTTACGATGTGGTGCAGATACCGAGCAACGACCCCATTGAGGACGACCATGCCGAGAAGATCATTGAGGTTCCCCAAAACATGGCCGCCACCGAGAATGGCGCATCTGCTAGCGATTGGATGTTCTGGGGAGTGTTCGATGGCCATGGCGGTTGGGTCACCTCAGCGAAGCTGCGCCAGACGCTCATTTCATATGTAGCACGCGAGCTCAACACCACTTACAAGTCCGCTCTCGCAGACCCCGCCCTCCGCTTTCCTACTCCCGAGTCTATCGAGAAAGCCATCAAGACTGGGTTTCTACGCCTTGATGATGAGATTGTTCACGAATCCGTGAAGAAGGTGACCAAGGCCCAGTCGAAGAACGTTGCCGCGGAGCTCCTCGCTACCGCCCTATCTGGCTCCTGCGCGCTGCTCTCCTTCTACGACAGTCGATCGAAACTCCTTCGCGTTGCATGCACAGGTGACTCGCGTGCAGTCCTCGGACGACGTGGGCCCAACGGCAAGTGGACGGCTACTCCTTTGTCCGAAGATCAAACGGGCGGAACTACCAGTGAAGCCCATAGGCTGCGCAGAGAGCACCCCGGAGAGCCGAATGTAGTCAAGAACGGCCGTATTCTTGGAGGCCTTGAACCATCTCGTGCTTTTGGTGACGCTTCTTACAAGTGGTCCCAAAAGACTCACGCAGAGATGAGGAAATTCTATACCAGGAGTCCAAACAAGCTGCTCCAGACTCCCCCCTACGTGACGGCTGAGCCAGTCATCACTACCACAAAGGTGGAGCCAGAGATGGGTGACTTCGTTGTCATGGCCACGGATGGATTGTGGGAGATGCTGACTAACGAAGAAGTCGTTGGTCTAGTTGGGCAGTGGCTAGAAGATCAAAAGACCGCAAAGGGGAAGAATGTGCAGGCTAACTCGTGGGTGAAGAGCTGGTTCTCTGCCCAGAAATCTTTGCCAATTGAGCACAACGGCGCCGATTCGGACGGAACAGGTCAGCGGGCACCACTTCGCCAAGCACAATGGGGCACTACCATGTCGATGAATGAGCGATTTGTGGTCCAGGATCAAAACGCAGCTACCCATCTTGTGAGGAATGCTCTCGGTGGAAAGGACACAGACCAACTCACCGCTCTGCTGACCCTCCCTCCTCCGCATTCAAGGCGCTACAGGTATGTAAAATTGTACATCTCGGCCAAACGAAACTAACCAAAAGCAGGGATGATCTAACAGTCGAAGTTATCTTCTTTGGCGAAGGGGCTGTCACAGGAAATGTCACGCTGAACAAGGAAGCCAGTGCTGTTGTGCCAGAGGCCAAGCCTAGACTGTAGAATCATGCACGTGAGGTTGATACCCGTTCCAGGTTTCCACTACCCTTCAGCTTAGATATCTGTACATCTAGCGCGGCGTTTTGGTTTAATGTTCGCTGGGACATGCATGGCGTTACTGGGAATGGAGGTCTGCTACTCTCGCATTTAGACGAGTCCATTTCCAAGGGTAGCGAGCTTCCTTTCCCTCGAGCTATTCTTCCACGCGGGAAGCGGAAGCAATTCTTCAATGACCAAGAGGGGAGTTGTTAACGGGGCACCCAGTAAGCATTATTTGGGCCCCCAATAAGCTCGATTGGTTATTCCGCCAAGCACGTTACTAGTAGCCATGTTTCAAGCTAGCTCAGTCAGCAGAAATGTAATTATCTTCGTTTTGGCAGGGTAATCGTACGTGTAGTCATATTGCACGACCGTTGTTACTGTTGGTGCTTTGACTGAGTAGTTGGTCATTATCCTAATCACGTGATGGACCGCATTTTAATCAAGTGATCACGTTTTATCGATTGATCGGATTTTGATCAATTGCTCAGATTTTGATCGATGGATTGTAGGAAAGCTCTGCTGCACGTAACTCTCATTATCAACGTGCACGTAGGAACTCCCATTCAAAACAAAAAAGAATTGTATTAATACAGCGAGTACAACATTAGGGGGCCCCCGTTAACAACTCACGACCAAGAGCCCTCAGATACCGACCGAATTTAAGAATCCGTTTCGAGTCCGTTCCTAACATTGTTCTCCGAAGAAGAGTGTTGTTAAGCCAGGTACCTGACCGTCGTTGATTGTCCAGCCTATGCAGTGGCTCCTGTGAGTTGAATGGAATAATCCAGCCCCTTGCTAACTTCTGCAGACAATGAAAAGGCATCATACTGCACCAGCGCTGGTGTGTTCACCACGACGAGACTGGCCTCCTCGCCCGTCGCCAGCGTCGCACTCGCGCTCCCATCCACATCCACATACCTGATGGCACCACTCGCCGCTTTCACTGCCAACGTCGCAGTGTAATTACCCGTTGCCGTAACAGTTACACTAACCGTTGAGGCCGTGGTTGTTAGGGGAATGATGTTGGCGCCCATGTAGCGTGGCTGACGTGCCGTTTTCGCTGTATACTTGCCGTTTCCATTCGAGTCCAGATTCGCATACGTCAAAGTCTCTCTTTGTGTATTGAACAAAGCCTGCGCCTTCTCGTGTCCAATATCCACGTAAGCCATGCGTGCCCAGTACCTGCCAATGACCTTCTGAATGGTCACGCCGCTCAGCAATCTCTCGAGCGAGTGCAGTGGCGTTTCGTTGCTGTTCAAGTCGTACTTGCGGATCATGTCCAGGAGCGCTGATTTTCCGAGCCCGGTGTAAGAGTCGGGATTGTTGGTGATGTACGACAAGAATGGCCACGCTTGGTAGTTGTTTCCGGTGTCTGCGGTTGCGTCCACGATGACCTGGTGCGAGTCGCCGATCACTTTGTCCAATTCAATCAAACTGTCGCCTCCAGCAAGACCGGCGGCGGTTTTCGCTTTTTCGCACAGGGGCGTCGCGATATAGGAGTCGGCTATGAAATTTGCAATTGTTTCCCACCATGCGCCTGTTCTATTAGGTGAATTGTTAGAAAGTGATCGAGCAGATGGGTAGTGGGAAAGGGGAAACGTACCGTGTCTGATCAATCCAGTTCTTCTCCGAATAATGCATCGCGTGTCCATATTCATGCACTACCACATCCGGCATAGCAATATACTCCTCCAAAACCTTCAGATACGCCAATCCCGCGTCCGGATCCGCGGTTTGCACTCCCGCGGCTCCAGGAATATCGCTCTCCGCAACCTTGTAGATGTTCGTCTTATACCAAGGCCCGTTGTTTCCCGTCGTTTCCTGAGCGAGACCGGGAGTTCGCCATCCCTGTTCTTCGACGAAACATTGATGCGCTGCTTCCAATACTTTTATGGATTGTGCGGCGGCGCTAGCATCAGCGACGTTGTAGAGACGGAAATGGGCCGAGTCTTTGTAGCTTCCGCTACCGCCGCCAACGGAGGGGTTAGCTGTATATTCGGCTGGCGCAACGGCGGTTGCTACACCTGCGGGGCGGGCAGATGCGTGGTTGGCATAATATGCGAGGGTAAGGGTAACGACAGTTGGGAAGGTAAACATGATGACAAAGAGTGGACTGCGGTTCAACCGATACCGACTAAGAATAACGTTCCGTGCTGCTCTTATACTTTGCTTTGCGATACGGAGAAATTAGGTGTCGAGGTACTCGGGTCTAGGTACATAGTTTCATTATCCATCTAATAATGGGATATGGGAAGATCGCCCAAGACAATTCATATCTAAGACCACCCAAGACAATTCATATTTGAGATAATTAGAGGGAAGGAAATTAAAATCGGATCAGGTCTCGGATACACTCCGGCGTCCCAATCGGGAACCGAGAATTAGCCGGCAGCTTTTCGAAGCCCAACTCGAATGTATTATAGAACCTGAACGAGCTTGGTTGGCTGATGTTCAATTATGTAATTAAATGAATCGGGGCGAGGGTATTAGGCAGATTTGCTGTAGGATCAACATCAACGCATATGTAGTGGTACATATGGCAAGTAGACAGGGGTAATTTCCCACCAAGGGCCGGCAGAAACTGTGATTGAGTGTCAGGATTAGCCTAAAGTGTTGCGACATGTAGTGAAATGATCTGGATAGAAAGGTTGTGATATGGTGATTCTGGATGGCACAGCCCCGAGCTTTCTCGTACGCTTATTTTAAATATTGGTACCAAATATTCTCCGACCATGATCTCCCTACTGTTTCCCATTTGGAGGTTTCAATACATACTCGCTCAACGCGCCAAGGTGTTCCACCTTGGCTCTTCCTAGTTAAACACCAATAATCACCCCAACACTGATTTTTCACCTACAATCACCTTTATTACGCGATTTTTCCACACAACACGATAACTACGCGATTTGGATCCTACAACGACGTTAAAAGGCGTATCTAAAAGGCCCTTAATAATATTAATACTAATAATCCTAATTTAAGTGCGCTGGCGCGTAATTTTGTAGTGCTATATAATTAACTTTAACAGCGTTTTTATAGCTAAATTAGCAAAATAGACCGCCCTAGGGCAAATTAACGCCTTAACGCGTTGCAGGAGCAAGCTGTACGTTAATATATTAATTATTGCGATAGATTATCTATGCCTGCCCTAATCCTGCAGCTTTAAAACGCGATTTAATATATCCTTAATCTAGATAATCCCTCTAGTAAGGCACCTCTAATTAGCAAATCCTTCCTTACTTAATAGCTGCAACGCAATCCTAATTGCAAACGTATTAAATAGAAGCTGCAGGAGCTTAATTAAATTGCCGCTAACGCTTACGATTAATATAACGCCTATTTTAAGGCCCTTAAGGCTGCTATATAAGACTATAGGATAACGCTAATAGACTGCTATAATATAGACGAAACTAGCTTCTGAATTAGCTGTAGAGGCTTATAATAGATTGTTATAAGAGACGCTAAGCGTTAGAAAAACAGCCCTAGCAATATAAATCGCAATTATATTACCTCTATTAAGGTAATTAGTAGTAATAGAGTTGCCCTGCCGCCCCTTCTTATCCTCTAAGGCTCCGTACATCTAGAGAAGTAGTACACACACAGCACACTTCTAGATAACTATAGTATTAGCCTTTTATCCTTAGGCTATGCTAATAACATAATATCTCTAGATTAGCTAAAGCATTTTAATTTATAGTCCTCCTAAAGGCAGATTAGCGCCTAGAGGCTGCTTATATTTAATAGATTTAGCTCCTACTGCACTAAGGAGTTTATTAATTACGCAGATAAGAAGAAGATTGTCTGTTTTACGCTTCCTCCTTACACATCTTATAACCTTCAGCCGCTTAACGTTATCTGTTTTCAGCCTTTCAAACACTACCACAAGGCTGCAGTTAAGCAGGCAACTTAAACAGGCTGCCTTAATTTTAACAAGCTTAAGTTCCTTAACGCTATTAATAGTATACGTTAAGCAACGTTCAAGCCTCGTACTATACTATTAAGCTAGGAAAAAACTAGTATTTAGCCTTAGAACCCCTAAATTATACTCTAAAAGCTTCCTGTTGCTCAGCCCTATACTCCTCTACAGCCAGAATTTAACCTTAATAAGCCTTACACGCCTACTCTAATAATAATTCAGTCCTATAAGCGCTATTTAAAGGACATACTTAGGCGCCTAAAAGGCAAACAAGTTAATCCTTGCTGCATAGAGAGATTTATGCGTGCTTCTGCTACCTTTGCAGATCTAAAGGAGCTGGCTAAGGCGGAGCTCCGCTTTGTTACAGCCGCAGAAACAGCGCAGCGCAAGCAACAAGACGCTAGCTAGAGGTAAATTAGAGCTTAGAAGGGTAGAGTACTTACTGCAGCCTCTGCGCGCTTAGCAGTAAATGCGCGGGTTAAGCAGGATGCTTAGAAGGTTGCCTAACAGGCTGCGCGCGCATACAAATTAAACCCTCAAGCTATTGCAAGCAACCCTGCGGGCAGCACCTGCGCAACGCCTAGGGAGGCTCTAAAACCTAATTAAGATATCTTTAAAAACCTATTAATAGCAGACTTTAAATAACAGCATCTTAATTCACGTTATAGTTAATTAGGGTGCTTAGAAGGTCGCTAAACAGCCTGCGCGCGCTTACAAATTAAACCCTTAAGCTATTGCAGGCAACTACGCAACGCACAGGGAGGCTTAAAAAAATTAATTAAGATATCTCTAAGAAATTATTAATCTTGCACTTTGTATAATAGCATCTTAATTTACATAGTTGTTAATTTATTAAACTGCAAACATAAGATCTTATACAAAATCGCGTTTAAGCGATGTTTGGCGTTTAACTGGGAAGGGCTAAGGTAGAACACCTTAGCCCCCCGTTGGGCGAGTATGTCGTCTTTATTCTTCCTGTTTCGTTCTTCACTAGTCTGTTAGATTCGGCTACGATATAATCCATCCCTTGGCGTGGTACTGTAATAAGTCTTAGCAGATATAACAGAGCTTTGTAGAGTAGCCTTTATCTTCTTTTGAATTTGACAAGTGTCCACAAATCAGTGCCCTGCTAGGTGGTCCATGGATCGTCTATGAAGGTGAGGAACAATCCCTCGTTTTTTTCCCAAGCATCTACTGTTGAGAGGATTGATAAGATTGATAAGATTGATGACATCCTACTCTACGTATTGCATGTCGGAAATCAGTTGTTCTGGTAGTATCTTTCCAGGAAGTCATTCGAAAGAATCTTCAGCGTAGCAATTATCGTAGCAAGTATGGTCTTTATTGAGGAAAATAGCTTTGTTCATATTCGTAGTCTGGGAGAGAAGCCACTTACTCAATAAAACGATTCGTAAATCAAGACCTTCTTTATAGTTGCTTTTTAATGTGTTGCTTGTTGGATGTGTGATATGATAAGTGGGTTGTATTGGAGATGGAGGACTTTCAGCCGGAAGCTATTATATATACCCTTAGCGCCTGATCGGGCCTTTCGCTTCCGCACGGTAGGAAGGCTCCTTCTCTCATTCTTGTGATCCCTTCCTTTTCAAACATTGCTTGCCGAGTGGACGTACTGAGTTCGGATGTGGAACAAGACTCATATTAATATGAATCGAATAGTACCTTTGTACACATAGTAACCCCAATACTCACACACCTTCTATCGGGGGATGTAAGAACGATATAATTGGTCAAATGTTTACTATGTACATGAATCGCATCGCGATCAGGCTGCACCAATGATTTACCCCCTCCCGTTCAATATTGGTGCCCGCCATAATATTAGTCCACAACCCATTTACCTAGACCTTATTGGTTAGATAGCCTCTTACCTTTGTAGACTTCGCCCTTACATACTTTGTAGCTTACTTAACTAGTAAATAAGTAAATAATTCTTCTAGCTAATAAGATTAGGGTTAAGCTACAAAGTAAGGGCGGCCACAATAACTAGCGCCCCCCTTGGCACGATGCGGACGCCGACGCGGACGCGAATGGTCGGACCAAGCGACTTTTTGGCCATGATTGCAGGTCATTCATTGATGCTTTGCTATTTATTGTAATCAGCGGCGCGCCTCAATCTTACTGCCACACTTCTACATCTTAAACCATGATTGATGAGCTTCTCCAAGGAAGCCTTCTGGCAGTAACTCTGAAGGGAGTGGGCCTCGTCTTTTTGTCGACCATAGTCTATGCATGCCTTCCGATCACATCCACCTCTCGACTTGAACTGACTTCTCTAGGGAGTACTACTTGGTCTATACAACACAACTCTACACCCTCTGCGATCCTATCCAGGGCCCTTCCTGTGGCGCGCATACCAATGGCCCTTTCAACGCTCCATCATCTCGGGACGCTTTCCATTCGACACGCTCGAGTTGCACAAGAAATATGGCCACGTCGTTCGCGTCGCACCCTGGGAGCTTTCATATACGGATTCTAAAGCTCTGAAAACCATTTATGGTCACCACAACCCTGCCACGGATGGCTACAGCGAGTTCGAAAAAGATCGCATGGAGTATCAGAAATCCCCAAACGGAGTCTACAGCATCCTGGCCGCATATGGACCGGACCATGGTCGCTTCCGACGGCTGCTCAGTCATTCCTTCTCTGAAAAGGGCATGCGCGATATGCAGCCTCGCATCCAGTCTTTCGTGCAACTTCTTGTCAAGGGCTTGAGAGAATCTGCGCAGTCCGGCGGGTATACTGACATTCTTGAGTGGTATAACTGGACAACTTTTGACATGATTGGGGACCTCGCGTTCGGCGAATCCTTCCACTGTCTCGAGCTTAAGCGCACGGACCCTTGGATCGCAGCAATCTTTGGCACCGTCAAAGTCTTGTCCTGGATTTCCACCATCCGACGATATAAACTCGGCTCTCTTATCCCGTATCTAACACCCAAGAAACTTCTCGAATTCCGCCTCTTCAACCTACAACGCAATCGCCAAAAAATTGACGAGCGGACCGCACTGGGCACAGACCGAGGCGACTTTTGGGATAACGTGATTGAGAAATCTGATTTTGAGAAGGGTACAGGAATGACAAAGGAAGAAATGGTGAGCAATGCATCAATCTTGGTGCTGGGAGGTAGCGAGACGACGGCGACGTTATTGTCGGGAACGACGTATTTACTGCTTATGAACCCTGAAAAGATGAAGAAATTGCTGGAAGAGGTTCGGGGTGCGTACAAGCACGATGATGAAATTGATCTTCTGAGTGTCGGTAAGCTTGAATATATGCTTGCGGTGTTCGATGAGGCAATGCGGATATATCCTCCAGTGCCAAATCAGGGCAATCGAGTTGTGCCACCGAACGGAGCAATGGTGGCAGAAAAATGGGTAGCTGGTGGTGTATGTTCCATCCCTCTTTTCTACACAGTGGAATCATCGCACATATACAAGACGCTAACACCACTCCAGACCTCACTCCAAGTCCAGCAATACGCCTCCAGCCACTCCCCAGCCAACTTCCATCTTCCTGAGTCTTTCGTTCCCGAACGCTGGCTCTCTTCCCCGCCACCTGAGTTCGCGAACGACGACCGCACTGCTCGCGCGTCTTTTAGTCTCGGTCCTAGAAACTGCATCGGACGGAATCTGGCTTATGCGGAGATGCGGTTGATTCTAGCGAAGGTGTGCTATAATTTCGACCTAGAGCTGGATGAGAAGAGGAGCGGAGAGTGGATCGCGGAGCAGAAAATCTTTGGACTGTGGGAAAAGGGCCCGCTTTGGGTAAAGTTGACGGAGGTGAAGAAGTAGAGGACGGGAGGATGGGAGCATGTATGGTGTCACGTGCCTAGATCTGAGCGCGGGTTATATGTATAACATGGCTGATGTGGACAGGGGCCATTTATCAAGACTGGAATCGGTTAATATATGATAGGTGAGAAGCGGTCGCTGCGGCTGAATGTCATGGTGGGTCGACCTTTAGCCGACGCCAACGCAACGAGGCGAAACGCTTTTCATCTTCCCAACCTTGTACTTGTAGAATTTCGCAAAAAAACTGGAGAAGTAAACGTGCTTGAAACCATCTTAACTTATTGGTTAGATTCCGTGCATAATGCACAACATATGCGTCTAAAGGGGACTACATAGTACAGTTGGTAGTATGGTTTTGGTTAGAGCGTTTGGACCTGAAGTATTACATAGGTAGCGCGATACAATGTCCTTACTGCTACATAACAACACGGCAGGCAAATTGCAAATACACCGGACAGAGCCCCCGATAGGCCCCCCGATAGGCCCCCCACAGGCCACCGTACTGCCCGTACTACGGTCCGACTCCCATATATTCCACCCGGAAGTATGTAACGTAGAACTCACCCGCTACTTCCAATACGGCTCACGTGACTGCTACGCGTACTACGTCAGGCTGGCCATGTTGAATGTCCTACGCAGTAGGGAAGCCGATATGAATAGGGGTTGCAGTAGCAGGAGTCTAAATCGGGCCGTTGTTGAATGCAACGGCAGTTGGGATGAGAAGGGTGCTGCTTTCACGAAATAGGCTGACAGTGAGTGAGTATTAGACTGCGCATTTCTCAGTATTGAGTCCGTTGGAGTAGCAGCATGTGTTGGCGGCTCCGTCCGTTGCACAGTAAGAACGCTCACTACAAGAATCTGGGAAACGAAGTTAGTAAAGGTACGTTCTTCCTTCCGGGTGCAGCAATGTGAAGGGCTCAACTGACTCCCAGTCAAGTCGGTGCAGCAGTGGTCGTCGACTGTAGGAGCATAACAGTAAATGCCAAAGGAAGAGGGACACTGGATATATGTTGCCCAATAAGCCTCTACATAGGTCTCACCCTCGCCGCAGAGGCGAGTCATTGAGTAGTAGCCCTGGCGTCTGAGAATAGCATCTCTGCAAAGATCTGTTCAATATTGATAGACGAAAATCATTGGAACATCTGAACAAGGGTGTAATTGGGGGATAGAAGAATATTTACGAGCAAGGGAAGAGCAACGAAGAGATAAAAGAAGAGGTTGGACACAGATGTGGTGGGCTATATACACCCGTCCGTGTTTGCTACTTTAAACTACCATGGTCTACCAGATCATGCTCCAGCCTTTTGAGCGCAGTCCACACAAGAAGCCCTCATTTTGCAGCCATGATCCTGAACCTCTGCAAAAACACTACAGACCGGCGATTCTCGTTCGCCAATCCCATGACGTCTCTCCCATGCTGAAAGCAATATGGTACACAGTTGGCCATGCAGCCGCCTCAAATATGGCCGGCCCAAGTGGCCTTGGAACAAACAAGCGACCCTGGACAAGCCACATTACCTAGACGATACATCTGAAGACCGGTGAGAGGAAGAGAGCACCGGCTTGGTCGCAGTCTGACGAGTATCCATTCAATATCGGTTCAAATTCTTTGACATAGCCTCATTGTGCTAGGGGTAGCCGTCTTGTCCATGTCTCACAGCCCCAGCATGGAAGTGACTAAGCCATCTTGAGCTAGTGGCAGCGATAGCGCGTTTTGCCGAGTCACGACTCGGCGACGTCACTATCTCACCACCTCACCACAACTTCAGGTTTGCACTGTATCCAACATCACTGGGCATGTAGTCAGCTAATTTGTTCTTGAAGTCGCCCACATTCTATTCTAGCATGAGTTAACAGGAAAATCATCATGTCTGCATCCAAGTCCCTCCGACCGCGACGGCAGGTATCCCGAACTACAACTCAAGCACGACGTAAGCCATGTCGTCTATGCCACAATCTCGATTCGCGAGGCCACACAAGCTCTATATATCAGACAGAATCTGCAAAGGGAGCTACAAGTAGGCTGGATCTAGTGCTTGATTCCTTGAGCTTATCCAAGACACAATCATCAACTGGAGCAGGATGTAGGTTCTGTGGCGTCTTGATCGTCACGTTGGACGCTTTTTTTGACAATTGGAGGGGATCAAGGCAACGGGTCAACGTAGAGATAAAAGAGAAGGAGAGCATCAAGGTCGGTATTAATGGAAATAGATGGAGGGGGCAATTGGCGGAAATATATGCTGGTTCATCAGCATCCAAAGCTCCGTGGCCAACTCTTGGTACTGCACACCATATACCCACCGACTCCGGATCAGACGAGACGTTCGATTTTGCGCGTCGTTGTATTAGGGACTGCCTCACAAACTCCAAACACGTCGCCTGCAAGCCTCCTTCGATTTCACGTCATGTGCTACCCAAACGGCTGCTGGACGTCGGTCGCGTGACCGCGCCTATACGCCTTATTGATACCCAAGGCAGATCGTTTCAATATGTTACGCTCAGTCATTGCTGGGGTACCGGACCGTTGCTCACTGCAACTAAGTTGAACTGGCAGGAGTTGGCATCGAACATTCCCTTCACATCGCTGCCGCCGTTGTTCCAGGATGCGATCATCATTACTCGTCAGCTCGGCTTGCGATACATTTGGATTGACTCGCTGTGCATCATACAAGACTCGACTAGAGACTGGGAGACGGAATCTTCCAAGATGGGCGGAATCTACGAGAATAGTTACGTCACCATATCAGCAACAATTTCTGGAGATAGCAACACTCGGTGCTTGATGGACAGGCGAAAGCCAATCAAGATCACGTACGAGAACACGACTGGGAGGGAGTTTGCTATAAGAGCAAGGAATATCGCAGATCACCATCCAAATATCAAAGAAGGCACGCCTGCAAAGTTAATGGGTCCTCTGACGACACGCTCATGGGCCTTGCAAGAACATGTTCTCAGCACGCGTATCTTGCACTATACTGCCACAGAAGTGCTCTTTGAATGTAGGACTTCATATCGCTGTGAATGCCAACCGTCACGGAAACAACAGCCTACGACTCCGTCTCTCATCCCGAAAGCTACAGCGAAGAGGGGCGAAGATAACAATGCATTGTGGGCCGCATGGCAACATGTAATCGAGCAGTACTCCAAAAGAGAACTCACGGTCCCAAGCGATAAGCTGCCCGCTATATCCGGTATTGCGAGCAAGATCAAGGATGCGACCAGGTCTGCATATGTAGCAGGTCTCTGGAAGGACAATCTAGCTTCTGATCTGCTCTGGTCGACCACGTCACCCTCCTCTCTTATCGCATCCCCATATGCATTAGACACATATCGTGCCCCCACATTTTCATGGGCGAGCCTCAATACGCCAATCTCATACTATACGCCAGATGAGGACGAGCGCGAAAGCTTTCAGTCCACGATTACACTGCTCTCCTCGGTCATTGCTCACACAGGGCTGAACTCTCTTGGCACAGTATCGGGCGCATCACTCAAACTTCGTGGTCCATGTATGACGGCATTCCTGAGCTCATCGCAGATAGATGGGGTCTGGGAGTACACATTGTTGATCAAAGGCACGAGTGCAATACGTATCTCGCATGACTGTCTGTTAACTCGGAGTGGCGATACAATTGCCTCTTCATTGACAGGGGGAAGTGTTCGACGAGCAAATTCGGCCGATCAGTTGTCTGAATTTAATAAAGCATCAATTCTGTACCTGGGTGTGGCCAGATATGATGGGTGGATCTCAGGGTTGGTACTTGGCGCTTCGGAACGGGTGCCGGACGCTTGGGAACGATTAGGCACATTTTCAGCTGGCATGGAGAGCTTTGACAAAGCTAACGAGAGGGAGATCACGCTCATATGAAAATGATTTTCATAACTTGGCTGGCCTCATTTCTTCCTATGTATAAATCACGTGTGATCACCGACTAGCCCGCAGACGCCATATTGGTTGAAACATCGTGAAACAAAGCAATATCGCTTCGCGCTCACGTTCCACGCCGCAATAATCCCACCACTCAGTGACAAATTCCGTGTGGGGAAGATTGAGAAATCTCCCTAAAATGTCCCGGTGTAATAAACTTACAACGAAACGTCCCGAGAAGAGATTCTTGTGGAATCTGGGCCCTTGGCCATCGAACGACCCCCCGTACATGCGGATGCAATTTCCTTTATATAAAAAATGAGACTGAATGCCCTCATGTCACTCTCTACCATTATCAACGGTTTTGTCGTTTCGTTTCGTCACTCATTCGCTGGTCGCTCGTTCGTGCCGGTTCTTATTCACCTTCAGTCACTCGTTTAAGCACTGACCCGATTACACCATGCTGTACTCGACTTTCTTTCTTTCCCTTCTTGCCAGCGCGGCATCGGCTGCATTGACCGACAGCTCTCTGGAAAAGCATGTTGGATCTCTTGCGCTTTCCTCATCTTTCAATCCTGTGCGTCTCTCCAAGGGGCAAAGTATATATCTCGACTTTAGTTCTACAAGTCAGATATTACTCTATGCCATGTCCTTTCCCCCGGTGTCCTATTGTAAGGCACTACACTTTGAACTCGACTGACTCTGCAACGCGACTATTAGATCAAGGATGCCTACTGGACCGGATACCCGCATCATCGCCGAACCCCCTTCGCTGTCTCGCCAGACGGCAAATCTGCCTATCTCGCCTATCTTGATGCTAGTGAGACTGGCGTCCATGTTCAACAAGTAGACCCTTCTACATTCGCTGCGGTCGGAACTGCAACAACTGTTTCCGGCGGAAAAGAAGCCGGAGGCTTAGTTGCTCATAACGATGGCTTTGCACTCTTGACCAACGAAGCACTTCCTTCTGGCACCGCAAATGCCCCCGCTGGTAGCACACCCGTTCCAGTCATGTACCGCTTCACCTCCGGCCAACAAACCTGGAAGACCTTCCTTGCAGGACCCGGAATTAACGCTGATTTCGGACTCGCTGCAACTCCCGATATCAATGGAGATCTCGCTTACTCAGAGGCTGCTGGCATGTACGGAGCATACTTTGTCATCACGGCATACACGGGTGAGGCTGCAGGGCACTTTGGAGATTCGATCCAATATGTCAACAAGGAAGGCAAACTCCAGACTATTGAAGGTGCCAGCTCCTCTTGGGGCTGTTCTCACAACACAGGAATTGCCTTTGAAGCCGCTGACAGTGTGCCATTTGCCTCCATCTGCGCTGAGGACCAGGGCGCCATCTGGCTCAACACCAAGACGCAAAGCATGAACGGTGTAAAGATCTCCAACGAGAATGTGACCAACGGCGCGAGCAATGAAGCTATGGGTGGCATGAGCGGATCCTACAGCGGACTCGCACGCTTCATCGACAGCAGCGCATACATTTTCACATGGGTTTCCCGTGGTGCAAAGGACCTCACAGTCAACGACTGGCTGGGCGCCCCCTTCACACATGCTGTGAATCGTACCAACAACAGGAATGTTGCCATCGCCCAGTTCTCCGATAAGAACACCCTTGTTGGCTCGGAGGCTAGCGCAACCATCGGCGCCGCGGATGGTGATTCGCAAGTCAACTGGATCACCACTGGTACAGCCGATTGCTCCAATGCTCACGTCGCTACTTTCGATAAGACCAATGCGCTCGTTACGTGGGAGGAGATTGCCAACCCGACCTGCGATTTCATCTCCATGGGATGCAAGGGTGCGTATACTGGATCTTACTTCCAGCTTGTCAACGCCGGCGTCAAAGTCGGATCCCCTATCAAGTCCACCGATACCTATGTTGCAGGAGACATGGTCACCATGTCGGATGGTCGCATCTGCTGGCCATACGTCGACATGAACTGGACTCTTGATGGCCCTGTTGAGAGCCCAGCCTCGGTTACCAAAATCAGCTTTGCCTGCGTGAAGATTGATGGTACTGCGGCCACGACTTCAACTTCTGCTGCCCCGAGCTCTGCGACGGCTGATGCAATCTCATCTTCCGTTGTGAAACCAGTATCATCCACTGTGCAGCCTGCGTCTTCTCCTGCTCAGCCTACAACGACCGATAGCCCTGTCAGCACAATCCCCGTCACCACATCGGTCCCAACATCTGCCCCAGCTCCAGTCGAGGACACTGGCTCCACGCTCCCCTCATTCGAGCTTGCCAGCAGCGGTGCGGTAGTTGAACCCTCGGCTACTTCCACACCTGTCAAAGAGGTTCCGGCACCGACCCTCGCGACATCCACTGTTGAGTCAGTACTACCAACCGAGATTCCCGCGGTGCCATCAGAGGTACCAACTGAGATTCCCTCGGTATCGTCAGAGGTTCCGGCTCCAACTGATGCTGCACCGTTCCCATACCCGACTGCCTTCCCCCCCGGCTTCCCCTCCGGCTTCCCATCTGGCTTCCCATCTGGCGCAGCCTTCCCATCTGGTGTAGCCTTCCCATCTGCTTGGCCTACTGGTCGCCACCACCGTTCCAAACACCACGGTCACCAGGGACATCACTCCTCTCGCGTCAGGTCTTCGGGACAAGGTTTCCCGCGTCCTACTGGCACTGGCGGCTTCGGTGGATTTGAGACCAAAGTCAGACCTACTCCTACGCCCTTGGTGTAGATTATATCTCGCTTAGTCAATGCCAGACATGACTTCGAGTTCCGCGCAGCACCCGCCTGTTTTGCGCATTTACATTCTTGTATCTACTTATATCATTTGCCACCTCTACAAGATGGAGCTTTATGTTGGATACAACTGGGCCATGGAATACACGTGGTTTCCACGACGTGTCTACCTACCTATTATTGTGTGCGTGCAGTTTTCGTGACAAGATTCAACGGTTTGATAGGGGCGATGTCGAGTACTTTGACAAGAGAAACACAATTCATCGGTCTGCACCTCGTCAAAGTCAGTCCCCAACCAACCGTTTCTCCAAGCGAAGTGCCCTTTCCCCTCTCATCTCCCTTGACCCATCCTCCAAACCCTTCCCCTTTGCATATTTCTCTGTCGTCAAATCAAACCGAAGAATGGTTTCGCCATGTCTTCTACATGTCTTGTTAGGCGGCATCTTGCCTTCGGCCCAGAAGTCACTCATCGAAAACTTGACTCTTGGTGTCTGTGACACATCATAGCTAATTGCCCTTTCTTTTGTTTCCTTGCTTGGCCCAGCTGGCTTCAAAATCACATTACGACTTTGGAGTTTTGCCCAGCCCTGTCTGTCCTCTTGACAAGCTGTTCAGCGTCACCCTGTTCGAGTGCTGTAATAATGGTGACAATGTGTGCGAAGCCCCTTGCGGGACTATGAGCCATTTCACCCAGTAAGGAACGTAATGCACTCGCCGTGAGGATGTCTCTACAATGCGGTCGAGTCGTTCGGTGCCGGTGACGCGGCCACTGTTGTACCAGTCTTCTGTGTCGACGACGCCGTTCAGGACAAACTTCCCAACCCGGTCGGGGTACATGGCGGCGAAGGTTGAGCCTAGAACAGTGCCGTAGGACCTAGAGTGGGATGACAAACCAGTTAATTGGGCACTGCCGAGATGAAAGTGTGGAATCAAGGGCTTACACGCCGTAGAAGTTGAGCTTCGCAGTGTGCATATCTCCTCCTCTCTGTGTCGCTTCCAGCTTCGTAAAATGCAGCAGGTCCATTAGCATGGAAGAATGGCTCCACCATGGTGGCTTAAGACATTATGCTAAGATATCAAACTTGGGGCTTCTCGAATGATACGCGTATCCTTTTAGGGCGGAAGAAAGAAACGTACACGTACGTGGTCTTCGCATGGAACAGACCTTCTCTACATTGTTATTCACAAAGCATAGTTGATCGTTGTCCAGCGGGTTGAACGGCACGGTAAAACTATGTCTTGGTGTAAACAAAACCAAGGTATACAAAAGAGGTTGGTTATTAGCGCCAAAACCTGTCACGGTAATACAGCTAATACCCTCAGACAGATTAGGAGCGGTTTTGTGGAAGAAGTAGATTAGGGCCGGTCTGCAATAAGCGGAAACTTTTAAAGAATATAAATAAACACATTCGTTTAATCAATCCAGAACACTGTGTGAATTACAAACTCCTTGTACTATAACAAATTCTTGTATAAGGAGGTCGTTGGTTGGAAAAAAGCTAAAAAGGAAACTAGAATGTTAAAGGCATTTCTAAATGGGGCATTAATCTTTTTTGAAGTTAAATTAACTGTCTTGGAGCTAGTATTAAATTTAGTGGAGCCGCTTGGACAAAAGATGATTTGGTCATACCTATCACGGTCTAGTGATATCAGACAACGCTTCAAATCTTCAAGGAGGAGAAAGCGATAGGCTATCGATGGTGGTCTGTGCCACATGGACTTCCAATCATAATCGAAGCAATGCCCCAACGGCGCATCGAGCTGCAAACCCCTCGTAACACAAACTTTCAGGGAGAATTAAATGATAAAAGCGCATTGCCCCTCTAAGAGATTCGCAAACTTTAGACACACTTCTCATGATGACTAAGCGTGTCGTTCACAAGATTGTGTCAAACGTGGATACTATCATTACTCTGAAAAATCCCTGTCTTAACTTCGCAGTATGGGAGCTTCCAGAGAAGCCGAAGACCGTCGCGAGTGGCGTAGTGGGAGCTGGAAAGGATGGTTCGAAACCAGAATCTGACATCCCGAGGAAGCCAGATGAAGATGGTCTACGCAATGATGACCACAAAAGATCAGAGCTCACAAATGTTGAAGAAGAAGGCATTCATTTCCATGTTTGTTCCGGCAACTTAATGTCCGCCTCGTCGAGGTTCAACACGATGCTGAAGCGAAACGGATGGTCAGAATCCACACGAAATGGCGACGATAACCTCTTCTACCTCTCTGCAGAAGACTGGGACGAGCAGGCTTTTATAATCCTCATGAACATATTCCATCTCAAGAATAGAGAGATCCCTCGGAAATTGTCACTGGAGATGCTGGCCAAAGTGGGGGTTCTTGTGGACTACTATGACTGTGCAGAGTCGACAGAACACTTCACAAACATTTGGATTGCCAAATTAAGAGCCACTGTGTCTATCCCAACCACTTACTGCAGGGAGTTGGTTCTGTGGATGTGGGTAGCATGGATCTTCAAATTGTCCGATGAGTTTGAAAGGGCGACTCATGGTGCAATCATACACTGTACGGACTCTGTTCGAGACTTGGGACTCCCAATCCCGGAGTGGGTCACGGGTAATGTTCCCCCGGACCTAGACACAAAAGTAATATTAACAGGATGAAGTTGAGATCAACGAAAGGCGGAACCAGTCAATAGGAAGGATCGTGTCCCAGATGCATGGCAAACTTGATGAGTATCGCAACCCGAAGTACACGTGTGCTCAAAACTCGAATCGCTCATTTGAGTGTGGATGCATGTTTTTGGGCGCACTTACGAAGCATATGGACTCTGCCAACGTGTTTTCCCCCCGACCAAAAATCCCCTTCACCGGAAAAAGTTTTGCAGGACTTTGCAGTACAATGCAATCAGTGAAATCGCCGTCTTGGCGTGCTTCTTCATCAAGCTTCGATACTTTTCACACTTGTAACCTGACAGATATCATGAAAAAGCTCGCGAGTCTTGCTGTTTCTAGTACGGTTGGCTTGAATCTATATAGATCAAGCTCCAAGAAGAGGAGGATGACCTAAAAAATGGAGAAATGAAGTAAAAAGACCAGATGTATGTAGAATGGGTAAAGGAGGCAGTACAATGGTTGTGTGGTCCAGTTGGGCTATCGCAACAATGTCGTCAAGAAAGGCTTTCGTGTTGCCAGTACATGAATTCAACCGTCAACTTGTGAATACGACGGTGAAACTGAGCAACGTGTTTACATGTTTGGTGGGTAGGACGAAATCACAAACAATAAGATCTCGTATTTTCAGTAGAGAACGTGGACATTATATATAGCTTAGCAGACCGGGCAATTCATTTAAGGGGGTTTAATTCTGCTCTTATACAAATGCGCTACTGGTGGATCTGCAAATGATACGTTGAAATACCAGCAGACCCACGAAGTAACCTTTTTGTTGAGCGACAGCTCCTCAGCAATCAGCTGAACCACCTCGTGAACAGGGGTATCTACAGCAGTGATATGCTTCATGTTCATACCAAGCGTCAACTCAGCTACCGCTTAAGCCCCAAGCTCGAGCATATAGATATAAACATTGTAAGCTTCGCCTCTTTCGTCCAGGATGTCGAATAAGTTGAAAGCGTCTTCTATCGTCTTTTGCATCAAGGGCGCATATTGTAGCGCTGCCTTTCGTCCTAGAGTAGGTTGTAAGGATTTGTGGGCTTCTCTCCATTCAGGCGTGTCTATGTCTTCTAATAACACCCGCAATGGAATATTTGACGGCAAAACAGAGGATGGAATTCTTTGGTCTTCTCAGTGAATAAATCAGATTCGGAAAAAACGGTAGTCATGATGCCAAGGTCGTTCGTCTGATATATGGTGCGGCCCATGTTTCTGGTCTTAATTACCGGCCCGTAATGGTTGAGCAATCGTTGGTTCTTACATAGTTAATCAGGGAATAGTTCAAAGAAGTTCCCAACCCAAGGCAGACTCGTGGGATTAGGAACATTGTGAACAGCGTAGCCATCTACGGTAATCGCAACGGGCTGGTAGACTAAAGTACATCTGAAACTTCGTAAAGGTCGTCAACATCAGTTTGGAAACCAATGCCTGATGCGGCTGTTATCAATGTTTGAAAAATTAAAACTGTTTCGGGTGTCAAAACCTCAAGACTCTCCATTCTTTACAATGATCCGCAAAATGCGATGCAATCAAGTCTCTCAACTCATCGAGCGTAGTGTTAGATTCAATCCCAATAGCGCGAGCAGATGTGGACGATTCTCCAACTTGAAAAAATGATTGGGAAGTCATATCAATCATCTGCCTGCTCTGTAAGGCGGAGAGCTGTTTGCAGAATGTTGAAACAAATAGAAACCACCATTATACACATGCCCACCTTATCTCTTGTGTCTTGAAAAAGGATGATCCATGCATGGTTAGCCGCTATGTCTTCCAGCTTCCAGGATCGCGAAATATTGTCGAGTCACCAATTAGTCAACACGTTGCGATCAAGGCCATCATCGACGGGAAACTGGTTCAACGATCATACACGCCAACTACGAATAACCCCAATCGCGACATGCTTAAGCTTGTTATCAAGATATATGAAGATAGTCAGTCGACTGGAGATTGTTTTGCGAATCTAAAAGTCGGCGATGAGGTGTTGTTCTCGGGGCCCAAGGGGTCCATGCGTTAATAGACTAGATATTGCAAGAAGATCAGCATGGTTGCAGGTGGGACAGGTATAACATAACGTCAATGTATCAGCTCATTCGCGCTACGTGTGATGGCAGTTTCGTTAATACTCGCCGACCAGTTGGAGAGCGCCTTTTTATTAAGAGAATAGCTTCAGTCCTTTGTTTGGTGCATGATGAACAACAACGTTGCCACCCTGACGTACTACGATTACTACGTACGGTAACGTAGCACTCACGTGATCCGTAGGGAAGTAGTAAAGGTGCCCTACGATACGGAGTCGTATTATATTATAGAAATTAGGCCGTAGTACGGTTACTACAGTAACCTATAGGAGGCTTAGCTAAATAGTAGGTAGGGTGCCTATTTAGAGGCTTAGATTAGTAGGTAGGGTGCCTATTAGGAGGCCGCGTATTTGCAATTTCCCTGCCGTGTTATTAGCTGTATATCCTATAGAAGTAAGGGGGCTAGGAGATAAGTAGGCAGTTAAAAAGGCCCTATTATACGCGTAAAAGTTGTGTTTTATAACCCTTATTCTATTAATCCTCCTATTAATATCTTATTCTATTAATCCTCCTATTAATATCTCTTATATTATAAGTATACGCAACTTCCTTGCAGCAGGCTAATTATTAAGGCGAATTACTAACAGTTAATCTACGCAATTATTAATTACCTCCTCCTCTACGCAATTATTAATTGCCTTCTCCTCTACAGCTGTAACGCCTACGCTAACTCCGCAATTCTATTACGCTAGCTTACAACGCCTTGCTAAATTAAGGGCTAAAGTAGAGGAGTTGCTACCTATTCTATTATTAATAAAGGATTGCCCTAAAGGAGGAAGTTGTGTATTTCCTATTAAGTAGGATAATATATAGCTTAATTTAATTAGGGTGCCCTTAGATTATATAGGTTATTAAGTACGCTACCTTAGCTAGCTCTAGGGTAATTAATTAGTCTCTCTAGTGTAGAAATACAGCGCAGATTTAACGTATATTAGTAAGGGGGAAGTAAAACGCGTATAGCTTTGCAAGCTCTATTACACTGCAGGTTCTTAATTAGCTGCAAAGTTTATAGATAGATATTGCTACATTAGCACCTACCTATTAAAAGCTTACTAAATTAATGTAGTTGTTAGCACAGGGCTCCTTCCTAACCTACCTTATATGCTGCAGGATCCTTAGGAGGCTACTTAATTAGCCTTAGTTAGTTGCGCGTCTTGTATTAATTAATCATTGTAGCAGGAGGGTAAGTTATTAGGTGTAGTAATTAATTAGGCAATTATACAGGATTAATTATTTAAATTAGCTACTAGCGCTAAAACTAGAGGTATCCTAAGTTAGAATTAACTTAATTTACTTAATGCGTTGCCTTTATCCTACACTACCTTATTAAAATATATTAATAAGGGCCTTATGCGCTAGAAAGAGGAGATTTAAATAATATTACGTATAGCTGCGTTAAAGGTAGCGTTAAGTATAGATATATAGACTTTTCTAAATTACCTCTCCTTCCTTAGGGTTGTTACGCATTTTATTAGTTAGTTAGCATGCTAAGACCTTAGATATTGCGAACTTTACGCCTTAGATATTGCAAACTTTACGCCTCTAACCTCTTGTTAGATTATAACTATTAACACTAGGACCTTCTTATTAGCTTTACGAACCTATACGGCAACTATATAGGGCAAAATTAATTACGCTGCATTATTAAGACTATCTAACTATATAATATTGCGTTAAAATTCTATTATTATGTAGCAAATAATGCCTCTAATAACAACAATAAGACAATTAATAGCCTTAATAATCTACTTAATAACCTTAATTTTAGCTCTTAACAGCAGATACAGTGCTTAGGCTATATATAGCAGCTTATTATTAAAGCAGTTATCTATAGCAAAGGCTTAAGCAAATTTAAATTAGATCTTGCAGCAGCCGCGCTAGCTAATTAATTTAAAATGTTTAGGAAGAAGGGTGTTATTAGCAAGCTCCCTTATCTCTATACGCGAACTAATATCTAATTATCTTATTATATAGGCAAACTACATAACCTTATAAACGCAATCCTCTCCTTCTATAAGCGCTATAAGGCCTTTCTTAATATCTTTAAAACGTTTAATAATAATCCTTTATAGAGTTTTAGCACGCTTACCCTTATCTAGGATAGAGGTGTTTAGTAGCACTCTGTATATCTTATGCTTTTACGCTGCATTAAGCTTAAGGATCCTATTAACTAATTTATACAGACGTAGCGTAATAATAATAATATTAATATTAATAATAAGGATCTTAAGGTTATAGGCAGCGCAGCTCTATTAGATATAATTACAGAGGATAATTAGGAATAGGCTTAAGAGCTTTGCAACTTCTTAAAATTATTCTATTAAATAATAAAACGCCTTAAGGGTAATAGTAAGTAAGGATTACTTTAGCTAGTAATTGTTAATCTATAATACCTCTACACAGAGCTCCTTGCAATAAAGGATAAACTTAAATTTAAAGCTAGTAATTACTACCTTAAAAACAGCGTTTTATATAGCCTTAAGAAGTTAATTACATACTTTTAAAAGGTGCGTATTATTACGTTATATTATTATATTGCGTATCCTGCTAATACTCTATAGATTATTATTAACGTCCCTATCTTATATTACTGTGTTGTAACAATCCTTAATCTATAACTCTAAATATAATAGTTTAAGGATAAGTAGAGAAATTACCCTCTCTAGCATAAGAAGGCAGAGGCCTTAATAAGGGCAATTATACAGGAATACGTTAATTAGGTATAGAGGTAGAATCAAGCTGGGATGAGACGTTTATATAATTAAGTAAAAAGAGTATTTAATTAGTAACTATCTAATACTATGTAACAAAGGAGATTATATACTGCTCTATTAGAGTAGAAGAATGTCTGTCCGCTAATCCTTATAATTACGGCAGAGGTAATACAATAAGATTAGGTAAGCACTGTACGCAACACACCCCCTAGGGAAGTTAAGACAAAGTCTTAATTTCCCTGCGTTAAGGCGTTAACTAAGCTCCTAATATCTCTTAGCAATATTAGTTACGTGCTCTATCTAATCTTTATTCTATGCGCGCAAATAATAACAAAGGGAAAATTAATTATCTCTCTTACCTTACTTACTTTCTCTCCTCTACTACCTTACATCCTTGCACCCGCGCACAAGCTTATCCCTACACACATAAATATATCTATAGCATCTCGTATATAAGTATCCTAAGCTCCTAAGCCTTATCTAGATCCTTATACTAACTTGCAGAAATAGAAAGCTTCTAAAGCTGCTTCTGCCTGTATAACTAAGTATTACGCTCGCAAGCGCGCTAAGAAATCTGCTGCTAACAGCTCCTCTGCCTCCGCCTTAAGCCCTTTGCGCGCGTCTGCGCCTCTATTTGTTCCTTCCTCTAGGGCTCCTAAGCCCTTGCCAAACGCTAATCCTAAGCCCTTGTCTAGTCTAGAGATAGATTAGTTTATTTAATTATAAGTTAAGTCTGCTGCCGCAAGCGCTAAGGCTATTATAGCCAAAGAGAGAGCTTCCTTTAAGTCCTTTAGCAACGCTAATAATGCTCTATCTCCTTCCCCTACTTCTAAGGCCCTAGTCCTATTATCTTTACGCTCTTTAGCAGAGCTGTAGGCTCCTGCTAATAATATCCTAGTTGTTTCCCTAGTTGCTCTAGCTGCTCTAGCCATAGATTAGGCCGCCTAAGATAAGATTACAGCTCTCTATAATTAGTTAGCAGTTCTTAATGCTAAAGCAGCTAAGCGCGCGGCTTATTTATCTATCGCCCTCTAGGTTTCTTCTTCTGCGCGATCTAATAGATCTGCGCTTATAATAACAACTACTAGTGCCTTAGCTAATAGCAGCATCCCCTTAGTAGGTAAGGTACAGTTAGTTAAGTCTAGTAGTAAGCTCCCTATAACTGTTAGCTCTCCTAACTTAGCCTTACGTGTAACAGGTAGCAGCAGCATCCCTATAGGGGAGCTGCTAACATCTGTAGTTAATAATAAGGATCTCTTCTTTATGCGCGCCTAATTAATTAACTAGCTAAAACGCCCTGCCAGCAAAGCTCCTTTCTTTAGCCTTGCTAGATTACCTAAGGGGTCCCCTAAAGGATTACCTAAGGGTCTAGGACTAGAGGCTTTTAGTTTCTTAAGCTCTCTGCGTGTGGTTCCGCCCTTATTTGCTGCAGGGAGCTCCTTAAGTATCTAGGGTAGCAGCAGTAAGGCGCCGCTGTCTATAGATGCATTAAGCTCCTTAGGAGCTTATAAGGCGTATATTAAAGATGGTATGTTATAGTAGGGCAGTAATGCCGTAATATTATTATCTAGTACTAGTATGCCTTTAATAATCTATTTAACTTATTCCCCCTGCGCTCCTAAAGCTCCCCTTGCCTTAGTGTCTACTTCTCTAACTCCTCTAGTAGACACTTCCCCTACTCCCTCTGCGCTCTTAACTAAGATCTTGCGCGTTAAGGCTAAGAGCTTACTAGCTAAGATGCTAGTAAGCAGCTCTGCTAACAGCTTTGCTTTAGGTAAGCAGGTTAATCTTACTACTATTAATAATAGAGCCTAGACCTCTTCCCTTTTGCCTTCCCCTAAGCGTTGTAAGCTATCTAACGTAGATTAGGAGCTCGTTTGTAGTAAGGATTGCAAAGCTAAGCTTAAGGCCTACTACTAGCAACGTCTCTAAGAGGATCTAGCGCGCTAGCGCAAGGAGGGTAGTGTCCTAAGCTCTTCTGCTTAACTAGGTCCCGCGCCGCCTGCTTAGTAGCTCTCCTAGCTCTCTAAAAAGAAGGCTAGGAAGCGCAAGGCTAACGGGCTAGTAACCCCTGCAAAGAAGTAGAAGAAGCGTAAGGCAGATCCTGCCTCTAGAGCTTCTAACTTGCCTGTTGCGGCTTTTTTAAGAAACGCAAAGCGCTAGGGCAAGAAGACTACGCTCTGCGCTGTCTCTTGCCTTAGTTATATCTAAAGCGCCCTTAGTAGTTAATCTCTTAGATATTGCTATAAGACTACTACTAACACCTTGCGTTGCTATAAGTGCGCTTCTAGCTATTCCTGTGTTCCTGTGTAAGATCTCCCTTTTTATGTATCCCTTAAGCTCCTTGCTAACGCTTCTATACAGTCTAGAGAGCTGCTAACTTGCTGCTAAGCAGCTTCTCTGCGCTGTTTAGACCCTTCTAAAAGGCGTAAGTTACGCTCTAGTTATTAAGTTCTCTTTTTCTAATTAATTAATACAGGATAGTAAGATTAGGAAGTAGCGCGTTACGTTTTGCGCGCTTATAGGGTATAATGCCTCTAGTAAGGAGGATCTCCCTAAGGATTAGCGCGATAAGGATGCTAAGAGCAGTGTAGATAGTAATAATAGTAGCGTAATTATTGCAGAGGACAACACTACTATTACTAAGAGCTCTAATATTAGCTTAGTAGAGCCTTAGAATACTATAGTCCCTGCAGCTCCCTTAGAGTCCTAGGACACTATAGTGCCTGTAGCTCCTGTAGAGTCCCTTAAGGCGCGCCGTGCGCGTATTAAGAGGCTCCTTAGCAAGCTAGTAGACGCCCTCGTAGTGTAGTTTAGATCTTGCCCTAGGGAAGAAGAGTGTTCTCCCTACTGTATTAATATACACTAAGTAACCTTCTAGGCTCTTAAGAGCAGCCTTTAGGCGCTTCTCTATTACTCTTGCTCTTATATCTGTAATCTCGCGTTGTAAAGTCTTAAGAGCTCCTTAAACCTTAAAAATTTCTGCTTAGAGAGATATTTTGTAAATCTGTCTGCAGGCATATTATTAGTTAGCAGATATATTACTTTAAAGGAGCCTTTAGCGTATTCCTAGCGGAGCTACATGTTCTAGATATTAACGTGCCTTAGCTGTGTAGTAATCCTCTTATTCTCTCCTATAATAAGCTAGATCGTCTGCTAATTATTACAGCAGATTGTCTACGCGCTGTTAAGGTTAAGCGTAAGCTTATTAAACAGTTGTTTAAGTGCTATTAATTCCTTTAATATATGCTCTAGCGTAATTAACTTAGCCTTAGTTATAGAAGTTGTAATAGTTAATTATCGTGCCGCCTTTTATATAATGAGCCCTCTAAATAGTATAATTATATACCTATAAGATAATCGCCTTATCTTAACATTATCTGCAAAGGACGCGTTACTATATATTAAGAGCTCCGCATTATACTTTCTGCTATATTAGATGCCCTTAAATTATGTGTAATAGAGATAAATAATTAGGCGGTTAACTGCATTAGCGTAAGCCTTAGACAGGTTAGTTAGGAAGTGTAAGAGCTTAGAAACAGCATATGCGATATTAGGGCGGAGCATAATTGCAGTATATAGCACTAATCCTACTTATTCCTAATATGCCTTAACTTCTTATTTAGATGCTTCTCTAGTGTTCTTTAACAGCTTAGTTAATCCTAGAGGTGTATCTAGGAAGCTCCCTAAGTTAATTAGGTTAAATTTTAACGCGACTTTCTTAATGTACGTATTATAGACTAGTGTAATTATCTAAGAGGCTCTGTCTCTAAGCACCCTAATCCTAAGGAACTACTGTACGGCTTCTCTATTATTAAGCTCGTATATTAACTTAATCCCTTCTAGAATTACTAGAGCGTCTTTCTTATTATCCTTGTAATATAAGAGCAGGATATTATCTACGTAGAAGAGCACTAGGATGCGTCGTTTCCTATTAAAGAACAGGCAGGGCTCCTCTTTTAATGCAGTAAGCCTAAGCTTCTAAAGTATTCCTAAGAATTTGCAATACTAGAGGAGTAGTAAGTCGCGCAGCCTATATAAGGCTCGTTTAAGCTTTAAAGCCTTACCTGTTTGCTTAAATCTATCTAGGAGCTGGCAAATAACAGCTACGTTGTTGTTAAGCTGCGCATTTAGGAATGCGCTAACTACGTTAAACTAATAGATCTCTATATTAAACTCTGCGGCGATTATAACTGCTGTCCTAAATAAGCAAGTAGCAAGCGTTGCTGCGTACGTTAATTAGAGCGAGTTAACAGCCTAGAGATCCCCTTAAGCTACGAGTTAAGCTTTGCATTTAAGGAAGTAACTGTCCTTATTAGTTTTATAT